>QRFJ01000649.1:558379-560879 GCA_006176705.1 Cocos nucifera | reverse complement strand
GTGTCCTCGCTTCTCCCCCCATCCCGTCCTTCGTGGACGGGGCCTTCGACTTTGCTCACGCTAGGACGAGGTTCTCCTCCTGTTCCTAGCGGCTGTGGGGACATGAGGACCGTCGTCCTCGCTTCTCCCCCATCCCGTCCTTTGCGAACGGGGCGTTTGACTTTGCTCGTGCTAGGACGAGGTTTCTCCTGTTCCTAGCCGGCTGTGGGGGCACATGAGGACCGTCGTCCTCGCTTCTCCCCCATCCCGTCCTTTGAACGGGCCTTTGACTTTGCTCGTGCTAGGATGAGGTTCTCCTCCTGTTCCTAGCCGGCTGTGGGGGCACATGAGGACCGTCGTCCTCGCTTCTCCCCCCATCCCGTCCTTTGTGAACGGGGCCTTCGACTTTGCTCGCGCTAGGACGAGATTCTCCTCCTGTTCCTAGCCGGCTGTGGGGGCACATGAGGACCGTCGTCCTCGCCTCTCCCCCCATCCCGTCCTTCGTGGAACGGGGCCTTCGACTTTGCTCATGCTAGGACGAGGTTCTCCTCCGTTCCTAGCGGGACATTTCCGCTTGCTTCTTCTCTTCTTCTTTTTTTTTTTTTTTTTTTTTAGCGACCCTGAAACGATAGTGTCGAGCAACAAGGTTTTATTGAGGGAAACTATTGGTGGTACATTCTCAGGTTTTCCGAGTTCCAAGGTCGGGGAAGCGTTAGTCCCCGAGCTCCTTTAGGCGATAGGTTCCAGGTCGGACGACCTCTACCACTTCGTACGGACCTTCCCAATTTGGGACGAGCTTCCCTTGACTCTGGGGCTGAGAGACGGCTGCTCGTCGGAGCACCAAATCCCCAACTCTGAACGCCTTGTTTTTGACTCTGGAATTGTAATACCGAGCCACCTTCCGTTGGTAGGTGGCCATCCGGATGCGGGCCGCTTCCCTCTTTTCTTCTAGAAGGTCGAGGTTGGCTCTGAGGTCCTGGGGGTTGAGTTGCTCGTTGAAGCCCACGATTCGAGCAGATGGAAGTTTGAGCTCGATCGGGATGACTGCCTCGGTGCCGAAGGCCAAGGCGAAGGGCCTCGCCGGTCGGTACCCTCTGCATTGTTCGGTATGCCCAGAGGACGTGGTAGAGTTCGTCTGCCCAGGCCCCCTTTGCCCTGTCGAGCCTCGTTTTGAGGCCTTGCAGCAGGGTCCGATTGGTCACTTCGGCTTTCCCATTGGCTTGCGGATGAGCCACCGACGTGAAGTGGTGGGAGACGTTTAGTCCTTCGCAGAACTCGGCAAACCGGGCTCCAGCGAACTGTCGCCCATTATCGGTTATGAGGGCTCGGGGCAGGCCGAACCGGCAGATCAGCGTCTTCCAGACGAAGTCCTGCACCTTGGCCTCGTGATCTCGCTAGTGGTTCCGCCTCGACCACTTGGTAAAGTAGTCAATCGCGCCGGAGGAACTTCCATTGCCCGGACGCCGTTTGGAAAGGGGCGAGGATGTCCATCCCCACTGCGCGAAGGCCAGGGTGCAGTGAGCGGAGTGAGTTCGGATGCCGGCTGCCTTTGCACGCTGGCGTTCTTCTGGCAGCGGTCACATCTCTTCACGTATTCCGTGGAATCACGAAGTAGGGTTGACCAGTAGTACCCTTGCCGAAGTAGTCTTTGCGATAGGGATCTGGCTCCCGCGTGACTTCCGTAGAGTCCTTCGTGGACATCCTGTAGCGCGATGCAGGCCTCAGAGGGTCGGAGGCACCTCAGCAGCGGGAGGGAGTACGACCTTTTATATAACCTGCCCTCGTACATGACGTAGCGGGAGGCTTGACTCCTGAGCTTCCGAGCTTCTCTCCGGTCGTGAAGGGAGGACCCCTTCTTCGAGGTAGGCGATTAGCGGATCGATCCAGCTGGGCTCGAAGTCCGTCCGCAGGACGGCCTGAGGTCCTCGGTGGTCGGCACTTCAGAGTTTCCAGAAACCTTCTTTGGTAGTTCGGCCGGCAGAAGTGGCCAACTTGGAGAGGAGGTCGGCCCTTGTATTCCCGTCCTGGGATTGTGCCGAATGTCGAAGCTGTCGAAGGCTGTATAAGTTCTTACCTTCCCGAGGTACATCACCATGCTTCCTCCGCGCCTCGTAGCTGCCGCCGACATGACCGACCACCAACTGGAGTCGCTATAGACTTGAAGCCGATCCACCTTCAATTCTCTGGCTATCTGCAGCCGGCTATCAGCGCTTCATACTCGCCCCATTGTTGGTTGTGGGAAACTCGAAGCGCAATGCGTACTCGTGACGATCCCCTCGGGCTAACCAGGACCAGCCCAGCGCCGGCCCCGCTAGAGTTGGATGGCCATCCACATGCAGAACCCAGAGCCTTCAAGAAGGTCGCCTTTCTTCAGGAAGCTCGACGCCAAGCTCGGCTTCGTTGGGGCCTGTTTCCCTCGAGATAGTCTCGCTTGATTCAAGCTCGGCTTCAACTGGTGCGGTGCATTCCAGCACGAAGTCCGCCAGTATCTGAGCCTTTGATCGATGGCCTGGGCCGGTAA
>QRFJ01000649.1:427748-558354 GCA_006176705.1 Cocos nucifera | reverse complement strand
TGATGTCGAACTCCGTGAGCCGATCGCACCATGTTGGCGATTCTTCCTGAAGCTTCTGACTCGGTGGAGGACCGGCTCTTTATTGTTGGTCCGTGAGGAACCGTGATGGTATGCTCTGAACAGTAAGGTCGGAGCCTCCTGGCTGCGATCAGAAGAAGTAATTAGTTTTTCTAACTTGGATACCTGGTCTTCCGTCCCTCAAGGCTCGGCTCACGTAGTAGACTGTTGTTGCGCCTTCGCATCTTCCTGACTGAGACAGCCCAGCCAGGGCCTTGGAGAGACAGCTAGGTATGGGCAGCCCTGTCTCCAGGTTCGGGCTTTGCCAGCATGGGGCTGCGTCGAGGTAGATTTTAAGCTCCTCGAATGCCTGTTTGCATCCCGCTGTCCCAGCAAAAAACTCTTTCGAGTCCGCCTGAAGGACCCTTGGAAGAAAGGCTAGGCACCGCTGCGGCGCCGACTTCGAGACACAAGCGGTTCAGGGACGCCACCTCCCATCCAGGCGCTGAACTTCCTTAAATTGTTTTTCGTGCAGTCATCTCCGATGGCTCGAATTTCTCGGATTGCCTCGATCCCGCGTCTCGACACCATGAAATCCTAGGAATTTCCCGGAGGTCACGCCGAAGGCGCATTTGGTCGGGTTTCAACTTCAATCTTGTCCTCCTAAGCCGCAATAAACCGAAGGTTTCTTGCAAAGTCGCCGAGGTTGGTCCGCGAGGCTCGCCTTTGACTAGCAATGTCGTCCACGTACACCTTCCATGTTGCGGCCGATCTGCCCCTTGAAAGACCTATTTGCCAAGCGCTGGTAGTGGCTCCATGCATTCTTATCCGAAAGGCATGACCCCTGTAAACAGTAGAGACGCTCGGTCAGTGACATAAAAGGGTGGTCTTTTCTTCATCTTCGGCGCCATCGTATTGTGTAACCAGAAAATGCGTCGATAAAAGTGAGGAGCCTCGTGGCGAGGTAGGCGTCCCCACCACAGCTGGTCGATTCCTCGGCGGGTATGCTGTCCTTTGGCAAGGCTTGTTCAGCTTCATTGAAGTCGACGCACATCCTCCATTTGTTGTTTTGCTTTTTGACGAGGACTCACGTTCGAGACCCAGGTCGATAGTTACCTCCCGATGAGTCCGGCCTCGAGGAGCTTATCCACTTTTCGCTAACGCCTTCCTGTCTTCTGGGCTTGTGGCGCATAACTTTCTCCTGATGGTATCGTGCCTTGGTCGATGGCCAGGCCGATGCTGCTAAACATCGGCGTCGAATCCCTGGTACATCCGCTGGGGCCCAGGCGAAGACGTCCGATCTCTGAGGAAAGCACACGAGCTGTCTCCTAACCTTCGGCCGCCAAGTTGAGCCGATCGCACCTTCCAGCCCCGGCATCCGTCGGTGTAAGGACACAGGACGAGGTCTTATCCCAGGTCAGCCCTGTTCTTCGTGGGTCGTCGCGGACGTCCAAGCCCATCAACAAGGCAAGGGTCGGGCCGGCCTCGCCCCGGCGACAGGTCAACTTGATAGCCAAGTAACTTCGCCAGGGCGGTCTCCCTGACCTGCCGACTCCGTGGCTCTCGGAAATTCATCTTAAGTAGAGGTTTCGACCAACCCGAGCTCCTTAATTCGTTTAGGCCCGTGTCGCCCAAGATTGCATTTATAGGCGGACGGGGTCCTTCACGACCAGAAAACGTCGATCCACGCGCCTTGGCCCCAGATTTTGGGATCGGCACCGCCGTCACCGCCGCAAGTCACCATGCCTTCGACCAGAACGGCGTGTCCCGGCAAATCCTACCAGGGGGGATTTAAGGCCCTAAGCGGGTGTCAGGCAGGGACATTTATAAGAAGGCAATCAATAAAACCAATAGTCCGCCGCAACTTCCATTATCCCACCAAACGCGCTACATCAATAATCAGCGAACAACTTAACAGATGATTAACAACCCGATCGTCCATGTGGAAATCGCGGTCCGCTTGGCGTCTGCTCTGGTGAAGGTCAGGATCCGAGGTCCTCTGCCTCTTCGCCGTCCTCGATACCGTCGGTCTTCCCCGCTGCGGTCCTCCGTAACGGTGTTAATGACGCCAAAGGCGGCCCGATCCTCCTTGTCGATCCCCTCATACGGCGCAACTCTCTCTGGCCGATCTATCCGCTCTTTAAGGTTGTCTGCATGAGATCGGCCAAGGCCTGCCCGCCGGACGAAACCAGCTCCTCGATTGTCATCCGAAGCTGGATTGCATCCTCGTTATCGGTACCGTGTCACGGTGGTAAACGGCAAACTGTTGGGGTTACGTTTTCTGGATGGGAACGATTCTTCCGACTCCGAAGTCTTCCCTTATCTCCAGCAGCATTGAGCCTTCAGCGTTGAGGGGGCTAGCTGTGAAAACACCCGCCGGAGGGCAAGAACCTTCAGGCGCGGAGATAAACCTCGAGTCGCGGGGGAGAACCTCGCGGCCGGGGGAACTTCGGCGCCGAGGGGACTTCGCGCGGGGGTACTTCGGTGTCGCCTTCCATCGTGCTTTTCCCGCCCCAGCCGAGGTGGAGTCCGGGCTCGCCCTGCGGCCAAGGTCGGATTCGGGAGCGCGGTCAAACAGCTGTGCACTTTCTTTCTTACGGCTGCCTTCCCGCTCTGCCTAACATCGTCGCTTGTCCGCGAGCTTCATATCCTTGGCCTCAAAAGAACTCCTCTGCCCGGGCATACGCTCCGCCCGAGCTAAGCATGTCAGCGAAATCCCTATATAATTTCTTTCAAGGGAGAATCAAAGCAGGTCGTTTTCTCTAAGGCCGCCCTTGAGCGCGGCCATAGCAACCGACTTGTCCAGGTTCCGACTCCATCCCCGTGGAGCGTTGAACCGGGGTGAACGTGCCCGGACTGGGCCTCCCATCTTTTTGCCTGATGGCCACAAGGAATTCCGAGCCTTCTGCGCGGCCACTGCTTGCGCTGACAAAGTGGCCGCAAATTGTTTCGGACTCATTGGTCAAAATGAATAGAGGTGCCGGCTTAAGCACCGAGTACGCATTCCTGGCCGCTCCTTAGGGTAGAAGGAAAGCCCGAAACATAGATGGCAATCAGCCGCGCCATGGAGCAACATCGTAAGCCTGAAAGCCTCCCAAATGGTCGACCGGTCGGGGTCCCATCGTAAGCTTTCAAAAAATGCGGGAGCTTGAAGTTGCGGCGGTACCTGTTCCTGCATAATTTTCTGTCGAGAAGGGAGATCAGTGCAATATCGTTACCCTGTCCTCCCCCCCGGCCCAGAAGAATCGCGGGAGGAAGAGTATGACGGAAGTTCTCTTCTAGTGCGTCGTCCCAATCTCAAGAGCCTTGTGATCCAGGAAGTCTTTCGCGATCCTTAATCCCCAATGGTATTTCTCGCGGAATAGGTGTGGAGCCTCTGCCTGGGTCGAGCCCGCGTCCGACAGGGCTCCTTCCGGCTGCCCTTCTCTTCCGATGGCCGAGGTCGGGTAAGCCCACATCGGTCCGCGTCCTGGAGCTGGGTCCCGGTCCTCCGGGGAACCCCCGCGCCGGTCCGAGTGGCGCCGGACACTCGCAATGCGGCCTGCGCCGCACGCACTGCCGCCGCAAGGATCGCCGACCTGCTGCAAGCAGGTCGAACCGCCCGCACTCCACCGCGGTACGGAGCGGCCCGTGCGCCGGGGCCCCGGAGTTGGAGCGGAACGACCCGACGGGATCGGTGTCCGCGAGGCTGCCGACCTCCGGGTCGAGGCTCTTGGGGGCATTTTTCTTTCCAGAACAAAAGGAATGAGCTGAATGAGAATTAGAGATCCGGAGCAGGGGGAAAGGAAATCGTCGTCGAGCACTCCTTAAGACAAGGACCTCGGTAAGTTCAAGTCCTCTTCCACCCAATCTGTGTGCAGAAATCCATCGCCGCCGAGGCGCCGCGATCGAGGCCGGCTGGTTGCCGCCGGGACCCTGCAAATGAAGTCCCGTCCGGAACCGGTGGGTGGTGGCTCCGGCAGGACCCTCCGATGGTCAATTAGTTTTCGGCCAAAGTAATGGAGTGCTCGAAGGTGAGTTCCGGAGCTTAGAGATTGGAGGAGAGCTTTAGAGAGTCGAGAGTTCAGAAGACTTACCTTAGTTGTCGGGAGGGGTTCCTTTTAAATAGAGCGGAGCGTTAGTACGGATAGGTGACGGCTGTGCTCTGCAGAGAGTCGTCGAGCAGCACATGGATTTTGGTACGGAGAGGAAAGGCTCGTCCGGTAGAAACTAGACTTGTCATAGTCATAACAATTATGACTAACCTAGTGGCATGGGTTAGCTCGGATTATTGACCACCTCAGATCAGAACTGTGTCAACAGATATGGCCAGGTAAGTGAGATCGGTGGAAGGAATATGCCATTAACTCGTACAAGAACGCATTCAGGTCGAGTAGCTTCCAATTAAAAACCAGTCGGTCGTATGTGCCAAACTTACCTTAGACACCAAATTATTGAGTCAGAACCAATTGGGTTAGCCTACAATCCAGACTCTAACCTCTGAGCCTAATTAGGTCTTGCTTGATCGTGACTCGATCTTGACCCAGACTTAATCCTATTAGGCTGGTCAATTTAAGCATTGTTGATCCCATCTAACCAACTCTTGATTCGGTTTGATCAACCGCTTAGACCTAATTGAGCTACCCAAGCCCGAACCCAGTATTATGAATATGTCTTAGATCTAAAATTCTCAATTTTAGACCTAATTAATATTTCATAATCTTAATTTTTAATTAAGTAGGGTTCATAAACAAAATATGCACAATAAATCCTAGGGTTTCAGGATCTAGGGTTTTGCAGAAAGTAAGTTTTGGATTTCTGATTAAGGACGAACACGCAGCACCCCTACACATCATAAGAACACCCCATCGAATGGGAAGAGAGGGCCTTTAAACCCTTCTTCGTTCTTATGACCGGACGGCCAAGAGGAACGCCTTAATCAGGAACATGCAATACTACAAAATAGTTTTAGATCTATATCATATATCTCATATACAAATTAGATCTAATCATGGCATATTTTGCATACATCTCATGTATCGAATCATGCATGTTTTTCAGATCTAAATTATCTCATAATAATCTAAAAAATTAGATTTAAATTGATCTAATCAAAATAAATTCTAATCTAGATAATTATGTAGAACTATTCTACAACTAGTCTAGACATGCATCAATCATATCTCATATGATATTTAAAATTAAATAATTTTTATTTACTATTTTTTAGATGTTATTATAATAATTATAATATCAAAAAATAGTAAATAAATAGATCTAAAATATGATTTAATCAAATTAAATTGAAAACATGCAAGACTATTCTATAGAACTATTCTATTTTAGAACTAGTCATGCATATTTTCTAATCTTAGATCCAAATCATTTAATTTTAATTTTTTTTTGATTTTAGATCTGATCACATCTCATGTGACATCTAAAATTACTTATTTTTTAATTAAAATAAATTTAAAATTAGATCTAAATACTTTTAGAACCTTGGCTCTGATACCAGTTGAAGGAAAATCCTGATTTTTCGGATCCAGGTTCGTTCAGATCTGATCAGATCAAGAGATATATTTCAAAAATTTTTTTCTTTGATCTAGATCAGATCTGAGATATTTTAGATCTAATTCTTATTATTTTAATAATTAAAATAAAATTAGATAAATTAAATCAAATTTAATTTACCTTGAAGTGGGTAATCCTATTACCCGTTGATGATCCTGTAAGCAGCGGAAGGTTCTGGATCTAGCCACGCAAGTGCCTGGCCTCTACCGGTATCCACTCAGGCTGGATCTGGAGATCCTCTTCTTCTCTATCACATCTCCAAAAATTAGATCTGGATCTGATCTGGAGGATCTTCAAAACTCCTTTTGAAGATCAGCAGTCGTCCTTTGCAGCAGTGCAGCCTTCTAGCTTTCAGTCGCCTTTCTTTGATCTGGATCGCACCAACCAAGGTCCAAAACTCCTTTTGGACGTGGAGAGGAGAGGGAGAAGGTGGGTTTGGCATGGAGGAGGAGAGGAGAGAGGCAGCCTTGGGGCGTGGGGAATTGTGATTTCAATCTTAATTTGAGTTGGGCGCAGGGTCTTATTTATAGACTGTCTGTGATCCAACTCCTCTTCTTCCCAACCAATCACAACCTCTTTGTGAAATCAGATCTAAATCTGATTGTGTGGAATAGAGTCCCCTGGATTCCTCCTTAGAGGGTGCCTAAGACCAGTCAAAGTTGGTTCTTAGGAGAACTCTAATTGGAATCCAAAAAGGAGATGGAGTCCTTGTCCAACAAGGGACTCCTAGGCGCCTCCAACTTGGGCACACGCCAAGGGTGGCGTGCGCCCTCCTCCTTGCCAGGTTCTGGCAGGGGGACAAGGCCCCCACCAGCTCTCCAATAGGTGCATGACATGTGGTCAAAAGTCAAAGTGTCAATGGTCACATTTGACCAGTCAAAGGTAGACTTTTGACCAAAGTCAAAGAACAAGAAATGGCAGGTGACCAAAAATGGCAGGTAATGTCTTACAAAATAAGACAACCTTTTCTGACTTGGACAACCTCCAGTCAGACCATATGAAGGCCTCTGATTGAGCACAAACTCCTTTGGCTCAGTCAGGACAACTTATTTATGATAGTAAAAGAAGAACGTTAGGTTCAATCGAGTGCTAGCACGATTTTCTTGAACCTAATTGAATCTCATTCAGATCAATTGAACTAGATCAGTTCAATTGATGATCACCAGATTCAAACCCTTGTTTGTGTGACCCAGTTAGGTTCAGTTCTGTATGGTAATGGGATATGTCATGATCTCTATCATCGACATCATCGAAACTCCTTTCGATGGATCAGAACTCTTCTGATTCGAACAGCTAGAATGATCGATCATCTAAATCATTCTAATTGCTCCCAAAATCCACCAGTGACACCTAGCAGTATATGGTGGCAACCCATCAGAGCTGAATGCGAACCTCTTGGTGCAGCTACCTGTGTGATTAAGTTCTTCTATCTTGAGCCCCGATCAGATTAGGGTTAAGGTGAACTCGTCAAACCCTAGTCTCTGTCATATGATGTAATCATTCGATTCAAGTCCAATGTGAAAATCTAAATAGAAACTCTTTCTATTATTTCACTCTGCCATGGCCATGGGCTTCTGGACTTGATTCTCATGATCATCATAGGGCTGCTCCTCTACCACCGAGGTAGATAGATTCCATCTTGATGCAATCCAGTTCCTACAATGAACATGCTATAGCCAACATACACCTCAGGGTTCCATATGGCTAGGAGACCGAGTAATGGTGTAGTCAAACTATAACACCCTCAAGGTGAACTGCCGATGCACCTCAGGTCAAAGAACCAGACACACTACTGCAGCATCGAGTCAGTCATTGACGAGAAGGTAGACTCCCTAATGACTACTCGAGGTGGTCACGCTCAGTGCCCTCGTTCTCTAACGAGTACCTGTACTCTCGCTCCGGTGTCTCCACACCGTAGACTCAAGACTCATCTACTAAAGAGAAGCGATTGTACACCAACCTTCTTTCGGATCAATCACCATCCTCGTGATGATCCTATGGTCGGGAGCATTTTATGAGTTAATAATGATTATTCATGTCTTAAATTTTCAACTCTTGAAAATATGAATTATCATTATCATTAACTCAAAGAATGTATCATAGACACTAAATACACATATGTGATAGAAAATAACTCATTTTATTGATATTAGTCAAAATTATAATTTTGCTCCTAGAAGTGTATTACAAGTGTCGGCCAATTCTGGCTTCTAGGACACATATATCTAATATATATATATATATATATGTATGTATGTATGTATGTATATTATAGACCTAGTATGTTAAATTGTGAAGTGTTGTGGTATATGGAAGGGAGTATGCTAAATGAATGGTGTATGACCGCCATAACTCGCATTTAGTAATTTATCATACTAAGGTAATTATGATGAACATTAAGAATGAGATTTGTTGTAATCGGGCCAAGTGAAAAAATATTAGCATATGTCCTAATTAAGTGACCGATTTATTATGGACTCTACTATTTGAATTCAGATATGTTCAACTTGAATTCAAATAGAATATAAATCTCATCCGATTACTTGATTGGAGTACCGATAAAAGTCTATAAATACAAGTCCTATCTCTATCTGTAAACGTGATATAGATTTAATTATTATTGCTGCGTTATAAGGAACGAGACAAGAAAGAGAAACCGAAGAGTAGGATATCTTTGTTATTTTTTGCTTCGAATTTTGTTGCATCAGGTATGTTTCAAAAGATTATGAAATCTTCTTTATAATCCTAAAATCATATTGTTCTTGATTAAAGCATGCTTTAGAACATATCAAGATTTATGTTTATATGGCATGTATTTCACATTCTCAATACGCTCTGCTGATTAATAGATTTCTCACGTCATGGTTTTCTTCTTTATATGGCTTAAGGCAGGAATATTCTTTTTATCTGCTTATGCGTTTATTTTATGTTCAAAAATATTATCTTTCTCATTGAAAGTGGCATTCAAATGAAATTACTTAGAGCTTACTGCCTAAAAGCATAGGGATTGACTATTTCTCATGTCTTTTTTTGGTAGATGATTATTTGTTGGTCATCCAAGCTATAATAAAGGATGTCCTATCTTTAACATTGGTGCTTGATGCTTATTATTCTTCTTCTGGACAACCTATAAATCTTCAAAATCCCATATTGTCTTCACTCCTTCTGTCCTCGGGTCCATTAAAGCTCAAATTCAATATCTATTTCAAATGTAGAAGAAGGGAGTTTAGAACTATCTGGGGGTCCTTTAATAGGTATGCACTTGCAGCCATTTCACTTTAATTATCCAATAGATAAAGTGGGAGCCAAAATAATAGGATAGAAGTGGAGGACCCTATTCTTTGCAAGTAGAGCAATCCTTTTATAAACCCTATTGGCTTCTATACCACTATATTCGATGTATTCTATTCATATTTCTATGCCAGCACTTAAAGGTTTGGAGAAAGAATTTAGAGCATTTTTCAGATGGGAGGGGGCTTTATCTTTTTTTTTGGTCTCTAATTTGTAAACCCAAAAGTTTTGGCAGCCTCGATGTCCATTTACCGTGGAATAGGCAGCAAGACTTATGCTGTAAAATTGCAACCAACTTGATGTTACATCTTTTTTTTTTTTTTTATGTGGGAACAAGTTGTTAAGGTTAAATATAAGTTCTCGGATAGTTGGTTGGCTTATAGGAAACCGAAAGGTTGCTCTGTTATATATAGGGCTGGACATAGGCTCAGACAGACCCAACCCAACAATCTAGGTCCGATCTATATCATGTTGGGTTTGGATTTGAATATGGAGCCCATTTTTTTTTGGGTCAGGCTTGAGTATATCATTGGCCTGATTCGAGTCCAAGCACCAATTATTTTCATTTTCAAATCACCTTCATTATTGACCGCTATCTCGTCAACAACAACTACACCGATACGCTTTCATCTTTCTAGCCAAAGCCTTTGATCTTTCTCCAAAACAAGGTTTGGCTTCGGAACCCTTCCTAATAATGCTTCCGTCTTGCTTTTCCATTCTTCCCTTATAGCATGGTAGATCATCCTCATGCTAGGAGAAAACTACACAGGACTACTAGCTTTCGAGAAGATACTAGGTCAGTACATAAGCTTGGAGGAGAAGAGGATGATGGTGGATCAAGAGAAGTGGAGGGTGGAGATGGCATTGGAAGGCATGTAAGATGTCATGCAGGCCTACAATTCTGTTGGGCCTCCCGCTCTTCCTCCTCCTTGCCCACTACTTCCTCCTCTTCATTAGAGATAGAAATGATTGATCAATGTAATACGTTGCAAGATCTTAATGTTATATTCATCTTTAGGACATAAATAATTTGTAGCAATAATCTTTAGAATCAAAGCCCAATCAGGTTTGGGTTGCGTTCGGATTGGGCTCAGGCCTGAAATTTTAAAAAAATTTGGGACCAAACCCGTCTTAAAGCCCATCTCAAACCCTAGTTACATGGGCAAATATTTACTGCAGTGAGGTCATATTACAGCACCAATTTTTGTGGCTTATTGGAAAATGGGAGTCTGTTAATGCTTCCAGAGACCCCAGGCTTTCAACTATGTCATTAAGTCAGTGGCCTACCTATATTAATATAGAGATGGATCTTTCTAATTATCTTGTCTCAGATTTTATAACCGCAAATCAGACTTGGGATGGTAACAGGTTAGCCACCTGTTTTTATGCTGATATAATAACTGAAATGCTTAACTGTGCGTTATGACCGTTGGTCTAATCAGCGCCATTGGTATAATTCTAAATCTTCTTCTATTTCCATCAATGATATGCAATGCATTATAACAGGCCCTAAGCAATCTGTTGATACTTCCAAGTATTAATGGTTTTGGAAGATGGCTGTCTCTATGAGGGCGTAATACTTTTGGTTGAAGCTTGTGTGGCAGAAATTTTCTACCCTACAATGCAATTTGTTGTGAGTTGTGTGCAGAATCTGTAGAGGACTATCAACATGTGATCATGTCTTGGCCCTACGCCACCGAATGCTGGAATCAGTTGGCTATGAATGTTGAGCTACAAAGAACCTCCACTTCTTTGCTAGCTTTGATTCCTTTTGATATCTCGTGGTTTGGTAGAGAAAGAGGAGGAGGCAATGGCTTATACGGCCTGGTTGATTGGTTAGCTAGAAATATTAGGGTGTTTCGAAATCACTTTATATCTCCACAGAATCCAACAAGCCAAAAGTTTTACCATGAAGGCAATTATATTATAAACACCTTTCGTGCCTATTCAAAGCGCTGGAGCAGGTGCATTATAGACGCTATCTGACTTGGAGTGTTTGAATGGGGAAAGTTGGGATTTGAAATTGGAATAAAAATTGATGACTCTTGTTTCAACCATTTGATTAGAAGGAATGCTATTATGATGTGAATGAACCAATCTATCTAAAATTTAATCCCCATCCTTCCTCAAGGATTCAAATTTTTATTTCGATTTTGATCATGAATCAAATGTTTTGAAAGATTTGGTTATGATTTCGATTCCAATCCATTCTGATTTTCACAAACCAAACACTCCCTTTTATGTCTTGACTGCCCCCACCTTTTGGGATGTTTGTGGTGAATTTTGATGGAGTTGTGCAAGGGTCTTCTGCAGTAATTGCCTTTTTGATTAAAAATGCTTCAGGTTCTTTATTTTATGCAGCTGGTAGATTTTGTGCTCAGTTTGTAGCAGTTTGGATGGGGTTACATGCAGCTTATACATTCTTGCAATGGCTATGAAATTTTCTTGGTTGGATCAACATTTCTTCTTGTAATGCAGCAGATCTCCTTTACTCGAAGATATCTAGGCATGGAAAACAAGGATTACATTTGTAATCCTATGTACCAAAAAGAAAAATTAACCATGTTATTCTATTTTAAGGGAACTTCGTCAAAACTTTTATGAAATTTTATAATGGTGGTTATTATCCCCATCACCGACAACTTGGTGTTATTTAATATTATATTTATAACAATTATAATGGTTGTCCCAAGGATGTTATAATGGAGAATAAGAAGCATTTCTTTCTTTTGGATAGAGAATTTTGAAAAAATATTATTCAATTAAACTAAAATATAAATGATATATAAATGTTGCCATTTTTGCTGTAACATAAGCATTAAATAATAAATAACATATTATAATGGCCATTTTTTTAATTCTACCTATATTTTATATAGAGCCTGTTCCTAAAAAGAGAAAGGTTGCGATACATTGACTACTATCATAAAATTATAGTTGCATTATATGAATATGAATCTCGAGAAAATTTTAGGAGTATTTCTTAATGGTGTTATGTTGTACCAATTCGGGATGTAGTGAAAAGTAGATAAGGATTGACTAAGATATTTTCCAGATGCACGGATCTGGTAAGCAGTAGGCAAAGATTTCCGTACTTCAATAGATAGGTATGGCTAAAGAAGTTAGTTTGGAAAAGGAGGATACATTTAGCAACTTAGAATATAGGAAATTGATTGAACTAATAGACAGGTGGTTAAATATCGTCCCTGATTATAGCGCAATGATCATCATAATTATGCAATTGCTGTGGGATCCGAAGATATAAAAGCCATTTCAGCAAACTTGAAACTCTCACTAGATGCCCCACCAATTCTATTGGATTAAAAAATATCCAAACTGAGGTGGTAGCCACACTTGTGCTCCTATGAATGTATTTCATAAGAAAAATTCTTTCTACACAGCAGGCAGGCGGTGTAGCTCCATGGACATCATCTACGGTGATTGGCCTTCACACAGAATTGAAGCAATTTTTTTTTTTTTTTAGAGCACCGTGCTTCGATTCTATGTAAGAGCTAATTACCACAGACGGTATCTACGGAGCTACACCGCTCGTAGTGTAGAAAGTATTTTCCATTCCATAAAATAATTTGTGGACCATTGATGACAATAATCTCAAGCTAATCATTAATAAAGCTAGCTTCGGCATATCAATTTTTATTCATTGTGATAACAAAATTTTTAGTGAAGTAATAGATCAAAAGAGTACCAATGAAAAGATGAATCACTGTGTCTAGCTTTGTCGTAGAGCCAATTTTAATTTCTCCTATATCTTTGTAGTAACGTGCTGCTTTACTTGTTTTTTTCCGCTCCACTTCCTAAGAAATTAGTTGAGCATCTTGGCTTATCTTCCTTTATCGAAGTTTAGAAGGTAATAGGCATTTAAGGTAGGGCACAAGGTACTGTATAAATATTCTTGTTGATACGCCTCAAATTCGCCCCATATGATGTGGCACTACCAACCAATAAAAGTTTGATATAGATCAGCCACAGAAATTCTAATCTTGACCAACCATTTCTTGCCATGTGGCCATCATAAGGATGTGCAAGAAAATCAAATCTCCCTCCACTCGATGATAAGTGGCCCATAATGATAGAATGACTTTTCTAACCATGAGATTTGTATCTCATTGAATTGTAATAACCTCCAAATGTGCAACTATTATCCCTAACCTCCTTCACACATTCTAAGATCGACGGGCTCTTTTCGACTCACCGTGTCTTTGCTCATAAGCTTAGAGTATCTTGTCAATGACGATCTATCCAAAGGAGCCTCTTACAGTTTTAGGTTGAGTGACATCCTCGTAGAATTACATCTCTTTTAAACTCATAAGGCATTTCTCTCTTCTCTTCCGCACAAACTTTCCACCAAATTCCACTATGTTTCTTGGTTATCCTCTCTCTCTCTCACACACATGCGCATACATATATATTTTTCAGAGTTTTCTTTATTTTACTGAAATAGATTGACTTAGGCATTAGAGAATACTTTATCGAAAAATCTCCGACAAACGAACTTCTTTAATTTATGGTATTTCAGAGCGCTAGTAGAGGTTGAAGCGTAGATCCTATCTTCTTAGCCTGCAGCGAGATCTTGGAATCAGCTTCCAAAGCCTCTGAGTCATCACCTCTTGCTTTTCATCATCAGCTCTAGCTCGTCAACTTGAGCTAAATTGATCCTTGGTGACAACAGGATTTATTTACTAAAGAATAAACTTTGATCTTGATGTTTTCATCATCTAATCTAAAGGAAGACATTTTTTCTTATAAAAGATGTTTTGAGCCTGATCATTTTATGAATGGAACAAGATAGTCCCAGCCATCCATTAGTGGCTAAGTCTAGTATATTAAATAATATTACAATCTTACTCCTTTTTCTGTAATAGTCTCACTTAAAAAGAGTGTAAATGCAGATCACCTAAAAAATTTGAAAACTGTAATTAGAGAATTATGATTACAATTACCATTTTCTATAAAAGAAATTCATAAAATTAGTGTTAGTTGGCCATGAGATTCTGATTTCTCCCATTCATCAACCATCACGACCAAGGTATCTTTTTAAAGTTTTGGAAATATCCATGCGCTTCCTTCTTAAGAAAAAGATCGTGTGTTAGCGTGAACAACCACTAATAATTTCTCTTAAATGATCATAGCCATCCAAACTTTCCTCATATACATCATAAACGCGGTACACTTGTTTTGATGACCAATAAAACTTTGAAATTTGAGTACAGCAAATCGTTGTTAAACAAGCATTTTTCAGGCCAAAAGGATCGGCTAGGGAATAAATTTCAAAAGATCAGTTGCCGAGCTCGTATCCATCATCTAAATTTTAGTGCCAGATTCAATGAAGAAATAATTTCAGACAAGAAAGAGTTCTCCATAGAACCTGGGAGACCAAATGGTGGATGGGATAGACATTTTACTAGTCACCTTTGAAGATCATGCAGAAAAGGAGCAAATAGTTTGACGATGATCTTTGAAACCACCGTGGGCATTTTTCAGCTACAAATGATAAAGCGACAAGCCAAAATGACTTCGAATAAATATATCACCAAAAAGACAAAATATAAATAATCTTAATTTAATTCTCATGTGACTTTGTTCCATCCATAAGGAGGATGGTTTGCATGGCAGACTTTTTTTTTGGTATGATTACTTTGTAGATTTTTATTGCGTGTATCTACGAGATTTTTATTTAAAACGTTATTTGCCGTTATTATCAATCAAGCCACCGAGATCAAGGCCAAAAAGAGATCATATCCAACTTTCACACCAAGAAAATAAATCAAACTACCGATCTCTACCAATAAAATATCAATAAATAAATAATTGACGAATTCGCAACACCAAATAGCTGCCAACTGTCAAACAAAGGACCCGATATTAACCTATCTAAAATCAGAACGCGATTGAAGATGTATTAAGCAAACAGCTAAATCTTAACCACAACAGAAAAAAAAAAAAAAAAAAGAAAAAAGAAAAAAAAGAAGAGAAGGGTGACCAAATGGCTGCGTTCCTACACTTGCAGAAAGTATCATGCTAGCAATGGCAACTTGTCTCTCTCAAAATGTCCCTTATTATACAGTGCAAGAATGATTGCCATCTCTTGTACAACAAGTATACAAAACCAAACTATTAAATGAAACATGAGGGTGACGAATCAAAAGCATCAGTTCGGATGTAGCGCATCATGAGGTATCAACAAGACAGAAATTGCGAACGCTGAGATAAAAGAACTGAGCTGAGCAAAATTTTAATTTTGGTGGAAATTATTTGTTGCAAAAATCATGAGAATCAGGGATTACTTCTGTGGTGCATAGGTGCATCTATAAGTCGAGGAGAAGCCTGCGAGGGTCCTCAACCACATCCTTGATGCGTCGCAAAAAGAAGACTGCCTCTCTCCCATCAATCAATCTATGATCGTAGGTCAACGCAATATACATCATAGGCCTTGGGACAATCTTACCATCCACGACCATTGGCCGGTTTACGATAGAATGCATACCTAGGATAGCCGACTGAATACAATATGTTTGTCAGTGCTTGCCATGTCAAATTTATATTAAAAAAATTAGAGAAGTTTGGAGGCATACCTGTGGAGGGTTAATAATCGGTGTGCTCAAAAGACTTCCATAAACTCCTCCATTAGATATTGTGAACGAGCCTCCAGCCATTTCATCGATCGAGATTGTCCCATTATTTGCCTTCTTAGCAAGAGTATTAATTGTTTTCTCTATGTCCGCAAAATTCATCTTGTCAGCATCACGAATAACCGGCACCACCAGGCCCTATGTAGGAAAAAGAAAAGAGTAAATTAATTGTCCCCCTCAACTTATGACAGATGTTGGGCAATAGGAAATCAATGATGCAGAAATTACAGATATGATCTTGACGGTCCAAACATTAGCATATGACATATTTTGGACAGAAAATATTTCAGAATAACCAAATAAAGAAAGCAGATTCACAAACCTTAGGTGTGCCAACAGCAATGCTGATATCAATATAATCTCGATATACGATGTCCTCTCCATCAATGACTGCATTGATGATTGGCTGGTTTTGCAGTCCAGAAACAGCTGCCTGCATAATATAAGCTGAGATGTGCAAGTAGAAGTTATTAACAAAATAGGACTTAATGGTTATCATGACACATTTCATACTTTAATAAATCCTGACATGAGTCCCAGCTTCACACCATGCTTTTCCACAAAGGCATCCTTGTAATCAGAGCGGAGTTTCATCAAGTTGGTCCTACATTAAACGATTCATCAGAATAGCATACGGCGAAACGACATGTACAAGAAGTGCTATAACAGTCCTGTCAAAGTACATTGGCATGAACTGGGATCAGAAACTTCTTTTTTTCCCTTTCTCTGAAATTTAAAATTGTCAAGAACCATGGCCATCTCGAACATTAAAGCAGAATAAATTGCATATACATCTGAAAATAGATAAAACAGAATCATGCATGCTAACATATGAGCAGGGACAGTTTTAGTGCTAATAAACAACAATCACCTACATGTCAACTTCATTAAATGTGGTTAGCATTGCAAATGTGTTCTGAGAATCCTTCAAACGAGTAGCAACTCGTTTCCTAAGCCTCGGCATGGGAACCTGAAATCAAAATATATGACAAGAAAACCTTCAATTAAAGGATAAGCAGGAATCCGTGTTATCAGTAAGTGCCCAAGAATTTGCATCTTACAATATAAATAATTAATAATGAAACACAAAACAATGGGACTTACTCGTCTTTCCCTTTCCTTGGGAGGAAGCCGAGGTTCAGAAGCAGCAGCTTTAGGAGGTGCAGGAGAAGGTGCTCTGGGTTCTTTGATGGAAGGTTCCACTTTAGGTTTTTCAACCTCTTTTTCTGCAGGTGGTGGTGGTTTAGGAACTTCTTTACCTGGTTTCTCCTCTGATGGAGCAACATGTGTTATACTGGCAGAAGATTTTGAGATCACAGCAACCTTAGTTCCTGGTGTGACAGTATCACCCTCTTTGGCTACAAACTGCCAATAGTAAATGCCAAAATCAGTTTTACAACAATCAATAGCCAGCTCCATAAGAGAAGCATGGGAAACAGTAATACAAATGAGCAACCTTTGAGGCACAAATAGATCAAACAAACCTAACCTTTTCGATAATCCCAGATTCAGGACTAGCAACATCAATAGTCACCTGGAAGAATTTAGTTAATTAAAGAATGTTTTAAATATGGTTTCATCTTGGCAAAAATTTAGTGATTTCTGGGGAAAAGTAATTCATTTAACATTTTAATAAAAGAGATATACCTTATCAGTTTCAACCTGGGCAATTGGTTCATCAACTTCAACCCGATCTCCAGGTTCTGTTCCACATGTATCATGCCCATAAGACCCAAGCTATTGCGATCTCAATTACTTGAGGGTGAGAGAAGCAAGAATAAATAAAGCCACATACTCTTTAGAAAGGTTGCTAATGTTCCATCAGTAATAGATTCACCCATAAATGGAACAACCGCATCAAAAAGGTCACCTTCACCAAGAAACAAAAGAAATCATACAATTCAAAAATCAAAGGTTGAATATCTGGCAACTACTTTTACTCGAAACATCTGATAATGATGGAACTTGCCGCACCCACTTACCACTTTCTGAAGAAAATGACCTACTCCATAATTGGTAAGGAGAATTCTTTGGAAGGAACTGAGTAACTTCCCTGAATGGTTAATAAAATGCTAAGACACAAAATAAAAATATGATTGAAAGAGAATTAATATAGTCTCTTGCCAAGAGCATATAAAATGTTCAAATATAACCCCGGCAGTCAACCAAATATGATGCCAAGTGCTTGTACAGCAAAGCAAACCTAACTAATAGCTTGAACAAACAACTAACAGTTCATACAATTGCTGACCTCATAGGTTTTGAGCCAAGTGGACCACAGATACCTGACATCGGACATGATTTAAGATACTTAGCTTGGAAGAAAATAATTAAACAAAAAAACAATGATCACCATGATATTAGTAGACAAGATCACCTGGGAAGACATAATGGCTGAAGTTTCGAACATGCCTGCAACTTTGTAACAGGAAAAATGTCTGCATGGACGTTAAACTAATAGCAAGTTAAGGCGCTTGACCCCAGACAGGTAGCAGACTGATTGAAAGATAAAATTACAATGAATGGCATCACAAGAGGGATTTAAAACTTGATGGTTGTACAATGAACTCAATGCAATTTACACTAGAATGTGTAGAAATGAGCTATATATATATATATTGTAATGGAAACTCTATTCCAGTACATTTGAAACTTAATTCAAAAAAAAAAAAAAAGGGATCGCCCTTCACCCTTAAGGGCAACAAGCCAAGAACCTTTGTACTGTAACTCTATAATAGAAGATAAGGAATATCAATATCAAAGACAAGTCCAACTTGTTTTTGCAGCTGCACCCTTAACAAGAAGAAATTGTTTGCAGCAATATCTAGATTCTAGAACTGGTAAAAGGAGACCTTAGAATTTAAATGCATGCTAAGTGATAATTCTTATGCATGGTGGAGAGTCCTGATAGTATTAAAATATTTACAATATATTACTCTGCACTTGTGAACTACTACCCTCCCACATTAAAATATGTATGCTAATATCATAATGCTAAACAGATGGGTTCATCTGTTTTTCTATTTATGTTGGGGTTGGAGGAGACACCTTTAGCCTTAAGCTGCGAATAGCTGGATTAAGACCAGACGCACACCAATTTAGGTCCAAGAGCAGGCTTGGCATCTAAGTCTGTGCTTGTGTTTGAATCTAAGTCAAAGTCTAAGAGCGGAATCTAGAGTCAGCTCCAACATTATATTTGAGCCAGGTTCCGGGTCCAATTCAAGGTTATTAAAATGGATGAAAATGGAGCATTGCTCATAACCTCCATATACATACCAAAGCCTCATACCAACTAGGATGCATGCATCCTAGTTCAACTAAACAAACACCAGATCCCAGAGGGCAGACTTAGTAACATATTGTGGTCCATAGAAGGTTCTTATGAATTTTTATGTGCATTATGGTAAGAAACACCTAGTGAGAGCAGGAGTTATAAGGAAAAGGTTAATGCAGAAAAGGCTTTGCTCAAGTTGCGATCAAGCAAATTAGCATCAATTGAAAGTTGCAAGGCTTCATCCTAGAGTTGGTGAAAATCTTGACGGAATTGGCATTGTATATGCTATCCCAACTGCAATGCTACCTGATTCACCTTCTCCTACTTGTAGAGTTATGCTGTCCATCGCATCTTCATCTCCATCCCGGGGGTCTTCTTCTCCATGCACTCCTTTCTATCTTCGATGAAATTTGCCAAAACAGATGGAGGGCAAGAAGAATGACTGGAACTTAAGAATCAAGACAGTAGGGAAGGAAGATGCTGTTAGTGGGCAATGTAATCTGGAGAAGTGAAGAAATTGTTGACTGGTTAATGGTTTTAAGTTTGCATTGATGAGCTTGGGCATTGTACATGGGGAAGACAGTGCTCATGAGCATGTAAGATGATAATTATAATTATCTTACTTCAAGTGTGTAAGTATATCTGAACTAAACATTGACCCATTTAATTCCATCTGATTAACAATGATATGCCCTTATCTTCAAAAGTCTTGATATCCTCAAACAATGATCATCATGCTCACTGAAATCTATTCATGAAGTTTCTACATTTCAAATACCTTATGTACAGTTAATAGAAATTATACAATCTTGTACAAGAGCATTTGAAACTATGCTATTGAAAGCAGTTCCACTAAATTTTCACATGTTCCTAGTATAATTTGTCAAAAATGGAGGTGCAGCAACACGCCAACACCAAAGAATGCAGCTCTTCAAAATAAGTTTCTATCAACCAGCAGCAGCAACAATCCTACCAATCCATAATAAGCAGAAACTTGTTGATTTCTAGAATAACATACCACATAAAATTATTGCAATTGTTGGTCATGACAACATATTTCTGCAGTATAATATCAAGAAACTTCTAATTAGGGTACCACACCAGCTTCTGAATCCCTCCAAAAACTCATCCTCGTACCTGCTTCCAAAGCATTTCTTTATTCTAAAATTTTCTGAGAGATCCAGTTCCCCACACCCACACTTGAATCTGCTTCTGCACTCAATTCCAAGGATTTAAATACTGGTTGGATGCAGGCATCCCACTTTCTAAAGCATTAAGACAGGGCACTGTCCCAGCTGTCAAGACAGGACGAGTTGGAAAATGGATGAGGATGGGACAGGACATCCACAGTCATGAGTGTCGGGACAAAGGGCATCCTATTCCATGGAAAAATTGGGAAGGCCCCGTTCCATGATATAAGTTTAATACCTTGCTTAGTCCCACTTCGAGTAACTGAAAACTGCAATAATTGGATACAGATTTCACAGGCAAAGCCTCAAGCAATGTTCTAGGAACGTTAGCAAGCAACATCAAACATGTTAATCAGAAGGGCAGGGCATACTATTAACCTATCTTTTAGGCATCCATTGAATACCTAAGCATAAAAATCACTAAGGTGAAACAAGATGAGCCAAGGATTCAAGTTGTTTCATTGATAAATTCTTGAAAATAGTTGGTACATCTTCCTTGGCTAACTTCCTTCTTTTATGTAACTAAAGCATACAATTACTGGAATTCAAAACGTTAAGCAGAATGAATCAGTTTCAATTGGAACCAAGCTAATAATAAACTCTGTAACTTGGTTTCATACAATTTCAGAAAATTCCAATAAAAAACAACCAATTTCTATCCAATTTCAGCAAATTTTGGTAGAAATTGGATCAAACTGACCATGGATGCTACATTTATTCATTATATGAGCATTTAGCATAGTTTGAGGCCATTTCTGACTGTTTAAGTATATTTGGAGGAAAATGTTGATTAATGGTTCATTTTATCTTTTAAATAAAAAAGAAGGGATACTTGCTCATGGATAATAAATTCCAGGTTTAAGGAAAAATCTTATGATTATACATGGTATTTTAGAAAATAGAATCATTTGAGAATTTGTCTTAAAGTATTTTTTGGTATTCTATTTTCTTTTTCTTCTCTATGAGAGGAGAAGAAGAAGAAATGTCTATGCTGTAGATCAAGTCCCCTTCATAGCCAGTTTAAAAACATTAAGCTCAAATTTTCTAGATCTTAGATTAAATCTTATAGATGGTGAATGAAATATATCTAGTAATCGCATTTCACACTTGTAGAATATAAGTAAAATTTTGATCATTAGTAACTGACATGATGGTTATATCAAGTTCACATTCATACATAGGTTCATGTTACAACATTTACTGAAACTCCCAAAAGTGCCAAAACCAAACTCAATAGGCTTAACTAAGATTGATACAGAATCTAAAGTTTCTAATTAGACTATTTCAATTAAATGGACCATTATATAAGAAACAATGTAGGACAATTTAAGTTACCATATATATTTGCATAAGTTAACAATGATATATGCCAAAGGAAAAAAAAACTCCGAAGCGTACAAGAGAGTCTCATGCTGACAGATTTTGATGGGCAATGACCTTTTAAAAACTAAACGAATAAAGGAGCTAACAGTAGAAACAAGTTTCTAATACACCTTAAGTTATCCATGGCATCCCCCAGAATTTACCCATAACTTATAATACATAGGAATTAAATTCAATAAGCTTGTATGACCCTAATTATATAGTTGTTGGAAACTCTCTTAAACCAGCATTGTTACTTAACAACTGAGTTATTAATTAAGACAACCCATCCAAGATTCATGGTGAAAATTTTGTCTTGATTATGGAGTCCTTTGTTTATCTATCCACCATGATTTAATTTACCTTATTTATGTGCATAAGTTAAAAAGTATAAGCTAAAGGAAACAAAAAGCTTACAAGCATACAGGAGTCTTAGGTTGCAAGATCCTGATGACCTCTAAAAAATTACCTATATAATAAAAAAGATTACAATAGAAAAAGTTCCAACAGAGATATTCACGGAATCCATATTAGAAAGTACAATTTAGTCATGATTTATAATAATTAGCAATTAAATTTGTGAGCATGGCTGCCCCTAAATGTGTAGCTGTTGGAACCTCTCTTAAATTAGCAATGCCACAGTGCTACTTAATAACTGAATTATCAATTTGGCCAACCCATCCACCAGAAATGTCAATAGCATCTAAAGTCCCAGTTTTAAAGTATAGCACAAGCTAAGAACTCCAAACTCTAGAGTAATTAACAATTATTTCCGAATGACTCATTATAATCATGGGTGGCATATTCAATGAATGACTGAGTGGCAATAATGATAAAGCTTCAAAGTTTGAATTTATTTTCGTTGATATAAGTCTTGAAACAGTTATCTCAAACCCTATAAGCAAGTAAGATAAAGGTCATATTCACAAAAGAAAATAATAAAATCAGTTCTATTAAATTCATAGAAAACAACGTAAACAAAATGGCACAATATGATATATGCATCTCAAATATAAGTCTCTTATGCAGATGAGGTTAATTGCGAGAAAGAGGGCTCAGTTTTGTGAACCATTTCCTATATTCATTTCAATCAAGAAAAGACACCAAAGGGCACATGCAGAAAGGCACATGCAGAAAGGATTCATACTTTAGATAAGTGTATCCATATGAAAGAAAGGAAAAACATTATGCTTCACCTCTACAATCATCAATAGATTCAATAGTTTCGAAAACTCCTTCAAGATATTTATCAAGAATCAAATATACTCCTATATACTTTTCATTGTTGAAAATTCACTAATCAGTTCAAAATCAACATCTCTGAACAATTTTGACATCCATAAACATGTAGAAGATAAGCGTTAAAGTGTTTAATTAATTTATATATATTTAAATATTTACTTATACATTGCTAATTTTTGGGCCACATATATCCTTTTTATTCTTATTAACATTTCTAAAATATAAACCACCTATGCACCCATTTATGCATCCAGATCCTACATATGTGTGCTATGCAAGCTGCTTTTTAGAACTTTGAGCCAATTCTGAACTATTAATTCACAATGTCATTATTTTGCAGCCTTAATTGCCAGAAAGGCCCTTAATTTTTTTTCTTCTTTTTAGATTACAAGCAAAGATCCATGGCCCTGAGGTATTTATACATATCAAAAGGCAATGGACAGAATTCTAAACACTTGAACTTTTAATCAGATGCATTTCTTCTAGCCTCGTTTCCTTCCCCCATATTTCCTAGTACATATCTAAATAAAATCAAGCTCATTCCTCTATTTTCTTTCTTGTGTCCAATCCAAACATGAGAAAATGTTTCATTAGTCTGAAATACAACGACAGGATCCAACTTTTTGTTCTGATTGGTCTTCCCTTTTCTTCTTTATCTTCCCCTTCGTCTCCAGCACCATAATGTCAGCTCTACGCTTGTTCAGGATTCTTAACTAAATAAATAGAATTGGACATTCTATCAAATCAACACCACAACCTAACGATACCACAAAAATCTCAAAGACATCAAATAACCAGCATCCTGAGATCAAGTCCAACCCACATGTGCACATCAAATTCCATCAAGAAACAGTTTAACAGAGACGTTTGATCATAGATAAAGCTATCGCGATGATCAAATCACGATTCACGATCGAAGACAGAAAATAACAACGATGATCGATACCAGCAGATAAAAAACACAGGGAATCAAGAGACGGGATTCAAAAAAACCCCACATCCATATGGAAGTAGGAGAGGCGAAGAAGGATTACCGCGACGGGACGACGGATGAGGCGAGCGAGATTCGATGCCATGGCCAAGACCTTCTCACCTTGATCGCTGCTCGAAGAGAACAAGAGCAGAGAGACGAGAGATCGATTTGGGATAACCCTAGGTGTTTCCCTCTCGTCTCGATTCAAGACTTCCTCATGTTATTTTTATTTATAGCCTGAAGCCTTTGGCTCGGCGTCGGGTCTCGGCTCCCATCCGTCCTCCGCTTTGCAGGGACGCGGTGCCCCCCCTGTTACGATACGAGCGATACAGCGGTTCGCAATAATAGCTGATATATTGCCTTCGACGCTTTGACCACCGTTACTGCTGAGTGCTGAGCAGAAAATGGAGAAATTATACCTGTTTCCCTCTCGATTCAAGTCTTCCTCATGTTATTGTTATTTATAGCCTGACGCGGTGCTCCCCCTTGTTACGATACGAGCGATACAGCGGTTCACAATAATAGCTGATATATTGCCTTGGACGCTTCGACCACCGTTACCGCTGAGTGCTGAGCAGAAAATGGAGAAATTATACCCTGCGGTGCACCATGCGGTCCGTGCCAATCACGCATCTGAGCCATATTAACCCAATTCATCGTGCGTTCGTCTTGGATTACTGCCCTACATACCTCATCTTGATTTTTTTTTCTTATGGTGCATTACTGATGTAGGGCACATGATGTAAGATATAATTTCTTATAGAAATTAAGCTACATTAGCCTAAAAATCAGCTAGCCGCTCGAGTTGAGCTACGTGCAGGCTTAACTAGTCCAATTTGATTGGAGCCAGAAACTACAAAGAGGCAGCTCAAGAGTTCGATTTTTATAAATTATGTCGAGCCCAATGCCTTTTTGCCCCTTAGCTTCATAAGTCATCAATTATGTCAACTTGGCAAGTAGATAAACTGGCTCAGCATATTTACATCTCCTATCTAAACAATGTACAAGGCAATCAGTGAGTGAAAATCGTTTGAAGCTTTTAACTACAACAAGCATTATGGGACTACCGTCTCATGCTAGGTCAGAATGTTAGCTAAATCCATGGTAGCTACTAATTCAATATTTGTGGGTGTATTGTACTAGATTATTTGGATGTTATAATAGTATTCTTGTCACAAAAATGGCTCCATGAAAACAAGATCTCTTGTTTGTTAAAAACAATACTTTTGCTAAACTTGGCACATTTTTTGTCGAGTCCCACTTTGGTTTATCAAGTTGTTCTCGACGTCTACGCATATCTTGTTTACTTGTTGTGTCTTGGGAATTAAACTAGTTAGAGTCTACTTTCAAGATTTTCTTATAGAGTCATGATCCTAATAAAAGAGGTTTGCGTCTTGTTGCTGCTTGGGTATCAACTGCTCACCAAAATCTGATGGAGGTTTGAGCTTTCTTGCGCTCACTAATTGGCATACGACTCTTATTTCTAAGCCAATAGGCAAGCTTACTCTTGGAACAAATAACATTTGGAGTAAGCTATTCAGAAGCAAATAATTTTTTTGATTGATTTGTTTGCTTATGGTGTTCCTAAATCTTGCTTGGCTATTTCAAAATCAATTTATTTAAATATCCTAATTGGGGTCTTTGGTTTTCTTCTATCTCATTGCTTTATCTGAACCTTTTCAACATAGGCCAACTCTCTTCTTTTTCCATGGTGATCAGCCCCTTTCTTCTACCTAATCAGAGTTAATGATGAAGTAGTTGTTTAAATATTCTTTCTATCCCTTGATCTAGGATAGGCAAAATTGATGTTCTTTTGTGGGGTGATGGATTAAAGTGACACTAAGTAGCTAAGGAAGTTTAACTTTTACATTTTGGTAAGTGAATTTTTTTAAGTCTTGATAGGATAGGGAGTATTTTGGCCATTCCACCCATTCATGTGAAAAAAATGAGGATCAAAATGGAGGCAACATACCAAATATATCCATGTAAGGAAATAAGAAGAAAGATAGAAGTATGAAAAAAGAAAAAAAGTAAAAAAGAAAAAAAAAAGGAAGGAAGTATGAAAAGAATGGAAAAAAAATAATAGAAAGAAGAAAAAGGAAGAAAGGAAGAAAGAAGACGAACATGAAAAAAAGTGTGGAGAAAAGAAAGGAAGAAAGAAAAAAAAGAAAGAAGAAGAAGCTGAAAGGAAAGAAAGGAGAATAGCAAAAGGAAGGAAAGAAAGAAGAAGGGAAGAAAAAAGATAAAAATAAAAAGAAAAGGAATAGAGAAGGAAAGAAGGAATATATTAAAAAAAAATAAAGAAAACATAAGTAAAGAAAAAAAAGAAGGGGAAGAGATAGAAGGTACCACCTATTGGGATATTTGATTGAAATGGCTGTCCATATAAGATCAGCATTCCATGAAGAAAAATCGGAATATATTCCATCCCAAGAGATTTACCATCTTGATAATAAGTATATACAAGATACTTATGAGTGGGCTAATAATCAAACATCATAACATTTTATATGTAAGCACTTACATATAAGAGATAAAGAGAGAGAAAGAAGATGGATATAGTAGGATGGATTATAGTTGGGACTTTAATTAAAGTAATCTACTGCTACTCCTACTCCTAATGTTAGAGTTCAACTGGTAAACTATGAATGAGAAAAATAAAGATAAAGTAAAGATAATTAAAAGTAAACTAGATTCATTGATATGTGTAAGAGTTCTCTTCAAAATATATTTATTTATTTATACATAACAACAACTATAAAATAAATGATGACTCTTGTGATTGACCATGTTATCATGATCTCCAGTGATTTTAGAAGTTTACTCCCATGATTCCACATGCCTCATAAACATTATAATTGCAAGTTGAGTCCTCACAAAATAAAATACATCCTTTAGCTTGCGCTTACATATATCTTGTCGATCATGACCATGGTTTGTTCCTTAAATATCTACTCTTAAACTTAATTGGATTGTTAAGGTCAAAACTTATTAAGTATAGCAAGGGTTATATAATTTTAATTTATTTTAAGAGCTTTTAACCTTCTTCACATAATGCTTGTTGATGATTGTTATTTAAGTCGTTGAGATATTATATACATAAATATTTGCATAGTGGGTAGTGCCACTACTCTTATCACTTTTTGGATAGTGTACCTATCTCTCCCATATTATGAATGGTGGATCATCATTCTTGGACTCCATTCCATCAATAGTCTAACCTTAGGCTGATAGCTTTCATCCTTCTCGGTCTATACATTAATTACTTGGCCTATATCCATGGTACATTAGCCTGCACCCTTAGTGCATTGGCTTATGTTCTTATTGTTTGGTGTTTCAGCTTGCACCATTTTTGTATTGGCCTTTTGATAGATCACAATCATCCATTTAGATGTGGTGTAAATAATGTCCCCACATTCTATTAGTCGATTATTAGGATGGTGATATATTGCATTCAATACTATATCTATTGGCTTGGCTTTAGACTTAGTAGCCATCTAACTTGCTCGATTTGATGAAAACCAAATGAAGATCTTGCAAGCCCAGCAATCACTTGCTTCTCCAGGGAGGCTAATAGGTTCATTTCTTAAAAAAGATGAACTTGAGCAACAAGTATAAACTATGAAAGATTTAGTGGTAAGACTTAAAGTTGAGTAGTACGAAGAAACCATGGAGGATTTGGTGGATATAAAAATCCACCATCATGCTGGTCCTACAACTCATTAATATGGCAAATATAGTTGATTTGGAGGGTAATGTACCCAATAATATGGCTAATGCTTCCTAACTCTTTGAGGAACATAGGCCACTGGCTATTTAATAGATTGCTCCTAGGTATATAGATTGGGTACATATAACTATTGATAAAGAGTAGGTAGTAGCACTCATTGTGGTGGTTGCCCCCATCTATTACTACTAGCTAGGGGATGACCAATCTAAATAATGGAGACTTAAGTCGACGTAATTTTTGCCAACCTTTCTTTTAGTAGCCATTCGTAAATCAAGATGACCATGACCCTTAGATTTAGTTGTTGGTTTGATACCGACCAAGCCACTGATCAATACCTATTCGGCCTAACCTAATCCTACATTCAATTGTAGACTCCTTTTCTCATTATCTTGGTCTATAAATCTTGAGGACTCTATAGAGTTATCTTCGACCTTATCCCTTAGATGGATCCAAAATAAAAGTCAATGTTAGGAATCCCAACATTCTCAGACTATAAAAATCAATAAGCTGATTCACCCAATTAATGGATAGGATCGGTTGATTTTGGTACAATATGCACCAAAATATATTGTGGTGTACAATACTGGCTCTTAATAATAGAAATAAATCTTTCAATTTATTCCACCACAAAAAATAATGATGACATGCATTACTGTATATAAATGGCCTTAGTGTGGTGGCGATTTTACTTGCAACTACTTCTTTATTCTTCAAACACAGTGGTATGATGGTGTCTATACAGGAATGTCCCACTAAGTATGCTAGAAAACTTATTTAGATCATGATAAGGCTATGGTAGATGCATGCGCATGCCATCGATATTAGATTAGCTGGTAATAGGATGATCAAAGGATAATGCTAAGAGTAGTATGGATTCAGTTGCCATGATCTTAAGAACTTTTGCTGCTGTTATATTGCTTATTGAAAAAAAGATGGATACATTAGGATAGGATATAGCTAAAGCTGCAATTAATGTAATCTACTATTATTATTGCTCCTAACGGTAGAAGTATAACCAATAAACTATGAAAAAGTAAAGATGAAATAAAGATAAACTAAATTTATTGATATGTCCAAGGATCTCTTTCTTCGGAGTACATCTATTTGTTTATATTTATAATAACAACTATAAAATAATTGCTAACTTTTGTAATCGACATTGTTATCATGATCTTCAGTGGTTTTGGATTCAATCCTATAGTTTTAGGTGATTCATATATGTTATAATTGCAAGTCGCATCCATCTCATGATAAAACTAACATCCTTTGGTCTATACTTTTGTATTCCTTAGTCAGTCAAGGACATCTTGTTCCTTTGGCTTGTGCTTCTATGTTTAGTTGGATTATTAAGCCCAAATTCTGTTAAGTCTAATAATAGTCATACTACTTTCATTTGTTATGAATCCTTAAGCTTGTCTACATGTTACTTACTTATAGCCACCATCTAAGTTGTTGAGATGTGATGTAAACAAATGCATGGTAGATAGTGCTATCACTTTTTTCATTTTTTTAAGTAATGCACCAATCCCTCCCACATTATGATTGCAATGGACCACTATTAATTGACTTTGCTTTATTAACAATCTCATCTTAGGCCAACATCTCTCACTCTCCTCAGTTTATACGTTAAATACTTGGCCTATACCTTTGGTTTGTTGATCTGTATCCTTGTTGTTTGGTGTTTTAACTTGTACTATTAGTTTGTTGGCCTTTTAATGGATCACAATGATCGATCTGGATATCATGTAAGCAATACCTCTTACATTCCATTAGTTGATGGTTAAGAGGGTGATGAGATATATCTAGCACCATATATATCCATCGACATGGCTTTAGACTTGGTAGTCATCCAACTTGATTGATTAGAAGCAAATGCAACCGAGATCTTATACATCCACCAATCACTTCCTTCACCAAGGAGGTTCATATATAGGTTCACTTCCTAGGAAAGATAGACTTCATCAACATATATAGATCATGAAAGATTAGTGGTAAGAATCTATTTGCACCACATCCTAATTCTTAAGGATCACCATGTATATGGCAGCTTTGAAGTGGAATTAGATGGAGATCCTACACTTTGAGCCAAGGGTTAAAGTTTTATGACCACTCAGATGGCTAACAGAAGGAATAGATTGAGGTGAGTGAGTATTGCATAAGAAGAGTTAACTGAATCAGTCTTAAAGGCACCTCCAAGTATAGAAGATTATGCTATAAATTGACTAAAAAAAGATGATCAATACAAGCCATGATGGGATAGGCTTAATGGAGGTTAACAAATAAGTTCGGATCGATAAAGTATGATGATTAGCTTGATAGATGGTACAATAATTTTTTAATAGATATATAGTATTAGAAGGATAGCTAGCATTAATTATCAAAACCACAAGGAGTGGAAGTTAGACATGGAAAACAACCATCAAAGTGGATAGTTACTATCTTTTAGTATAAATAAGTTGAATTATACTCTTTGTGAAGAACCTTTTGACAATCAATATATCAATAAATTTTATTTTATCTTAGCTTTACTTTCTAATATGACTTTACCTTAGAAGTAGTGTTAACTTAGATTTACCATATTTAAGACTATAACCTATCCTAATCAATCTTCCTTGAATGATGGGATGAGGGTGGTAAAAATCTTTGAAGCTCAAGACATCTGGATCCATACTACTCTCGTATCTTTCCTTTGATCATCCTCTTTTTAGTTGCTCTAATATCGGTGGCATATCTACACATCTATTTACCCCTTGTCATTAGACTTGTCATCATTTTTGTCACTAACAAGTACTTTGATGCACTTGGATGGGACATAAAAGGCAAATAAACTCAAACTTGAATAGCATATAGCTACCATGAAGGATTTGGTAGAGGTAAGATCCATTATTGTGCTCACTCTCCAACTTGTTGGTATGGCTGATATGATTGATTTGTTGGGGAATATGCCTAATAATATGATCGATACCCTTAACTCTTAAAGGAATATAGATGACTAGCTATTAATCGGTTGCTCTCCAGTTTATGGATTGGATGTGTTTGGCTACTAATGAAGAAGAGATGGTGGTACTCGAGGGGTGGTTGTCCTCCATTTATTACTACTAGAGGATGATGATCAATACTTAAATTAAATCACTAAAAGTACAAATATTATAATAATTAATATTATTTTATTAAAATTTGATACTCTCTAGTCTTATTTATAGGTAATCAGGAGTTTGGATTCATATAAATTAAATTAGATTTAAATTGGCTTAGATTCAAGTGAATCAAACAATCAGTTAAAGGGCCAATCAAATTTAAGTATGAACACAACTTACTCATGAAGGGATCAGATGCAAGCTCTTAAGATCCAAAGGCCAAGAAACAACCTCTCCAATCAAGAGTTTAGAAGCCATCTCCAAGATCTAAGGGCCAATATTCAAGAAGCCATTCATTTAAATCTTAAGAAGAGGAAGAGATTGACTAAAAGAGGAAGTCTCAAAATCCCTCATAATTCCATGCATTTCACTCCCTCCCTCTTTTAATTAATTTGGCCCACTTTCTTTTCTCCTTTAATATTCCATGCAGCTCCCACTCTTTCATCTTTTCTCAAACCACACCATAAATTCTTTCACGTTAAAGTCTCCAAAGCACCAGTTGCCTCCCTCCTTTCCACGTGTCAAGTCCCTCACATAAAAACTCTTCAAGCCATAACTCCTATGGCCTATGCTCCTACATCCTTCTATGCCTCTTCTTTCTACGTCATCAATACTCAGGCATCCCTCTTATTCTCTCACACTATATTCTCGCATGCCTCTATTCCACAAAATGCTAAAATACTAAACTCTCTTCACATGTGGCCCAATCTCTATATTTCATATGACTTCTGATGCTGCCTGTTGGGGATAAATTCCATTCCCACCAAAGTCCAGTCTGATACTTAGCCTAATATAACTAGTAATCATGGAAGAGCTTCGATTGAAAATTTTTCCTCCAGCGGTCGAACTTCTTATGAACTTTTTCAATGGTCGAACCCCTTTCAGACTTCTTTAGTAGCCAAACTCCTTCAGCGGTCGAACTTCATTCGGACTTCTTCATTAGTCGGACTCCTTCTGAACTTCTCTATCAGTCGAACTCCTTCCAGACTTCTTCTTTGGTCGGACTTCTTTCGGACTTTTCCTTCAGTCGAATTTTTTTAGGAGCCAAATTCCTTTTGAACTTTTTCATCAGTCAAACTCCATCCAAATTTTTTTCCTTCAGTTGAATTTCTTCAGAAGTCGAACTCCTTCCGAACTTCTCCTTCAGTCAAATTTCTTCAGGAGCCGAACTCCCTTCGAACTTCTCCTTTAGTCGAATTCCTTCAGGAGCCAAACTTTTTCTGGACTTCTCCATCAGTCGAACTCCATCCGAATTCTTCTCCTTCAGTCGGATTCCTTCAGGAGCCGAACTCTTTCCAAACTTCTTCTTCAATCAAATTCCTTTAGGAGCCAAACTCCCTCTGAACTTCTTCTTCAGTCAGATTCTTCTAGGAGCCAAACTCTTTCTGAACTTCTTCTTCAGTCAGATTTCTTCAGAAGCTAAACTCTTTTTGGATTTTTCCTTCAGTTAAATTCCTTCAGGAGCCAAACTCCTTTCGAACTTCTTCTTCAGTCAAATTTCTCTAGCAGTCAAACTCTTTTCAGACTTCTCTTTTAGTTAGATTTCTTCATCAGTCGGACTCCTTCTGAGCTTCTCCATCAGTCGAACTCCATTCGAATTCCTCCAATGGATTACTTTCAGATTTCAAGTAGTATTTCTTCTGGATGATCTCTTCTAGCTGTATTTCCTTTAGAAGTCCGAACTTCTTTGAAATTGATATATGTTAAAGCTCTTCATCAACCAATATTTGCTTCCTCTGAACTTCAACTATTAAGTCTCAACGAATGGCCACATCATGATAATGGACACCCTCTCCATAACAAACTCCATGTGGCCCCGAGCGGCCCACTATCGGATGATTATGGCTGTCACTATCAGTCTGCTACAGGCGGTGCTATAGATGGTGCCTCCATCCATAACAGACTTTATGTGATTTCGAACGGTCTGCTATCAGATGGCTACGACTGTCACTATCAGTCTGCTACAGATGGTGCTACAGATGGTGCCTTCCTCCATAACAGACTCCACGCAGCCCTAAGCGATCCACTATCGGATGGCTATGGCTGTCACTATTAGTCTGCTACAAGCTTCATTTATAAAAAGGGATCCTTCAGATACGTTTGGACTTAGCTCTCTTCTTCTTTCTAAAACTCTGCTGAATTCTTTCTTAAGTACTTCATTTCTGTTGGTCAGAAGAGCTGACTTGATCATCGGAGGGTCCTATCGGAGCCACCACCATCAACTTCGAACAGAACTTTATTTTGCAGATCATCAATGGTGACCTCTTCTTCCTCAACTCCAGCATGATCCGATGTCGACCAGATTCTGCACCAATAAGATTGGCACTAGAGAAAGGATCCTCTGTTCCTAAGGTTTTCTTGTTCTTAAAGGAGTGCTCAGCAGCGATCTCTCTTCTTCCTCTCTAAAATTTTTTTCAAAAAAAATACCTCCCAAAAAAGCTTCGATCTGATGATCAATAACCTCTACAGTCAGATCCTGTTCAGATCTATCTACTTCCACTTCAGCTCCGATAACTCAAGCTCCACCTATAGTCATGGTGGATGTGGAGCAGTTCAATCTGTTGGTCCAATAGGTTTGCGATCTCACGAAGGTGGTGCAGGCCATACATCGATAGGCTTCGGTACCAATTTGGTCAGAGCAGACTTCTTCGAAGCCCCATGATCCGATCTGGGGATGGCTGACTTAGGCTAATCGATCTGTGATCTCCAATAAGGGGAAGCAGAGGATGGAGAGCCCTTGCTCGGATCATGACTCGACCTAGGGGGAGCTTTGCACCCATTCCATCAAAAAATCCTGAAGATCAACGATCATAAAGATCTCCTGAATCAAAGACTCATAGAAACAAACCAACGAATCGAAAAGCTCTATCATACTCTCTCCTCATATAGTAATGATATTTGTACTGATCTTTTTTTTTCTCAGAGGATTATGTAGGAATCAATCCCATTGAACTTTAAGCTCCTGTAGTTTGAGAGTTATGATGGGACCACCGATTCAGTTGACCATCTGAAGACCTTTCGGATAATGATGCTGCTCCATGGCATGCCAGATGTTATTTTATGCCGGACGTTTTCATCTACCCTCAAGGAAGCCATTAGAAATTGATACTTAGCACTTAAGCCGGGTACCATCTTTTTCTTGAATCAAACGAGCCATCAGTTTGTGGTTCACTTCGTCAGCAGCCGACGTCCATACCGAGGTTTAGATTTTTTGATGAATATCAAGCAGAAGAAGAGAGAATCTATCCAGGCTTATGTCATCCGATTTAATGCTGCTGTATTGGAGGTCCGAAATTTGAATCAATCTGTTATAATGGCCGCACTCAAGGATGGCCTTCAGAAGAATGATTTATTGTTCTTCTTGGAGAAGAAGTACCTCAAAAACTTTGCTGATCTACTAGCTCGGACTGAAGGATATGCTCGAGTGGAAGAGGCCTTTAAGTTAAAGGATGAGAAAGCCGCAAGAGAGCAATAGATGGATGAGTCTAATAAATCTGCAGCTGATGAAGGGCTGAATGAAGCTCAACCGCATTCACAGACTCTCCTAGAGCGCAAGCGAGCTCGAACTCCTCCTCGAGCTCATCGTCAAAGAAGCTCCGACAGAAAGGCATGAAGAAGTTCTTCCTTCAGAAAATTTCATAACTACACCTCCCTCAATGCTCCAAAAATATAAGTATTGATGGAGATTAAGGAGCAACTATCGAGGCCTAAAAGGATGCGCACTCATCCCGGCAAGTACAATCCTAGCAAATACTACCTCTACCATCATGATCACGATCATAATACTGAAGAATGCATTCAACTCCAAAACGAGATCGAGGAGCTCATCAGGAGAGGCTGGCTGGGTCGATTCCTCAGATGCCGACTTGAAGTAAGAAAAGATTGATCGAGAGCACTGCCATAGCCAGAACCACGAAAGAGGGAGGAACAATAAGAAGATCGGCCACCTCTCGGCATCATCAATGCTATCTCTAGGAGACTTCAGCATGAAGAGGCTAGCGGATCTGAGAGACTAGTGAAGAGGTAGAGAACTGAAGAGCCCATCGCTTTTACCGACGAGAATGCTCAAGAAGTCCAGTTCCTGCATAATGATGTGGTTGTAATCTCTTTAAACATTACCGACTATAATGTACGCCGCATTTTGGTAGATAATGAAAGCTCAGATAATGTTTTATTTTATGATGCTTTCTCAAGAATGTCCTTACTTAATAACTACTTGGGACCTATGAACTCCCTATTGGTAGGCTTCACTAGTGATGCTGTGCCAGTTGAGGGCATAATAACTTTGACTGTGACTGCAGGACAATGCTCGAAGTTGGTTAAGGCATAGGTTGATTTTCTAGTCGTAAAGGCTCCATCTACCTACAATGCTATTCTCGGCCAACCTGGGTTGAATGTACTTCGAGCAGTGGTGTCAATTTATTATCTAAAGATAAAGTTTCCAACGAGCTGTGGAATTCGAGAGATCAGAAGATATCAGGCATTGGTGAGATGCTGTTACTCTATTGCCCTATAGAAAAATATTCAGTCTGACCTTTATCCTATTGATGGACTGGATGCCCATGATAACCTCATCGAGGATTGGGGCGAGCCTATAGAGGACCTCATATCTAGATCCTTAAACGATGAAAATACGGAGCACGCTGTACAGATCGGCTCCAACTTGGGGGACGAGGTTCGAGAGCAACTCATCACCTTTCTCAAAAAGAATGCGGACATCTTCGCCTGGGCCCTAGCAGATATGTCAGAAATTGATGCCGAGGTCATAGAACATCGACTGACCGTTGATTCTAAGTATCGATCGATAAAAGAGAAGATGTGCAACCACATCCCAAAGAGACAAAAAGCAATCACAGAAGAAGTAGGCAAGCTCTTCAAAGCTGGATTCATCCAGAAAGTTAACTATCCGACCTGGGTCTCAAACGTGATCCTCATCAAAAAGGCAAACAATAAGTGAAGGATGTGTATAGACTTCAAAAAGCTGAACAAAGTCTGTCCAAAAGATAGCTACCCTTTATCTAGGATTGATCAGCTGGTAGACACAACCTCGGGCCATAAATTCCTCACCTTCATAGATGCCTTCTCCGACTATAACCAGATACGGATGGTGCTGAAGGACGAGGAGAAAATTACTTTTATTACTGACTGTGGTCTTTATTGTTACAGGGTTATGCCCTTTGGACTTAAGTATGCAGGGATAATGTACCAGCACCTAGTCAACAAGATCTTCAAAAAAAAAATTGACCGCAACATGGAGATGTATGTGGATGACATGCTTGTCAAAAGCCAAGCTTCTATAAACTACATTGCCGACCTCAAAGAGACCTTCAGTGCACTCAGAAAGCATAAGATGAAGCTAAATCCGACCAAGTGCATCTTTGGTGTGACCTCGAAAAAGTTTTTGGGGTTTATGGTGTCAAGGCATGGGATTAAAGTAAATCCAAAGAAAATCCAATCTATTCAGGAGATGACTACTCCAAAAATAATCAAAGAAGTTCAGCGTCTGACTGAAAAAGTGGCGTTCCTAAATTGCTTCATTTCGAGATCGACTGAGTGATGCATGCCCTTCTTCTAAGTTCTCAAGCAACCAAAAAATTTTTACTGGACGATGGAGTGCCAATGGATATTTGAGAAGCTCAAAAACTACCTCGGCTCACCCCTATTATTGGCAAAGTCCGAATCTGAAGAAGAATTATTCTTGTACCTAGCAGTCTTCTCAATGGCCTTGGCAATAGTCCTGGTCAAGGAGGAAGCGAAGATGCAGCAACCAGTCTACTACATAAGCCAGGTCATGATGGATGCAGAGATCAGGTACTCTAAGCTAGAAAAATTGACTTACTCTCTTCTAATGACTGCCAGAAGACTCCGACCTTACTTTCAAGGGCACACCATAATAGTTCTCACGGATCAACCAATAAAAGCAGTCCTTCATTGAACGGATGTTTTCGAAAGAATCATAAAATGAGTAATTGAGCTCACGGAGTTTGACATCAATTATCAACCCCGATCATTGATCAAAGCCTAGATATTGGTAGATTTTGTAGTAGAATATACCATTTCAGATGATATCGAGCTTGAATAGAATGAGACTGGCATCTTGTTGTTGCAATCGAGCCTTCCTGAAGAAAGTATCGACCTTTTTGAAGATTTTTGGGCTCTGTACGTGGATGGTTCGTCCAACTTCATTGGAGTAGGTGCAGGATTGATCTTAGTCAACCCTGAGAGAATCATCATCGAGTACGTGCTATGCTTCAAATTTGCTACAACTAATAATGGGGCCGAATATGAAGCACTGATCGTCGGATTAAAAATAGCAAGAGAGTTAAAAATAGTTCGGCTTCAAGTCTATAGTGATTTTCAATTAGTAGTCGGCCAAGTTAGTGGCAACTATGAAGTACGAAAGAAAAATATGATAAAATACCTTAAGAAAGTAAAGGATTTGATTCCAACCTTCGATAGTTTTGGCATTCGATAAATTTCGAGGGCAAAAAATACAAGAGCCAACCTCCTCTCTAAATTGACCACTTCAGCTTCAATCGAGCTATCCAAAGAAGTATTTCTTGAAACTCTAAAATACCCAAGCTCAGAGGAATCATAGCTCGTTATGCAAATGGGGCTCGAGCCGAGCTAGATTGATCCACTAGTTGCCTATGTCAAAGAGGGAGTTCTTCCTCATGATTCGAAAGAAGCTTGAAAACTCAGAAATCAAGCCTTTCGGTATATTTTGTATGAGGATAAGTTATATAAAAGATCGTATTTGCTACCACTGTTGAGATATCTCCGACCTTCAGAGGTGACTTTGCATTATAGAAAGTGCACGAGGAAATTTATGGAAGTCATATAGGTGCTAGATCCCTATCACAGAAATTACTTCGGCAAGAATACTATTGACCGACCTTGTACCATGATTTTATGAAGTAAGTCAAGAAATATGACCATTATCAGAGAAATGCAAACATACAAAGATAGCCAACCTCCAAGCTTACTCCACTAAGCACACCTTGGCCATTTATGCAGTGGAGAATGGATATACTTGGCCCTTTTCCAATGGCATTCGGACAATGGAAGTTCCTCCCAATTGCGATCGCCTACTTTATCAAATGGATCGAAGCCAAATCACTAGCAAGAATTACTAAGGCCAAGGTACAGAACTTCATCTGATAGTCAATCATTTGTCGGTTTGGTTTGTCTCAAACTCTTATAATAGATAATGGGTGATTGTTCGCTGGGATGAGGTTTGTTGAGTTTTGCGAAGATCTAAATATCTTCCATCACTTCACATCGATAGCTCACTCACAGGTAAATGAAAAAGCTGAGGTGACCAACCAAATCCTATTGTAAGGCATCAAGATAAGGTTCGACAAAGCAAAGAAGGCCTGGGCGGACGAACTCTACCACATCCTCTGAGCATACCGAACTACTCAAAGGCTATCGATTGGAGAAACACCATTTGCCTTATCCTTTAGAATGGAGGCAGTCATTCCAATCGAGCTTAAACTTCCATTAGTATGGATCGTGGCCTTCAATGAGCAGCATAACTCACAGAACCTCAAAGTCAACCTCGATCTACTGAAAGAAAAAAGAGAGAAAGCCTAAGTTTGGATGGTGGTCTACAGATGAAGGATGGCCCGATACTATAACTTCAGAGTCAGAGGTGAGATGTTCAGAGTGGGAGATTTAGTGCTTCAACGAGCCACCATCTCTCAGCCTCAGAGCCAGGGGAAGCTTGCCCTAAATTGGAAAAGCCCGTATGAAATAGAGGAGGTCATCCGACCTAGAACTTATTGTCTGAAGGAGCTCGAAGGAGCAACGCTCTCATGATCTTGAAATTCAGAAAATTTGAGAATGTACTATCAGTAATTTTCCTTCAATAAAACTTTTCTATTTCAATATTATTATTTCTTGGTGCAAAAATAATATGATCATAAGAAAGAAGCAATCAAAAGTGGTCATATTAGGAACAGAAGGAGAACCTCATCCTAACATGAGCAAGTCGAAGGTCTCATTTATTTTAGACGAGATGAGGAGAGAGGTCCTGACAATGGCCCTTATGTGCCCCTACAGTCCATTAGAAATAGGAAGAGAACCTCATTCTAACATGAGTAAAGTAGAAGGCCTCATTCATTTTAGATGAGATGAGGGGAGAGGCCCTATAGCCTATTAGGAACAGGAGGAGAACCTTGTCCTAATGTGAGCAAAGTTGAAGGCCTCGTTCATTTTAGATGAGATGAGGGAGAGGCCCTACAGTCCATTAGAAATAGGAGGAGACCCTCATCCTAACGTGAGCAAAGTTGAAGGCCACATTCATTTTAGATGAGATGAGGGAAGAGGCCTTGACAACGATCCTTATGTGCCCCTATAGCCCATTAGGAATAGAAGGAGAACCTCGTCCTAACGTGAGCAAGTCTCATTCATTTTAGACGAGATGAGGGGAGAGGCCCTGACAATGCCCTTATGCGCCCCTACAGTCCGTTAGAAATATGAGGAGAATCTCGTCCTAATGTTAGCAAAGTCGAAGGCCTCATTCATTTTAGATGAGATGAGGGGAGAGATCTTGACAATGGCCCTTATGTTCTCCTACAGCCCATTAGAAGCAGGAGGAGAACCTCATCCTAACGTGAGCAAAGTCGAAGGCCTCGTTCATTTTAGATGAGATGAGGGGAGAGGCCCTGACAACGGCCCTTATGTGCCCCTACAGACCATTAGGAATAGGAGGAGAAGCTCATCCTTACGTGAGCAAAGTCGAAGGCCTCGTTCATTTTAGACGAGATGAGGAAAGAGGCTCTGACAATGGCCCTTATGTGCCTCTACATCCCATTAGAAATAGGAGAAGAATCTCGTCCTAATATGAGCAAAGTCGAAGACCTCATTCATTTTAGACGAGATGAAGGGGAGAGGCCCTGGCAACGGCCCTTATGCGCCCCTACAGCTCGTTAGGAATAGGAGGAGAACCTCATCCTAACGTGAGCAAAGTCGAAGGTCTCGTTCATTTTAGACGAGATGAGGAGAGAGGTTCTGACAACGGCCCTTATGTGCCCCTACAGTTCATTAGGAACAGGAGGAGAACCTCGTCCTAACATGAGTAAAAGTCGAAACCTCATAGACCAAAGACGTGGAGAAGGAAGAAGCTCGGTGAAAAATTCTTATACGCATTTTTTCATGACAAACTGACTATGTCAAATGCAAAAGGTAGAACCTTATTCTGATTAGCAAGAGAGGTCATAGTTCAACATCCACAATAAGCCCAGCATCCATAATGTGCTTGGCATCCACAACAAGCAATGAGCGCGGAAACCCAGGATCGGAGATTTTTTTCAAGCTTCAACTTCAATTGAAGATAGGATCTCTTTCAACCTCAGTCGGAGATAAGATCTCCTCCGAGCTTCAACTTCAAAAGAAGATAAGATCTCCTTCAACCTCGACCGAAGATAAGATCTTCCTTGAGCCTCAATCTCAATAGAAGATAAGATCTCTTTTAACCTTGGCTGGAGATAAGATCTCTTTCGAGCTTCAACTTCAATAGGAGATAAGATCTCCCCCGAGCTTCAACTTCAATGGAAGATAAGATCTCCTTTAATCTCGATCGAAGAATAAGATCTCCTCCGAGCTTCAATCTCAATGGAAGATAAGATCTCCTTCAACCTCGGTCGGAGATAAGATCTTCCTTAAGCTTCAACTTCAACTGAAGATAGGATCTCCTTCAACCTCGATCGGAGATAAGATCTCCTTCAAGCTTCAATCTCAAAAGGAGATAAGATCTCCTTCAATCTTAGTCGGAGATAAGATCTTTCCTAAGCTTCAACCTCAATGAAAGATAAGATCTTCTTCAATCTCGGCTGGAGATAAGATCTTTCTCGAGCTTCAACTTCAATAGAAGATAAGATCTCTCTCGAACTTCGATCTCAATGGGAGATAAGATCTCCTTCAACCTCAGTTGGAGATAAGATCTCCCCCAAGCTTCAACTTCAACTGAAGATAGGATCTCTTTTAACCTCGACTGGAGATAAGATCTCTCTCGAGCTTCAACTTCAATTGAAGATAAGATCTCCTTCAACCTTGGTCGGAGATAAGATCTCCCCCGAGCTTCAACCTTAATAGGAGATAAGATCTTCTTCAATCTCGATCGAAGATAAGATCTCCCTCGAGCCTCAACCTCAATAGGAGATCAGATTTTCTTAAACCTCGATTGGAGATAAGATCTTCTTCAAGCTTCAACTTCAATGGGAGATAAGATTTTTTTCAATCTCAACTGGAGATAAGATCTCCTCCAAGTTTTGACCTCAACGGAAGATAAGATCTCCTTCAATCTTGATCGGAGATAAGATCTCCCCCGACCTTCAATTTCAACTGAAGATAGGATCTTTTTCAATCTCGGCCAGAGATAAGATCTCCTTCGAGCTTCAACCTCAATAGGAGATAAGATCTCCTTCAACTTTGGCTGGAATAAGATCTTTCCGAGCTTTAACTTTAACTAAAGATAGGATTTTCTTCAACCTCGATCGAAGATAAGATCTCCCTTGAGCTTCAACCTCAATGAAAGATAAGATTTTCTTCAATCTCAGATAGAGATAAGATCTCCTCCGACCCTCAACCTCAACAGAAGATAAGATCTCCTTCAATCTCGGCTGGAAATAAGATCTCCCTCGAGCTTTAACTTCAATGAAAGATAAGATCTCCTTCAATCTTGGCCGGAGATAAGATCTCTCTTGAGCTTCAACTTCAACAAAAAATAGGATCTCCTTCAATCTCAGTCGGAGATAAGATCTCTTCCGAGCTTCAACCTCAATAGGAGATAAGATCTCCTTTAACCTCAATGGATGCAGAGCCCAAAAAAGAACTTCGGCAGTTATCTTTTTTGTACTTTCTTTCTTTGAATTTCGAACTCGAAAGTAGGGGGACTATTATTGGAGATAAATTCCGCTCCCATCAAAGTCCAGTCTGATGCTTAGCCTAATATAACTAGTAATCATGAAAGAACTTCGATCGAAAATTCTTCCTCCAGTGGCTGAACTCCTTCCAGACTCCTTCAGCGGTCAAACCTCTTTCGGACTCCTTTAGCAGTCGAACTCCTTTAGTGGCCGAACTCCATCCAAACTTCTTCATCAGCTGGACTCCTTCTGGACTTTTTCATCAGTTGAACTTCTCTCAGACTTCTCTTTCGGCCAAACTTCTTCATCAGTCAGACTTCTTTCGGACTTCTCCTTCAGTCGGATTCCTCCAGGAGCCAAACTCCTTCTGAACTTCTCCATCAGTCGAGCTCCACCCAGAATTCTCTCCTTCAATCAGAATTTTCTAGGAGCTAAACTTCTTTTAGACTTCTCATTCAGTCAAATTCCTCTAGAAGCCGAACTTCCTTTGAACTTCTCCTTCAGTCTGATTTCTCTAGGAGCTGAACTCCTTCCAAACTTCTTCTTTAGTCGGATTCCTCCAGGAGTCAAACTCCATCCGAGCTTCTCCATCAGTCAAACTCCATCCAGATTTCTCTCCTTCAGTCAAATTTCTTCAGGAGTCGAACTTCCTTCGGACTTCTCCTTCAGTCGGATTTCTCTAGGAGCCGAACTCCTTCTAGGCTTCTTTATCAGTTGAACTCCATCCAAATTTCTCTTCTTTAGTCGGATTCCTCCAGGAGCTGAACTCCTTTCGAACTTCTCCTTCAGTCAAATTCCTCCAGGAGCCAAACTCCCTCCAGATTTTTTCTTCAGTCGAATTTCTCGAAGAGCCGAACTCCTTCCGGACTTCTTCTTCAGCCGAATTCTTCCAAGCGCCAAACTCCTTCTGGGCTTCTCCATCAGTTAAACTCTATCTAGATTTTTCTCCTTCAGTCAGATTCCTTCAGGAGCTAAACTTCTTCCAAACTTCTCCTTCAGTTGGATTCCTCCAAGAGTCGAACTCCTTTCGGACTTTTCCTTCAGTCAAATTTCTCCAGCGGTCGAACTCCTTTCGGACTTCTCCTTCAGTCAAATTTCTTTATCAATCAAACTCCATCTGGATTCCTTCAGTGGATTACTTTCAGATTTCAAATAGTATTCCTTTCAGATGATCTCTAGTCATATTTTCTTTAGGAGTCCAAATTCTTCTAGAATTGATATATGTTAAAGCTCTTCATCAACCAACGTCTGCTTCCTCTGAACTCTGACTATTAAGTCCCAACAAATGGCCACATTACGACAACGGATACCTCTCTCCATAACAAACTCTACATGGCTTTGAGCAGCCCACTATTGGATGGTTATGGCTATCACTATTAGTCTACTATAGACGATACTACAGACGGTGCCTCCCTCCATAACAGACTTCATGCAGTTTTGAGCGGTCCGCTATCGGATGGCTATGGCTGTCACTATCAGTCTACTACAGACGGCACCTTCCTCCATAATAGACTTCATGTGGCTCCGAGCGATCCGCTACCAGATGGCTATGGTTGTCACTATCAATCTGCTATAAGCTCCATCTATAAAAAGAGACTCTCTAGATACATTTGAACTAAGCTCTCTTCTTCTTTCCAAAATTTTACTGAATTTTTTTAGCACTTTATTTCTGTTGGTTAGAAGAGCTGACTTAATCATCGGAGGATTCTACTGGAGCCACCACCACCGACTCTGGATGGAACTTTATTTTGTAGGTCACCGATGGTGATCTCTTCTTCCTCAACTCTAGCACGATCCAGCATCGACTAGATTCTGCACCAACATTGCCCTTCTTCTATGCTCCATTACTTCTCTATAAATGATGCCTAAATCTCTTCTCCCAAAGAGCCTTAAGACATCAAGCCGCAGCATCCTCTCTCCTCTTAACACCTCAAGCCCCCTCTCTCTCACCCTCAAACCACTCTTCTAATTGCTCATTACCTTGGCTTCATCATTTCAAGAAGAAAGAAGATGGATCTTTTGATGGCAAGTAAGATCCAACCCATGAGTAGCTAAATCCTTCATTCTTAAAAAAGTAGATGAAGTCCTTCAATCCAGATTTGTATTTTATTTTCCGATCTTATTGTATATTTTCTTTTATTATGCAATCAACTACTTGAACATTATAAGGCATTTTTATTTTTGAATAACATTGAATATTTGATAAATATGGATATTTTCTATGATTTTATTTGTGTTCGAGTAGTAGTTTTTCTTATTTTATAGTACTTGATATTGAATAGTTTATGACTATAGAGAGATGAGTTGTGATCTAAGAGTACGATTCATGCTCAGCGATATAAGCTATGTTGAGAGCAAGATCATAAATTCATTTTTTTATTATCACTATAGCTTGTAGTTTATGGTGATTTGGATTGCTTTGATTAGAATACTGATCCATGACTAAAGGATGGATTCGAAAACCTGAGATACTTTCTTCTACTTGATTTTTCTCATTATCTTTTCTTAAAAACCTTAGAATCTTAATTCTTCACTTTATTTTCTAATTAGAACATAACTCAGCCCTTTGATCCCCGTGAATATGATTCTGATTTACCTTAACTACATAGTAATAAAGTAGGTTTATTTTTGATTGTCCACGATAGCGATCAAATTTTGGTGCCATTTTCAGGGATCATTGGCATGGTTGTTTCAACATTAAAAAAAAAGCATAATATATATAGGGACATTAGAAACAAGAATAATTTTTTTTCTTTCCTTGGACATTTTGTTTCATTGTATAGCATTTTCATAACACATCTTAAGGACACAAATCCTAAATAAGATAAGGTGGAGATTTGATCACCTTTTCTTAGTCTAAAAAATCAGTACCCCTCATATTATATTGACCTAAATCTTTAATTTAAAATCAATTAGATATTGACCTCTAAGAATTTTGAGCTTAATAGGACAAGTGATCTTGAGAATTAGATCAGATTAGACTTGATCAATTAGCTGGTGTCTAGACATGAGGTTTGTGGAATGACTGGGCTCGAAAGAAGGTGGATTATAATTTATTTCATTGGTTGATCTGGCCAATTTAATTGATGTCTAAGAAAAGAATGGGAGGACTTCCACTGATCTTATACTTACTTGGCTAGTTGATTAGTCAAGTTTCGATTTAGAGGGCTTGAAGGCTAACTTAAAACAGTTAGGAGTTGTCCAAAAATAAGCTAATCCGAGGATAGAGTTGACTTGATTGCATCACTTATTTGGAAAAATAACCAAAATACTTTAAAACAACCTTCTCATTTATTGTCTTTAGGATTATGACTCTTTTGGTTCTCATTTTTAGAATTCTCTTCTCTCTTTCTCCCATCGTCTTCTCTTATCTTCTTCAACAAAAACATACTTCTGATCTTGAATTCTTTACTGTATGCTTGATCGTTGATCTTTACAAACAGAACTGCAACCATTAGACCAAGAAATTGAAAAGACCCTTAGAATAATTCAATCTAGGAATATGGCTGAACCAGATGAACCCAACCCTTCTCATCAATCGAAAGAGTATTTCACTCTATCCTTATATACATATTCTCTTTGCATTCAAGTGCCCCTTGTAGAGGCCTCTTAATATGAGATTAAGTCTAGTGTTATTCAAATATTGCCATCATTTTATGGATTTAGTAATGAAGATCCGTACAAACACTTGGATGGGTTTCTTAAGATATGCTCCATCGTTAAAATCCAATATTTCTTTGATGATGCCCTTAGATTAAAACTATTCCCATTCTCACTTAAGGACAAGGCCAGGTATTACCTAAACTCTTTAAATTCGATAACCATTTCAATCTGAGACTAACTTTAGGAAGAATTTCTCAAGAAGTACTTTTTCATAGAAAAACTAAATCAAATTAGAAAAGTCATTACCAATTTTTTTCAGGTGGATGGTGAAATATTTCACAAGACTTGGGAGAGACTCAAAGATCTAATCCATAAATATCCACACATGCTATATTTAAATGGTAATTAGTCTAGTGCTTCTACGATAGTCTATTAGAAAAGCACCGATAGATGGTTGATGCCTCATGTGGTGGAACATTTATGATCAAAAATAATCATGAGGCCTGGCAACTATTAGAGATCCTTAGCAAAAACTCCCTACCGCCCGTAAAGACCCTCCCATGATTGGACCAAAAAGAGGTGAAATTTATGAGGTAGGCCATTCCACAGATATCCACAGTAAGGTGGATGAATTATCACAAAAACTCGATCGACTACTATAAGTCGGGCGGACCTTCGCCCCATCCACACATGTGCAAGATGTTTGTGCCATTTGTTCAAGTCCAACCCATTTTATGGGTGATTGCCCAGGGGCATATTAATTTTTTGAGTTTATGCAGGAGCAAGTTTATCAGACCCAAACCCAAATTGCTCCCAGACCAAGCAACAATCCGTACTCAAACACTTATAATTCTAGTTGGAGAAATCATCCAAACTTATCTTAGAAACCATAACCTAAAATTAACCCAGCTATCTAAAGATCCAACTACCAGGAGACACAGTATCGAAACACATCCTACCCTTAGTATCAAAATGCTCCTCAACCTTCCACCACGGCACATAACTTAGCTTTTAAGAAGAAAGTCTTGAAAGCACTGGAACAACTGAAAGTCAACACCTAGACCCTTCACTCCTACATGCAATTGATAGCTAAGCTAGAGATCTAAATAGGTCAATTAGCTACAATCTTTAGTACAAGGGAGAAGGAAAAACTATTAAGCCAATCCATAAGCAACCCGAAGGGGTAGTACATGGCTGAAAACTTTAACACCCATAAAATCTTTTCTGAGCATGCTAAATCAGTAATGATCCTGAGAAACAAAAGGTCTTAGAATAGCCAAGAAAAACCAACGAGCCAAAAACTCAAACCCCAACCAAAATCGAATCATCTGAAAAGGAAAGACTCCAAGAAGAGGGATAAACTAACTTCTCCAGCGCCCGCACCTAAAGTTCCATTTCTGAGTGCTCCAAAATCCCCTACACGATTCAACAAGAAGGGAGAAAAAATGGACAAAATGATAGAACTATTTAAGCAAGTCCAAATCAATCTTTTCCTTTTTGATGCAATAAAATAGGTCCCAACTTATACCAAGTTTTTGAAGGATTTGTGCATGTAAAAATGCAAATCTAGAGCACAAATTTCAAAGAAAGTTTATCTCACTGAATAGGTCAGTTCAGTCTTCCAATACGCTACACCTAAACTTAAGGACCCGAGTGTCTCTATCATCTCTTGCATCATAGGTGACCTATATATCGAGAAAGCTCTATTAGATTTAGGAGCAAGTGTAAACCTTTTGCCTAGTTTAGTGTATGATCTCTTTGGATTTGGTGAGCTGAAACCCACCTCGATTATCCTATAATTAGTTGATCGATCTATCAAGATATCATGTGGAATAATTGAGGATGTTCTGATAAAGGTAGATAAGTTCTACTTTCCTGTAGACTTTCTGGTATTGGATATAGAATTTGGTAGCAACCTCAGCCAAATTTATATCATCATAGGACAATCCTTCCTGGTAACAGCCAATGCATGTATCAATTATAGGACGGGAGTCATGGATGTTTCATTTGAGAATAAGAAGTTGAGATTGAATGTGTTCAATGCTTCCCAAGGACCACAAATTGAGAGTTGTTTTGAAGTTGATATAATTGAAACTCTAACAAAGGAAGCCACTCCCAGGATTTTGTCATAAGATCCTTTGGAAGTTTGTTTGGCTCATTTCAGAGTGGATGATTTTGATGTAGATCGATACATAGCCAAAGTGAATCCCCTATTAGAAACACCCACTTCAAAGATCACTCGGCCATGGACTATAAAGTATGAGCCATTATCCGAGTTAGCCAGCATCCCAATAGCTCCTTCGCTAGAATCGCCACCACATTAGAACTAAGGCCACTTTTTGGTACCCTCAAGTGTGTTTTCTTAGAACCCAATAATATTCTTCCAGTGATCATTGCATCAGACTTGATCGTTGCCTAGGAAACCAAGCTTAATGATGTTCTAAAGGAACATAAAGAAGAGATTGGGTGGTCTATTGCTGATCTGAAAGGCATAGACTCCTCAACCTGCATGCACCACATTCACTACGAGCCTAATGCAAAGCCATATAGAGACATGAAGAGGAGATTGAACCCTAACATATGAAAAGTAGTCAAGAAGAAAGTCATAAAGTGGTTAGATGCTAGGATTACTATCTAATATCTGATAGCAAATGGGTCAGCTCAACACAAGTAGTGCCTAAGAAATTGGGTATTACTGTTGTAGAGAATGATGAAGGTGAGTTATTGCCTACTCGCACGACCACTGGGTGGCGAGAGTGCATCGATTACAGAAAATTAAACACCATTACTAGGAAGGATCATTTTTCTTTACCTTTCATTGATCAAATCTTAGAATGGTTGGCAAGCCAAAGTTTTTTTTGTTTCCTGGATGGCTTTCAAGATGCAATCAAATTTCTATATTCTTGGACGATCAGGAAAATACTACCTTCACATGTCCTTATGGCACATTCGTCTTTCGGCGCATGCCCTTTAGACTTTGTAATGCACATGCTACCTTTTAGCTATGCATTCTGGCCATTTTTCAAATATGGTACATAAATTTCTCGAGGTCTTGATGAACGACCTTTCTGTATTTGAAACTACTTTTGAGAACTATCTTCAGAATCTGTCTGAAGTACTGAAGTGTTGTAGGGAAACAAACCTAGTCCTGAGTTAGGAGAAGAGCCATTTTATGGTTCAGAAAGAAATCATTTTGGAACACATTGTATCTAGGAGGGGATTGAGGTAGACAAGGCGAAGGTTGAAATAGTTTCTAAACTACCACCCCCAACTTCGATTCGACAAATACGATCCTTTCTTGATCAAGTAGGATTTTATAGGAGATTCATCAAAGATTGTAGCAAACTTTCTCGACCCTTGTGCAACTTGTTTACCAAGGACACTCCCTTTGTCTTTGATGATAACTATGCCAAAGCCTTCCACACACTTCGTGCTACCTTGATAATAGCACCCGTCATTAGGCCCCTTGATTCATCCCTCCCATTCAAAATCATGTGTGATGCATCCGATTTTGCAATCGATGCAGTGTTAGGGCAAAGAGCAAATAAGTAACCACATGTGATTTACTATACTAGCAAAATCCTTTCGAATGCATAACTGAATTATACCACCACCGAGCAAGAGTTGCTAGCTATTGTGTTTGCCCTAGACAAATTTCGCTCATATCTTCTAGGGTCAAAGGTCATCGTATTCTTAGATCATGTAGCCTTAAGGCATCTTCTCGCAAAGAAAGACACAAAGCCTAGGTTGATCAGATGGATTCTTCTCTTACAAGAGTTTGATTTGAAAATCAGAGATAAGAAAGGTTCAGAGAATATAGTAGCAGACCACATTTTTAGGATCTTAGTTGAACACACCCCAAGCACCAATATGGTCAATGATGGATCTCCTGATAAGCAGCTTTTTGTAATCTCTTCCAATAATACTTCTTGGTTCATCCATATCGTTAATTAGTTAGCCACAGGATAGACCCCTTCTCATTGGTCCAAGCAAGAGAAGGAAAGGTTCTTCGCACAAATCAAACACTACTTTTGGGAAGAACCTGAATTGTTTAAACATTGCCCGAACCAAGTAATTCGTTGTTGTATGCCTGAAAGTGAGTTTCATAGTATTTTGACCTTCTGCCACTCTCTAGCTTATGGGGGACACTTCAATGAGAAGAAAACTATATTAAAGATACTACAGAGTGGGTTCTATTGGCCAACATTTATCAAGGATGCACACAAATTTGGCCATAACTGTCTCAAGTGCCAATAGTCAGGGAATATTTCTAGGAAGGATATGATGCCTCTCTCCTCCATTTTAGTTGTTGAGAGTTTTTTGTTTAGGGAATCGATTTTATAGAATCTTTTCCAGCCTCCTATGGATATGAATATGTCCTGGTAGCAGTTGATTATGTGTCAAAATGGGTTGAGGCCATGGCAACTAGGACTAACGATCATTAGGCGGTGATCAAATTTATTCAACATTACATTTTCAATCATTTTGGCTTCCCAAGGGTGATCATCAGTGATGGGGACACTCAATTCACGAACTGGCACTTTGAAGCACCGATGAGGAAATATGGTATCACATACAAAGTAGCCATCTCCTACCACCCCCAAACTAATGGTTAGGTTGAGGTATCCAATAGAGTAATTAAGCATATCTTGAAGAAAATGATTAGGTCCGATAGAAGGGATTGGTCCCTTCAATTAAATGATGCACTATGGGCCTACTGCATTGCACATAAAACCCCTATAGGCATGTCTCTATACCGCTTTGTTATTTGGAAAGGCTTGTCACTTACCGGTTGAGTTGGAATACCATGCACTTTGGGTCATAAAGAAATTTAATTTTGATATGAAGAAAGCAGGCTCTAATTGAATGAATTAGAGCGAGTTCCGTAATGAGGCAAATAAAAATTCATAAATTTATAAGACTTGAACAAAAGTATTTCACAACAAATACGTCTCTAGGAAAGTATTTGAACCTGGTTAGAAAGTGTGGCTCTTCAACTCCAAATTACGCCTCTTCCTTGGTAAGCTTCGTTCTCATTGGGATAGATCATTCATTGTAATGCAAGTATTCCCTTATGGAGTGATTGAAATTTAGAATCTCCAAAATGAGAATGTATTTGAAGTAAATGGTCAACAATTAAAACCATATATGGACGGAATTGAGAACAAAGAATAAATTGACAATGTTTACTTGTTCGACCCAGTATATGTATGACAATAAGCTTCACGACGTCTGGCTGATGATGTTAAACTTAGTACTTTTTTGGAGGCAATCCAATTCTTTAATTTTAAATTTTTTTTCATTCTAGGTTAACTTTAAAACACAAATTGATCAGGATATAATTGCTTGAACATCAAGATGGACTTCTAACAATACTTATTGAACCAAAAGCACTTGCTCCCAGGTGATATCTCTCCTTTTCTTTTCTATTTATCCATGACACTTTATTTTTCTTACTCTATTGAGGATAATGTCATTTAAGTTGGGGGAGGATAAATAAGAAAATAAAAAAATAAATAATTAATTTAATATATACAATAAAATAGAAATAATTAAGTTATTGAATAAGTTAATATTTAGTATTTAGGTACTTGATTATACTATAATTTGAGTTGAATCAGGCAATTTTTAAATATAATTAATGTATAGATTAGGAAGTTTTTAAGATACCGAGGGATTATGTATTAAGAAAATTAAATAAATAGTTAAGTCTAGAATAAAAATCATTTTTGCTGGAGCATTTCTAACTCTTCCTACCAACATCAAAAAAGAGTCTATTTCTTATGGGCATGAGTAGAGTATCTATAAGTTCTTATATAAGGTAATAAATAAATAAATAAATAAATAAATAAATAAAGGATAAGTTTTGAATATTGATCTCTCACTGAGTAACTGGATCTCGTTGCTTAAGTAACTAATGATATTCACATAAAAAAATGAATAATATAAAAAAGCTTTTTATGCAGCCAGTTATATCTTGTAGCCTATTTGATTCGAGCTAGTAAGTCCGAGGGGTGTTCTACACCTAATGTCTTAAAGTCAACTGATTTGGAAGTTATTAGTCCAAAAATTACTATAAGAGTTAAATAAAAAAATTAAGGGGTTAAGACATTGCATCGGCTAAATAATATTTGGCATAAAAAAAAAGAGATGAAAGAATAAAAGTAACAATACAATTGCCCATATTAGAGTCAGACAATTTAAAGATAAAAGTGAAAAATCAATTTAGAAAAAGGTTCTGAAAAAATTTATGTTCTTCACTTAACCACCATATTGGTTAGTATTAATACCCAATGACATACTTCATTAAATTTTTACTGAATATCAATGATCCTTTAAAAATTGCCTAGTAAAACATCTATTTCTAAGCAAGACGATACTTAACACTAAGTTCTTTCTTTACTCGAGGATGAGTAAAGTTTAAGTTGGAGGATGTGATCAATACTAAAATTAAGTCACTAGAAGTACTAAATATTATAATAATTGATATTATTTTAGTAAAATTTGATACTCTCTAGTTTTATTTTTAAATAATCAGGAGTTTGGGCTCATACAACTCAAATTGGATTTAAATTAACTCTGATTTGAGAAAACCAGGCAACTAACTCAAGGGCTAATCAAATTCAAGTGTGAACATGACTTACTCATGAAGGGATCAGATGCAAGCTCTTAAGATCTAAAGATCAAGAAACTACTTCTCCAATCAAGGATTTAGAAGCCATCTCCAAGATCTAAGGGCCAATATTCAAGAAGCCATTCATTTAAATCATAAGAAGAGGAAGAGATTGACTAAAAGAAGAAGTCCCAAAATCCCTCACAATTTCATATGTTGGTACGAAATCTAGTTGACGCTGGAACTAGCTGGAGCTGGAGAAGTCGAGGTCACCATCGAAACTTGCAAAAGAAGTCCAAACTGAAGGAGGGGTGGCTTCGACTGGACCCTCCGACGGTCGAGTTAGCTTTTCTGGCCAACAGAAATAGAATGCTCAGTAGAAAAAGTAGCAAAGTATGAAGAAGGAGAAGAGAGCTTCTAAAAAAAAGCATACCTGAAGGATCTCTTATATAGGTGGAGCCCATAACAAATTGATAGCGATAATCATAACCATCTGGTAGTAGGCCGTTCAGGGCTATATAAAGTTTATAACAGAGGATAGTGTCCGTTGTCATGATGCATTAGTCCATTGAGATTTGATAGTTGAAGTTTGGAGGAGGTAGGTGCTGGTGGTGAAGAGCTTTGAGTTTCACCAATTTTAGAGGAGTTTGGGCTCTTTTAAGATCATATGTGTGTAAGTGGGTTCATGCTGTATGGATAGCTAGATTTGTGTAGGCATGGAGGCCTTTCTAGGTGACTATAATGAGTTCAGTTGGAAGGGGTTCAGAAGCCCTATGACTAGAGAAATTCTTAAGGAAGTCCATTGGAGGAATCCGGAAGTAGTTCTATTGGAAGACGAAGTCCAGCTGAAGGAGCAAAAATCTAGAAATAATTCTATTGGAGAAATTCAAAAGGAGATCTGCTGGAGGAGTAAATATATAATGATGAGTCCCCTCTCAACTAATGCAAGAAATTCGAATGGACAAGGGTTGGCGTAAAGAAAATCATCTGGTGTTTGGAAGAAGTTCGATTGGAAGGAGGTCAGTCGAAGGAGGTTTGTCTGGCATCTAGGAGGAGATTAACTGGAAGGATGTTGGTTGAAAGAATTTTGCTTGGAAGAAGTGGAAGGAGATCTGCTCAGAAAGAACCTACTTATTTATTCCTTTGAAGCTCGGTTGCTTTCGAGGCCATCTGGAGGCTGATATGAAAGAGATGAGGTCCTTTAGCCTGCGTGTTCAAAGTTCTCGATGCGGGAATCCTAAGATATGCTATCCTTAGTATATTATAGGAGTTCGTCTAGAGAGAAGTTTTGTTGATCCAGCATTGGTCCAATATTGAACAACTTGGATGGTTTTTTGTTGGAAAAAGATTCAAAGAGCGCCAAGGTCGGCCAAACCAAGCCATAATTAGATCTGTTACTCAGCTGCCTGGGGGCTGTCATCGCTATTCAAGTTCGTCTGAGTGAAATCTATAATGCCCCATAGGTTCTGGGAATATTTGATGGAGCTAGAAATCTGAATAAAAAAGATCGATCGATAGACTCAGGTTGGAGGTCTGCAGTCTCGGCACTTGAGCGTAAATTCTTCACTTGCCAGAGTTCGACATAGTTGCCCTCATCGGACGGAGTTTCCTCAAGGCTAGATATCCTGTCAGACTTTGGCAGAAAAGGGTTTACACCCAATACAAGTCTCCCCACTCCTAAGTTCGAAATTTGAATGAAGGGAGTAAACAAATATGAGTGCCGAAGTCTTTTTTTTTCGTGCCAACAAAGCAGCTGATCTCGATTTTTCTGCATGGGTGCCGAAACTTCTTAAATACGAGATGATCCAAAAAGATAAATTCTTAAAATTTCTACCGAAGCGCTGCTCAAGGTACGGTGCAATAAAGATTCTGCCCGTCAGTCTGCCGCTATGATGAGTGGGGCATGCATCAACCCGAGGTTGGTTAGTGGAGATCCGCAATCATAACCATCTCTGATCCCAGCAGCTATTTAAGCTCTTCTTCTTCCATAGGAGCTTCATTTCATTCGGGTCTCCTTCTCCTTCCTTCTGGATTCCTTCTTTCTTCTTGCTCCAGGGTACCAGTGTCTTCTTCCAACTCCTTCAATTTTTGAAGGTTCTCTCCTTCGTTTTCCATCAAGCATGTTGCCTTTTCATTCTTTCCAATTGATTTAGGTCAGTTCTTGAACCTTTCTCTTTGATTATCTGTGTCTTTTAGCATTTCTACCTATTTTATTTTTTTGAGAAAGACTCAAATTTTAATTTTTTTGATTTTTTGAGGATTTTCTCCATTTTAATTTGATCCTCATGTCCTTGAAGAGTCCTGATCGACCAATTCTAGAAGTTTGGCTCATTTAGCTTTAATGGACCTTCCTTATAAGGATCCTGAACTTGTAGAAGTACCTTGGCCATCCTTCATCTCTGATACCATTTCATGTAAACTTCGACATGAAGATCTTTCATTAACTAGGATCCAATTCGAAATTTTTTTCGATTGCAAACTTGAACTCCCTGGCCCTAACGATCAAGCCAGTTCTCCTTCTTCCGATCGAACTTGCTTGTACGTTCAAATCCTCCGGGCAGGACTTCGACTGCCGATATCTTCTTTTGTAACTGACTTGTTCAAATTTTTAAACATTTTCTTCGTCGCCATGGCACCAAACTCTTTTAGGTTTATCATAGGATTTCTTTTCTTATGCATTATGGCCGACGTCCGACCTTCCATCTTCCTATTTCGTAATTTTTTCACTTTCAAACGTCACCCAACCACCAAAGACTGGTGGTACATATTTTTTCAGTTCGGCAAGAAGGGGTTACTCAAGGGTGCCCCTTTTCCCATTCATAACTGGAAGGAAAAATTCTTTTTTATTTCCTATCCCTCCTTATAACTAAGACTTTCTTCTTGGAAAGACATAAGGGACTCAGTTCGCCGAGCTCTTGGGCTTGAGAAAGAGGATCAGGATTTGACCGACAAGTTGAAGAACTTTCGAGCTCTTTCAATCTCCAAGCTCCTGGAGAATCAGACCTTATTCAACTTCGATCTCAATCCTCTCAATCCGGCAGGTAGTCCTTTGTAGCTTGTTAACTATGCATGGTCTCCTTTCCTTCTCTAACTCTGGTTTTTCTTCTACAGAGATGACTCCTGAGGAGCGGAACCATTTGGTCAAGGGGATCAAGTTCCTTAAGAGGAAGGATAGCTCCATGGGGGAAATATCCAAGAAGGCTCACACTAATAAGCCAATCCAGGCAGCACCCATCCTCGAGTCTGACGCAGCCACACCAACTCCGATCTCATTCTAAGATGATGCTGCCACCACATTTCCCAAGTAGCGTGAGGTCATTAAGAAGAAGAAGAAGAAAAAGAATGCCGTCAGAAAAAAGATGAGGAGGGCAGTTGAAAATTTGAGTGGTGAAGGCTCCAATCAGGAGCGAGCTTTATTGGATGATCGAGAGGTCATCCAATCCCTGATGAAGGGTAGCATCCTCCCGCACATTATCGAGAAAATGGTTGGGACGGAGGATGCTGAGAGATTTGATGAGTCTTTTGCCGCTTATCTCGAGCTAACCCATTTTTCTAAACTTGTTTGAATGAAGGGTGCACTTTTAAAGTTTTGACTTAATTTCTTCTTGTCCTGTAGCTAGGGCATTACTTGTTTGCCCACTCAAAGGCAGTCGATCTTCGCCAGGCTGAGGCTTCTAAAATCCTACAGGAGGTTCAGGCGGAGGTCGAGAGGGTTTGGGCTGAGGTCGACCATTTAAAGGTAGCCTTAAAAATTCAAATTGCAGAAGTCGAGCACCTTGGGGAGGTGTCACGGAGAGAGAAAGAAGCTTCTACGAGGCTAAGGATAGCCTTGGCCCTCTTCGAAGACAAAAGGAAGAAGGCTGAAGAGGTGGTCGGCATCGAGAGGGAGAGGGCTGTTGAAGCCTTTAAGTCCTCCAAAGCAATGAAGGAATCAAGATCATGTTCGCCCAGAAAGCCTTTTTGGAGGGATTCGAGATCTACATGAGAAGGGTTGCGAAGAACTTTCCTGGAGTGGATCTCGACCTTCTAACAGACAAACCCAATGAGTGAGCCAGTCCCTCCAATGCTAGCACCGCTTTCCCCATCGCCGAACCTACCCCGAGTGCTCCTGAACTTGCAGCTGAAGCTCCCGAGTCTATTTCTGAGCTCGACGCCGCAAAGGATGTACTGACCTCGCCTGCCTCTACAACGATTGAGGTCTAAGACTTTTTATAAATTTATGCTTTTCTTCTCTTTTTCTTTCGATGTATATCAAACATTTTGAGGAATGAAAATGAACCTCCTTTTCTTTGTACTTGTGTCATGATGGATGTTATTTAGACCCCCTCCAGCAATCTTAGTCAGGGTCCATCATCTCCAACTGACGCTAAGCTATTATCCCAAGGTATCTCTTTGAAGCTCATAGTCAAAAATTTAAAGAGGAAGATTCATCACCTGAAGAAAAGTTGAAGAAGACAAAAGACGAACTTCAAAGATCCAAAAAGAATGCTTCAGAGGCGACGATTGAGGTTACCTATCTCCGAAAGCTACATATGAAAGATTCCGTGAGCTTCAGCATTCGAAAGGACAGCTTCGAGAAGGAGATCATCGAGCTCAAGAAAAATGCCAATGACAAATCTTGGGCACTAACGGAGAAGATCAGCTTTCTTAAAGCCGATCTCAAGGCAGCAAAGGAGAAGATCCGTCTGCTGGAGGAGAGCATGCCGTGGTCTTCCGATAAGGCTCGGTATGAGCGGGATTGATCGAAGAGGTTCTCTGTGCTCTAGAAGCAACTGCATGATGCCGAGCTCATTTATGATACCTACCGATTGGATTGGAGCGAGAGGATATCCCAGCTTGAGCAAATGCTTTGTGCTGCTAATAGCGAGGTAACCCAACTCCAAAAACAACTTGATGACAGTCATCAATCTGGTGTGAGCGGTGGATCAAGGTAGGTTGCCTCCCTAATGAGGACTCTAGGTGAGCTTTCGAAAGCAGTGGAGAGGAAGAAGGCCAAGGTTCAATGGCTGAGGATCTAGCTGTCGTATGAGCAACAAGCCATTAGGGATGCGGAGGCCGAGTCTAAAGTCTTGAGGAAGTAGCGGTAAGAGCTCGAAGGCAAATTTCAACATGTCAATGGGATGTACATAGATGGTCTATGTAAGAAGAAGGAGCTTGAGGTGGAAATTCTTAGGCTGAAGTAGTTTCTTGTAATGGCGGGGGTCGACAGCCCGAAGTCTGAGGGTTCTGGGCCTTCTTAGGATTTTGTCATTTTTTTTTTGTACATGGTCTCATGGACCTTCATTTTGTAATGAACTTCAGATTTAATGAAGAAATATTTTCTTCGATCATCTTTTTGCTTTGTTTGGATTTAGTGCCTATTGATTTTCCTATTTCTCTCTTTTGCTTTGACTTTTGTTGAAAGGATTATTGAAAAAGTAGTTTTTCTCTTATCTTTTCATAACCAGAGATTTTTTACCTACACTGGGATGAGTTTATCCTTCCATGTTCGATTTCATTGATTTTTCTTTGTCCTTTCATCAAGACAAGGTCCTTCCTCCTGCTTTAGGTAATCGGAGGTCTTTGTTTATATCAGGACGAGGTTCTCCTCCTATTTTTGATGAGGTTGGTTCTTACTTCTGTTAAGGTGAGGCCTTCCTCCTATTTTCATTATGGCTGTTGAAAGGTTCTCTTCTCTTATCTTAAGTAACCAGAGGTCTTCGTCTTGCTCACGTTTGGACGAAGTTCTCCTCCTATTTCTATCATGGCAATAGGAGCACAGTTGGGCCATTGACAGGGCCTCTTCCCTCATCTCATCTTAGGTTAATGAGATCTTCGCTTTGCTTAGGTTAGGATGAGATTCTTCTCTTATTTCTAACAAGGCTGTAGGGGCACATAAGGGCCATTGAAAGACCCTCTCCCCTCATCCCATCTTAGACTAACGAGGCCTTCAACTTTACTTATATTAGGATGAGATTCTCCTTCTATTTCTAATATGGCTGTAGGGGTACATTAGGATCGTTAAAAGGGTCTCTCTCCTCATCTCGTCTTTAGATGAACGAGGCCTTCAGCTTGCTCATGTTAGGATGAGGTTCTCCTCCTATTCCTAATATGGCTGTAGAGGCACATAAGGGCAGTTGAAAGGGCCTCTCCCCTCATCCCATCTTAGACTAATGAGACCTTCGATTTTACTCACGTTGGGACATGGTTCTCGTCCTGTTCCTAACATAGCTACTTTGATTATTTTGGAAAGTTATTTTCTATCATCACATGATTTTTATAATAAAAAATAATAATATTGAAATAGAGAAGTTTTATTGAAGAAAAATTATTGGTAGTATATTCTTAGATTTTTTGAATTCTAAGGTGCGGGAGTGTTGTTCCTTCAAGCTCTTTTAAGTGATAAGTTTTGAGCCGGATGATCTTCTTTACTTCATATGGGCCTTCCTAATTTGGAGCAAGCTTTTTCTGATTCTGAGGTTGTGAAATAGCTGTTCATCAAAGTACTAGGTCCCCGACTTTAAATATTTTGTCTTTGACTTTAGAGTTGTAGTAACAGATCACTTTTTGCTTATAGGCTGCCATCCAAACTTGAGCTTTTTCTCATTTTTCCTCCAACAAGTCAAGATTAGCCTTGAGGTCTCGTGAGTTATGCTGCTCATTGAATGCCACGACTCATGCTGATGGAAGTTTGAGTTCTATTGGGATGACCGCTTCTATTCCAAAAGCTAAGGCAAATGGGATCTCTCTAGTTGGCAATCTTTGGATAGTTTGATATGCCCAGAGCACATGATAGAGTTTATCCACCTAAGTCTCTTTTGTTCTTTCAAGTCTTGCTTTGATACCTTACAGCAGTGTTTTGTTTGTTACTTAGACTTCGCCGTTTGTCTGTGGATGGGTTATTGATGTAAAATGATGAAAGATGTTCAAATCTTCATAGAATTCAATAAATCTTATTTTGGCAAACTACCATCCATTATCTATTATGAGAGTTTGAGGTAAGCCAAATCTGCAAACGATCGACTTCCAAACAAAGTCCTGCACATTTGCTTCAATGATTTTCACTAGAGGTTCAGCCTCGACCCATTTTATGAAATAATCTATTACCGCTAAGAGGAAGTTGCACTGTTCTGGTGCCATAGAAAATGGTCCGAGTATGTCAATCCCTTACTGAGCAAACAGCCATGGGACATTCAGGAGTGTAAGTTCAGAAGTTTGTTGCCTTTGAATGTTTGCACTTTTTTGATAGCAGTCATATTTTTTGACATACTCTATAGAATCATGGTACAAGATCGACCAATAGTAACCCTGCCAAAGTAGTCTGTGTGATAAGGATCTGGCCCCTGCATGATTTTCGTAGATTCCTTCATGCATTTTTCATAATGCAAAGTCGGCTTCTGAAGGTCTGAGATATCTCAAGAGTGATAAGGAATATGATCTTTTATACAGCTTGCCTTCATAGAGAACATATCGGAAGGCTTGATTTTTGAGTTTTCAAGATCCTTTCGGATCATAAGGAAGAGCTCCATCTTTGGGATAAGCAACCAATTGGTCAATCCAATATGGCTTATGGTCGATCTGCATTACAGACTGTTGCCCTTCTAAACTTGGGTGTTTCAGGACTTTAAAGAAGATCTCCTTAGGCAGCTCAGTTGGGGCTAATGTTGCCAACTTTGAGAGAAGGTCGGTCCTAATGTTTTTCACTCTTGGAATCTGCTTGATGTCAAAACTGTTGAAGGTTGGAGTCAAGCTCTTCACTTTCTCAAGATATTTTATCATGCTTTTTTTTCGAGCCTCATAATCACCATTAACTTGTCCGACCATCAATTAGAAATCACTGTAGACTTGGAGTCAATCTGCTTTTAATTCTTCGATGATCCTTAACCCTACAATCAAAGCTTCATATTCGATCCCATTATTAGTCATAAGAAATTCAAAGCGCAGCGCATATTCGATGATGACTCCTTTTGGGCTAACCAAGATCAGCCCTGCGCCTGCACCAGAAGCATTGGACGAGCCATCTACATATAGGGCCTAGAAATTTTTAGAAAAGTTGGCTCTTTCTTTAGAGGAACTCAGTTGTAACCAGAAAATATCAACTTCATTCTGTTCAAGCTCGACTTCATCCAAAATGGTGCATTTAACTATAAAATCTGCCAAAATTTGGGCTTTGATCGATGGCTAAGACTGGTAGTTGATGTCAAACTCGGTGAGCTCTATTGCTCATTTCGCTATTCTTTCTGAGGCATCCGTTCGATAAAGAACTGCTTTGATTGGTTGATCAGTGAGGAGGATTATGGTGTGCCCTTGGAAGTGAGGTTAAAGTCTTCGAACTACAACCAGTAGGGTAAAAGTTAGTTTTTCTAACTTAGTATATCTAATCTCCATGTCCCTCAAGACTCAACTTATGTAGTAGATCGGCCTTTATACTTTTGCCTCTTCTTTGACTAGAACTGCCGCAAGAGCCGCTGGGGAGATTGTCAGGTACAAAAATAATTTCTATTTGGGTTCAGACTTTGCTAATAGGAGAGGTGAGTAGAGGTAGTCCTTAAGCTCTTTAAAGGCTTGTTGATGTTCAGTGGTTCAGCAGAAGTTCTTCGACTATTTTAGGACTTGAAAGAAGGGCATGCATCGCTCGACCGACCTCAAGACGAAGTGGTTCAGGGCTACCACCTTTTCGATCAGATGCTGAACCTTTTTGATTGATTTTGGAGCAATCATCTCTTGAATGGCCTAAATCTTCTTCGAATTTGCTTTAATTCCATGCCTCCACACCATGAATCCTAAAAACTTTTTCGAAGTCATGCCAAAGGTGCACTTGAATGGGTTCAGCTTCATCTTGTACCTTCTAAGAGCACTGAAGGTCTCTTTAAGATCGATAATATGATTTATTGAAGCTCGACTCTTGACAAACATGTCATCTACATATACCTCCATATTGCTGTCGATCTGCTCCTTGAAGATTTTATTGATCGGCACTGGTATGTTGCTCCTGCATTTTTGAGTCTAAAAGGCATAATCCTATAACAGTAAAGACCACGGTCAGTAATAAAAGCAGTTTTCTCCTCATCTTCTGGTGCCATCTAAATTTGGTTATAGTCGAAAAAGACATCCATGAAAGTAAGGAGCTCATGGCTCAAGGTCTCATCCACTAGCTGATCAATCATGGGCTGGGGGTAGCTATCTTTCGGATAGGCTTTGTTTAGCTTTTTGAAGTCTATGCATATTTTTTACTTGCTGTTTGCCTTCTTGACGAGCACGACGTTGGAGATTCAGTTTGGATAGTTGACTTCTCGGATGAATCTGACTTTGAGGATTTTGTCAACTTCCTCTACAATTACTTTCTATCTCTTTGGGGCATGGCTGCGCATCTTCTCCTTCACTGGTCAATGTTTGGGATCAACAATCAGACGATGTTCTACAACTTTAGCATCTATTTCAGGCATGTAATCGGAGATCCAGCAAAAACATCTACATTCCTCCGTAGAAATTCGACAAGCTGCTCTCATACCTCTTTCGCCAGGTTGGAGCCAATCTATACTGTGTGCTCCATATTTCCATCATTCAGTGGGACGGAAATAAGATCTTCCATAGGCTCACCCCACTCTTCAGTTAGATCATCGCGGACATCTAACCCATCAACCGAACGAGGATCTGACTGCTCACCCCTCTGCAAGGTGATTGAACAGCAATGTCTTGCCAGAGTTTGATCTTCTTTAACTTCTTCAATCCTATACCTTGTTGGAAACTTTATTTCAAATAGTAGGTCGATACCACCGTCCGAAGCACGTTTAGATCAGATTGGCCGAGAATTGCATTGTAAGTCGATGGAGCTTTTACTACCAGAAAGTCTATTTATGCCTTGGACTATCTCGGCTATTGTCCTATAGTCACAACCAAGGTTATTACGCCTTCAACTGGTACTGCATTACCAGTGAATCCTACCAATGGAGAGTTCATTGGTCCAAGTCAGCTATAAGGTATAGACATTTTGGAGAAAGCATCATAAAATAAAATATTGGTAGAACTTTTATTATCAACAAGAACGTGGCGTACATCATAGTCTATAATATGTAAAGCAATTATAATCACATCTTTATGCAGGAACCGAACTCCTTGTGCATCAGCTTCAGTGAAAGTTTGGGGCTCCTCAGTTCTCCGTCTCTTTATCGATCGTCCAGATCCACCGACCTCCTCCTACCGAAGTCCCTCAGAGATGGTATTGATAATGCCAAGTGGGGGTTGATCTTCTTGTTGCTCCTTCCTCCTCGATGGCTCTAGTTGTGATAGCATCCTTGATCGATCTTTCCATGCTTTAGGTGGATGTCGCAGGAACCGGCCAAGCCTGTCCCACCTGATGAGTTTTTCGATCTTATCTTGGAGCTGAATGCACTCAGTATCATGACCGTGATCCTGATGGTAGAGGCAGTATTTATTGGGATTGTGCTTACCAGGATGCGTGTGCATCCTCTTCGGCCTCGACAGCTACTCCTTGATTTTCATCAGCACCTAAATTTTTAGAGCATTGAGGAGAGCATAGTTGTGAAACCATTTAAGGGGGGAGCCTCACCGTGCCCTTCTATCCGAGCTTCTTTGCCTTCGAGTCCGAGGAGTTTGGGAGCACAGCCGATCTTCACTCGGCTTTTCATCAGTAGTGGGCATACTTGATTCACCCGCTCGCCGCTCTTCAGCGGCTTCACTATCCTTGGCCTTGAAGGCCTCTTTTGCTTAGGCATAACCTTCAGCTCGATCAGCATATCAGCAAAATTCTTAGGGTATTTCTTCTCCAGGAAGAATAGCATATCATTCTTCTCAAGGCCATCCTTCAGTGCGGCCATTGCGATAGATTGGTCTAAGTTTCGGACTTACAAGTGTAGCGGTGTTAAAATGGGTGACATAGGCCCATATAGATTCTTCCTCCTTCTGCTTAATATTGATGAGGGAGTCCGAGCCTCATCGAGGATATCGGTTGCTGACAAAATGAGCTACAAACTGATGGCTCATTTGATCGAAGAAAAAGATAGTATCTGACTTAAGGGCTGAGTATCAGTTCCTAACTGCTCCCATCAGGATGGAGAAAAAAGCTTGGCATAGGATGGCATCAGGCATGCCATAGAGCAGCATCATTATTTGGAAAGCTTTCAGATGATCGATCAGATCTGTAGTCCCATCATAACTCTCGAATTGGAGAAGTTTGAAGTTTGGGAGGATGGGTTTCTGCATAATTTTCTGAAAAAAGGAAGGATCAGTGCAGATATCATTACCATGAGAGAAAGGAGCATGGCAGAGTTTCTCAATCCATCAATTTATTTTTTATAGTTTTTGATTCAGAAGATTCTCACGGTCATGGATCTCCAAAGTCTTCTGGCTGAATGGGGGCAAGGTCCCCCTAGGGGTTGAATCATGATCGGAGCAGGAGCTCTCCATCCTCTGTTTCTCTTTTTTGGAAGTTACCGATCGACTCTTCCAAGTTGATCATCCCCAGATAGGATCCTGGGATTCTAGAGAAGCCTATTCCGATCGGATCGGTACTAGAGGCCGCTACTACTGCATAGCCTGCACTACTTCAGTGAGGCTCCTGACCTGCTAGACTAGTAGGTTAAATTACTCTACATCCACTATTGCTGTTGGCGGAACCTGAGATGCTGGGGATGAGATAGGAGCAGACAGATCTAGGTGAGATCTGACCGTGGAGGTAGTTGACCATCGAGTCGAGGCCTTCTAGAGAGGCATCCTAATGAGATCGACTGGAAAAGAAGGACTTCGAGGGAGAAGAAGAGAGATATCTATTGAGCGCTTCTTTAAGAACAAGAAAATCTCAAGAGAAAGAGGTGCCCTTCCTCTAGTGCCAATTCTATTGGTGTGAAATCTGGTTGACATCGAAATTGATTGGAGCTGGAGAAGTCGAGGTTGCCGTCGGAACCTACAAAAGAAGTCCAAATCAGAGGAGGGGTGACTCCAACTGGACCCTCCAACGGTCAAGTCATTCCTTCCAACCAACAGAAATGAAATGCTCAGTGGAGAAAGTAGTAGAGTATCAAGAAGGAGAAGAGAGCTTCTGAAGAAAGTGTATCTGAAGGATCTTTTATTTTGATGGAGCTCGTAACAAACTGATAGTGATAGTCATAACCACCTGGTAGTGGACTATTCAGGGCCACATGAAGTTTATAATAGAGGGTAGTGTCTATTGTTGTGACGTGCCAGTCCATTGGGACTTGATAGTTGAAGTTCGGAGGAGGTAGAAGCTGGCAGTGAAGAGCTTTGAGTTTTACCAATCCTAGCAGAGTTTGGACTCTTTCAAGATCATATGTGTGTAAGTGGGTTCATGCTGTACGGATAGCTAGATTTGCGTAGGCATGGAGGCCTTTCTAGGTGACTATAGTGAGTTCGGTCGGAAGGGGTTTGGAAGCCCTATGACTAGAGAAATCATGTAGGAAGTCCGCTGGAGGAATTCAGAAGTAGTTTTGCTAGAAGGAGAAGTCCGATTGAAGAAGCAGAAATCCAAAAATAATTCTATCGGAGAAATTCGAAAGGAGATCTACTGGAGGAGCAAATATATAATGATGAGTCCCCTCTCAGCTAATGCAAGAAGTTCAGATGGACGGAAGTTGATGGAAAGAAAATCATCTGATGTCCGAGAGGAGTTCGATTGGAAGGAGGTCAGCTAACGGGGGTTTATCTGGCATCCAGGAGGAGATTAATTGGAAGGATGTTGGCTGGAGAAATTTTGCCTAGAAGGAGTGAAAGGGGATCTGCTAAAAAAGAACCTACTTATTTATTTCTTTGAAGCTCGACTATTTTTGAGGCCATCTGGAGGCTGATATGAAAGAGGCGAGGTTCTTTAGCCTGCGTGTTCAAGGTTCTCGATGCGGAAATCTTGAGGTCTGCCATCCTTAGTATATTGTAGGAGTTCATCTGGAGAGGACTTCTATTGATCCGACGTTGGTTCAATATCGAACAGCTTGGATAGTTTTTTGTTAGGAAAAGATTCAAAAAATGCCAAGATCGGCCAAATCAAGTCATAATTAGATCTATTACTCAGCTGCCTGGGGGCTGTCATTGCTATTCAAGTTCGTCTGAGCAAAATCTATAATGCCCCATAGATTTTGGGAATATCCGATGGAGCTAGAAATCTGAAGAAAATTGATCGATAGACTCAGGTTGGAGGTCTGCAGTCTCGATGTCTGAGCATAAACTCTTCACTGGTCGGAGTCCAGTGTGGCTGTCCTCGTCTGATGGAGTTTTCTCAAGATTAGATATCTTATCGAACTTTGGTCAGAAAGGGTTCACACCCAACACCATACATTTCACCCCCTCCCTCCTTTATTAATGCGGCCCACTTTCTCTTTTTCTTTAATATTTCATGTGCCCCCCACTCCTTTATCTTTTCTCAAACCACATCATAAATTCTTCCACGTTAAAGTCTCAAAGCACCAGCCGCCTCACTCCTTTCCACGTGTCAAATCCCTCATATAAAAACTCTTCAAGCCATAATTCCTATTGCCCATGCTTCCATATCCTTCTATGCATCTCCTTTCCATGTCATCAATACTCATGCATCCCTCTTATTCTCTCCTGCTACTTTCTCACGTGCTCCTATTTCACAAAATGCCAAAACACCAAACTCCCTTCATGTGCGGCCCAATCTCCATATTTCATGTGACTTCTGATGCCACTCTTCTTCCATGCTCCATTACTTCTTTATAAATAATGCCTAAATCTCTTCTCCCAAAGAGTCCTAAGACATTAAGCCATAGCCTCCTCTCTCCTCTTAGCGCCTCAAGCCCCCTCTCTCTTTCTCTCTCTCACCCTCAAACCTCTCTTCCAATTGCTCATCACCTTGACTTCAACACTTTAGAAAGAAAGAAGATGGATCTTTTGACGGTGAGCGAGATCCAACCCATGAGTAGCTAAATGTTTCATTCTCAGGGGAATAGATGAAGTTCTTCAATTCATATTTGTATTTTATTTCCTAATTTTATTGTGTATTTTCTTTTATTATGCAATCAACTACTTGAATGTCGTAAGACTTTTTTATTTTTGAAAAATATTAAATATTTGGCAAACATGATATAATTTTATTCATGTGTTTGAGTAGTAGTTTTTCTTATTTTATGGTACTTGATCATGAATAATTTATGACTACGCAGAGATGAGTCATGATCTAAGAGTATGATTCGTGCTCAATGAGATAAGTTATGCTGAAAGAAAGATTATAAATTTATCTTTTTATTATCACTATGGCTTGTAGTTTGTAGTGATTTGGATTTCTTTAATTAGAATGCTGATCTATGATTAAAGGATGGATTCAAAAACCTAAGGCACTTTCTTCTACTTGATTTTTCTCAACTTTATTTCCATCAAACTTGTTTCTTTTATCTTTTCTTAAAAACCTTATAATCTTAATTCTTCACTTTATTTTCTAATTTACATACAACTCAGTAATAAATTAGGTTTATTTTTGACTGCCTATGACAGCAATCAGATGATCAATTTTAATGTGGAGAGTTGCATTGATGCAATTTTCTAACTTTTCTTTCAACAACCATTTGCAAATCAAGATGACCATGACCTTCCTTAGGTTCAATTGCTGGCCTAATGCTAAGCAAGTCATTGGTCGATACCTATTCGATCTATCTTGATCTACATTCAGTTGTAGGATCCCTTTCTTATTAGCTTGGTCTATAGATATCGAGAAGTCTATAGAGCTATCTTTGGTCTTGTCCTTTAGGTGGGCTAAAAAATGAATGTTATGGTTGAGGATTGCAATATGTTCATGTTGTGAAAATCCATAGGCCAATTAACCCAATAAAAGGATAGGATCGACTAATTTAGCCATAGTATACACCAGAACATGTTATAGCATATAATACTAACTCTTAATAATGGAAACAATTCCTTCAACCTTTTCCACCACCGAAGATGAGGATGCCAAGTTTTGCTTCATTTAGAATGGGAGCCACTTTACTTGCAATTATTTATTTAATCTCTAGATATAGAGCTATGATAGAGTTATACCATAAAGTCTCACCGAGTATGCCAGAAAACTTGTTTGGATTATAAGCTAGTGACAAGTTTATCATAGATATATGAGTGTGCCATCATGCCACAAACTTAACCATAGAAATGTCGCAGAGATCCAAGCATAAGCATGGCAGGGTGCTGTGAAGGGTTTGGCATGGGCCAAAATTTGCAATGCTCCTTGATACTTTGGAAACCCTAAGGTGGAGTTTGGGTGGATGCCTTATTGGGGTAGTGAGGAGAATAATAGTTAGCCAAGGCACAGCATAGCTGTTGCATGATATCTAGAGGCTCGAAAAGCATGATATTTAGTATGGTGGTGGCTCACCAAGACAAATATGGATACTTTAGGATTCCTCTAATTTAAGAAGGGGCATGGATCTTTGATCATGTTCTCGACTCCCTCGGGCCCATAAGACATGATTCCATCATTTCACGATCGTGAGGTAAGGCGGGGCCATGCTTAGATAGTTTTGTGTTAAGGCATTCTAAGTAATGTTGGTTGGACTAGCTGGCCACATTGTGTGAAAAGAGGATTTCTAAGAGGTTGATCCTTAAGGAATAGTCCAAGCTACTCTATATTCATTGATCTTTATGATGGAGTGAAGAGGCGATAAAGGACCAGTTGAGTAAGGGTTTGGCCTACCGTGATAGGCAAGTCTCATAAGCATTGTAAGATGGTGCCTTTCAGGGATCCATGGGAGTTGGTCGACCATGGAGAACAATTGTGGCTTATAGATTATTAGTCAGAGTATATGTCTTGGAGCTAGGGCCAAGGATCAAGGATAATCAAAAGGGTCATATTAATGAGAGACATCTCGATCTCAGAGTTCTTTCAAATTGAGAGTGGTGTTTAGTAGGGCACGCAAAGAGAGAGGACTCAGTTCTAAGATGAGTCATCTCAGATGCAGGCGAGATGTCTCGATCTCAGTTAGAGACATCTTGATTTTCATAGGCAGAAACACATGGAGTTCTATTTGGGTCTAGAATAGAGCTTTATCCTAGAAATGTTAAGGCTTGGTTTGAGAGATTTTAAGAGGGCTAACTCATATATGGGTCAGGCTTAGATCTAGGGGATGGAGCATGTAAAATCATAGGTGTACATGGGTTTGGATATGTGCTTTTATGTATTGGGTTAGCCTAAAAAAATTTTTCAGCTGGAATTTGAATTTATAAAGATTTATATGGTGTAGCAAAAATTCTAGGATATATAAATCCAGATATTGTAACTTTTACAATAAAGTAAAACATAATTAAGCTTTTCTCCCTAACTTGCTTCTCTTCTCTCTGGTTCCAATGCTAAAACCCTAGATGCCATCCTCTCTCTCTTTTCTTCTTTGATCTTCTTTGAATTACTGGATTAATATTTTGGTTTCATGCAAGAGATCGGATCTATGGCTATGCTTTTGAATAGCTGTAGACACAATAATTGGTACTAAAGCCTGGTTGAGCATATAGAAGGAAGAAGATAAGATTTCAGTAGAGGATCAGTAGCAAGATCAAATCTAAGATTTTCTCCAAACTTCATGAGGAAGAAAGAGATCTAAGAGCTACTGTCCATCCTTCCTGGTTAAGGTAATTTTTAGATCTACCTGTTTGCTATTATTTGATTCAGATTGATCATGGAAGGTAGATGGTTGAAGGTAGGATTTGAGAAGTTTGATGGTAAAGAAAATTTTATGATGTAGAAGGTTAGGATGGAGAATTTGCTCATTTAGATGGGACTGAATTTAGCCTTGGAGGATAGGCCAGAGGAGATGATAGATAAAGTATGGATATTCTTGAAAAAAAGGACATATGCCATGATTAGGACTTATCTAATGAATTGGATTTTGTATGACATGTTGGAAGAAAGGACACCTAAGGATTTATGATCAAGGCTACACCAATTATACATGAAAAAGAACATGTGTAATAAGTTGATACTGAAAAAGTAACCGTACAGTCTTCGGATGTAGGAGGGTGAGGATGTTGTGGGGTATATTCATTGGTTCGATCAGATGAGCATAGACTTGCTCAATATAGGAGTGGCTCTCGAAGAGAAGAACAAGAGTTTATTATTGCTATGTTTGCTATCCAGGAGTTTCAATTCGTTAGTGACTATACTGCTATATAATAAGAAGATATTGGTATATGAGAAGATCGTATCAGTGCTAAGATCCAACGAGCAGTGAGAATGGATGATGAAGAGAAAGATCTTCCAGGAGGGTCTCGTGGTTTCAAAAAGGCCCAAGAAAGAAAAAAAGAAGGATGAACAAAGAGGCAGCAAGGGATCCAAGAAGTGCTTCAAGTGTGATGAAGCAGGTCACTTTAAGCAGGAGTATCCACTTTGGAAGAAGTATAAGAAAGGAGAAAAGTCAGACTTTATTAGTTCAGTTGCTGAAAGAGAAGAGTCAGATGAGCTTTTGTTGGTTTTGGAAGAGCTCACAGGGTATGGTGTATCTGAGATGGCTTCGAAGGGATCCGCAGGGTATGAAGGATCCGAAAGAGCAGCGACAGTGTTCGAGGTATAGTGGTAAGCCTAGCAGTGCAGCATTAGATGATTGGTTTTAGGTGACTTGATGATAGAGTCAGCTTCTATGGCATTAGGACTTCGATTTTAGATGGAGCACCAGATAGAGGTGGCTTTATCGGTGGAGAGAGATTTGATATGAATTCAAAGTAGAGGGGTGTAGAGGAAGGAGCGATATCCAAGCATCAGCTTTGAAGATGCACAGTTCTAGGTGGAGTAGCATGTGCAGGTAGATAGACATAGTTTTGAGGAGACCGTATCAGGGTATGCAGTGAGTGTTAGTATAAAAATGTTGCAAGATCTTCAAACAAGTTTAGGATAATTAATACGGCTGCCAAGTAGAAGGATATCTATAACTCCAAAGATGGTGCAGAGAAAAAAGCTAAGATCTTTAGCGATGGAGGCGGTCATCCCAAAGATCTAAAAAAGAGCTCAGTAGTTGAAGAAGGATGGCGGTGGCAAGGTGTGCATAAAGGACTGGCAAGATATGCACCGATAGCGGGATCATGCAAGAGCACATTGCCAGGTGTGCCAAGACTTGGATGCACTAAGGTAGAGATTGTAAGAATTCATGGTGCTTCCAAGTTTTTAGAAGGCCACGGGAGGAGTCAGGATGATGACCTCGAGGAGTCTAGGAGAAGTATGATTTTAGAGCTAGAACAGGAGTTGTCCTAGGATGGAAGCAGTGTCTAGCCCTCCATGAGATTGAAATTCAAGTATGAGGATCTTGAAAGTCTTAGAAGATGCTTCGAAGACTTGGAGATACAAGGTGAAGCAAACAACTAGAGTCAAAAAAAGTATCAACCAAGAAAAGGATTGGCACACGGTTAGAGACATCTCGATCTTAGGTGGAGATGTCTCGGTTCCTACCGAGACATCTCAAGGATGGGCTGAGACATCTCGATCTCAAAGTTCATCCAAACAGAGAGTGGCATTTGATAGGGCATGCAAAGAAAGAGGACTTGGTTCTGAGATGAGTCATCTCGATCTCAGTTAGAAACGTTTTGATTTTCGTGGCAGAAATGTAGGAAGTTCTGTTTGGATCTAGAATAGGACTTTATCCTAGGGATCTTAAGGCATGATTTGAGAGGTCTTAATGGAGCTAACTCATGTATGGGTCGAGCTTAGATCTAGGAGATGAGAGCACGTAAAATCATAGGTGTACATAGATTTAGGTAAGTACTTTCATGTGTTGGATTAGCCTAAGAGATTTTTTTCAGCTGAAATTTAGATTTATAAGAGTTCATGTGGTGTAGCAAAAACTCTAGGATATATAAATCCATGTATTGTAACTTTTATAATAGAGTAGAATACAATTGAGCTTTTCTCGCTAACTTGCTTCTCTTCTCTCTGGTTCTAATGCCAAAACCCTAGGCACTATCTCCTCTCTCTTTTCTTCTTTGATCTTATTCAGTTTACTGTATTAACATCCAGATTTCATGCAAGAGATTGGATCTACGACTATGATTCTGAGTAGCCGTAGGCATAAGAGTATCAACATTCACTTTCCATTATTGTTGTGATCTTGGATGGATGATTTGTATTCTGCAATTAAGGGATCTACCCCAATAATGAGTAGGCCATGTCACCATTGATGGAAAGGCATGTTAAGAATGCAAGATCGGCATCATGGTACGAGTGCTTATGGGAGAGCTTAGATAGTATAACCTGGGAGGGCTTGAACATGTATAATTAACCATAGCTTTGAGGGGCTATGTGGCAGGTCAGCTTAGCAGCTTGGCTAAGAGATACTAGAGATGGGTTTGCTCGAGCCTCATGCATAGTAGTAGTGTTGCATGGTTATATCATATGGATTAGTCCGTATATTCCTACAGGACAGCATGGTGGCTTGTAGATCAGTTGCATAGTGGTTATATCATTGCATGAAAGTACTTCATAAGTTAGATCATCTTGGGTAAGCAGTATTTGGCTTGAAACCAAAGTTATAGAGTTGGCATAGAGGTGCTGAGTTGTGGAGCACTCTTGAGAAGAGTCTTATTATAGCATGGATATAGACATGAGCATTGTAGTTAACCTGAGGAGTCGGATTGCTTGTGGACACTTGAAAGTATTGTATGTATTTAATTCAATAGAGTCATTGTGCAGGGGGATAAAGATGCATACTTGGCTATGTGGTTAAATTGCTACTCCCTTATATGTATATCTAAAGAAAGGACTCGAGAGGGCTAGCCTTGGTGTGTGGCATGTTCGAGCACTGCATGAGTGTTTGGGTTAGACAAACACTTATCCCATGACAACTGGTATTAGGTCATTAAAAAAATAAAATGATTGAAGGATGATGATGAGAGTAGCATGGGTCCATCTACCTTGACATTTAAGGATTTTCATTGTCATCACATTGTCCATTCAAAAAAGATGAATAGATTAGAATAGGCTATAGCTAGGGTTACAATTGAAGCAATCCACTATTACCATAATAAAGTCCTCTCGGTAAACTATGTGTGAGGAAATATAAAAATAAAGTAAAGATAATTAAAGATAAATTGGATTCATTAATGTATTGAAGGTTTTTCTACTCAGAGTATGCCACTTATTTGTATATATAACAATTGTAAAAATAACTGCCAACTTTTGTAACTGATCATATTGTCATGATCTTCAACAATTTTAGAAATTCACCTTGACAATTCCACATGCTTTATATATGTCATAAATGCAAGCAAATCCTTTTCAAAATAAATCTAGCATCCTTCAGTCTATGCTTGCGTATGGCCTGGTTAGTCATTGCCAAGTCCTATTCCTTCAGCCTATGCTCCCATATTCAATTTGATTGTTATGACTGAGCCCTAGCTGGCAAGGGTCTTATGGCTTTCATTTATTTTGATCCCTTGACCTAAAATATGTGTATTTCAAATTTTAAAATATATTATTCATAAAATAATATTTATATTATTTTTATGAAATATATTAATCTTATATTATAATATTATATAATTAAAATGACTAAATTAATTCAATCTTAGATAATATTGTGCTATTGATATTAATAATGATATTTATATTATTACTATGACTAAGTTTAAGGAAAATATAAGAAATATAATAGATAATCTAATAATATAAATACAATATCATAGTAATTATAAAATCTATTTAAGAATATAGTAGATCTAATGATATAAAATTATAGGTATATAATTGAATAAAAATAATATGTGACATAAAATATATTTTGATATAATAATAATATCATTAATAATATATTATGAAATATAATATATTATTATATAATGAATTATATAAATATATTCATAATACAATAATAGTTGATATACCCTAGGATGGATTGTCTACCATAGCATCGATTACCAAGTGGCAGTTCGACATGTGTCCTTGGTAGAACGTATAGAGTAATTGTCTAGCCTCCACCACCTAATCTTTTATGATCATACTGGAGGAGTTTTAGAGTCCTCTACCTATAGGATGACAAGCGGCTCGTTCGCTTGTTGCTCCACTTTTTCCTCCAATAAGTGAAATCCGTAATCTTAATAACTTTTGAACGTATGAGTCGTTATTCCCTAATGGCCAGAGCATGTCTCTATGACTGCTGCTTTCTGATGGGTGGTGCGCATTCCTGAAGATGACGGATGGTGCATATTTTCTAAGACGATAGGTATCCAACTTCATCTATATAACTTTACTCCTCTGGATCCTCTAGATAAGTGAATACTTACTCCATATGCCTTCTTCCAGAGAAAGATTCTATACGAACTAGAATTTGACTCATCTATAGAATTCTGAGTTCTTCTTACTCCACCTCTAAGATCTTTATTCTCCATACAGCATCATCCATCTTTCATTCTCCACTTTTATACATCAATTCTCCATATTTCATACTCAACACCACTTCTAAGCTCCATTGAGCAAGGGCACAAACCCCCTCTTCTCCATCAAGCAAGAGAATAGAGAATCTCTTTGAAGCTACATGAGTCACTTCAAAATGGCCATGTTGGAAGTTTACAACTTGGACCATTCAATCATGATGTCAGCCCTTAAAAAGGGGCTGAAGACAAACAGCTTCTACTTCTCCCTCTCAAAGAGATTTCCATGCGACTTTGCTGAGCTCCTTGCTCATGCTGGTAAGTACACTGATGGTGAGGAGTGGATGGCAGAGAAGTTAAAAGAGAAGATAGAGTAAAAATGGGCAAGGGAGGATCATCCTACTCTCCTGTGAGGAATGTGGTGCTCTTAAGCCTTGGGAGGCCATGGGAGGAGTCAGGAGGTTGGCTTCGGAGATTCTAGGGGCTTAGTTGGTGCTTTGGAGATTTGAAACACAAGGTGAAGTGATAGGAATGTGATGTTATCGTTAAGATACAATATTTATCAGTTTAATTCTGACTATTTACTTTTTTTTAATTAATTTAAAAATTATGAAGAGAGTAGTGAGTCGGGTCGAATTCATAGAGAGATAATGATTTATTTCTAAAATCTTTGATTTTTTTTATTTTTTTTATATTATTATTATTTTTTTTAAAAAAAAGAAGAAGTTTTTTTTAAGATTAAAATAAAAAAATAGATTTATAAGTAAAAGTAGAATTTAAATTATGCAAAAAATAAATTTGGTACTAAGATCTACTATTTAGATCTTAGCAGCTACTTGCAATAAAATTAAAGAGCAATAAAGAATAATTAATTTAAAGAGTTAGAATTAAAAAGAGCAATAAAGCTTTCTTTACTTGAATGCAGAATTTAAATATAAAAAATTTAAAAAAATTTAGAATTTAAATATAAGAAATTAAAAAAAAGAAAGAGAAAAGAAACTAGGAGGAGATCGTAGATCAGCGTAGGTATGGAGATGGCGTAGAAGACTGCCCCTTCTTCTCAGCATTATAGCTTCGAAGCAACCTTCAACCCAGAGCTTTTCATCCTATACCTTAGCTTTCTTTCCATCCGATCTATTCATTTTTGGAGGTCTGGGGTTCTTTTTATAGAGCTAGGAGGGCTGAATATTTTTTTTTGGAGGCAATGTAGGACTAATAACCTTTTTACCCATCAAAATATGAAGAAATTTGAGTAAAATTTAGATTAAAATAGCTATGATATGAATCTGGTAAGTCTGGTGAAATCTAGCCATTCAATAGAAATCCAACGGACCAAAAATCATCAAAATCGGATGCGTATTGGCCCAGATAAGGTCGGATTAAATTCTGACCATCTGATCGTGCGTTGATGGAGAAAATCTGGCCGCAAATCATGCATCGGGAGTCTTGATCACCATCGGGAGCATTATGAATCATTGGATCTTCATCAGTTGATTTTTTGGCCATCAGATCGTGCCAGATCGTTGATAGAATTTGAATCAAACTCGGAATTAACCACCGCCGTCCGATCTTGACCGTAATCAATCGCATCCATCCGATCGCGTAATTACTATTCCCATGGATCGTGAGAACTGGTCGCACTGCACACCATAGCCAATCAGCACTCTTGTCGCTGAGTGAAAAGACCAAAATACCTTGTGAGCCATAATAAATTTCTATAGATCCTTTAAGGGTCTAGGTCCGCCACGTGTCGTGCCTTGATTCGTTGGTTTCTGCTGGCGGTCTATATCTGAATCATGGACCGACTGATGACTTCAATGGTTGAGTTAGCTTTGATGGCTTGGCTTGGCTTGGTGGCTTGGCTTGTGGAGCCGGTTGAGCTATTTTCTTTTTTTATTTAATTTTTATTTATTTTATTTCTTTAAAAATTCATATCTTTTTCGTTTTAGCTCTGTTTTATTCAAAATTTATTTTGTTATGATAAAAAAATGATCTCTTTCCATTGATAATAAAATTTTATTTTTAATTTTTTATTATTTTTAATTAATTATTTAATTAATAAAAATATAAATTTCTTAAAAATTATATATAAATTGATCATTAATTCTTAAAAATTAATATAAATTAATTGATAAATTAATATTTTTATTGATAAATTTATGATATTTATCACACCCCCCAACTTAAGCTTTGCTCGTCCTCGAATAAAGAAAGAATTTAATTTAGATCAAGTACCATATTTCGTTGAGATCCTTTTCATGAGAATAAATTTAGGTTTTAAGATCAAAAGTTTAGATAGTATTACTAACTAACTATTGAGTTTTAGAAGTAAATTTCATAGCAAATTAATCAAAAATTTTCTTAGAGTTCATCTAAAGATTTTCAGTATTGGTTTTGTGAATACTAACTTAGCATTAGGGTGTTAATTCAAAGGACAAACGAATCTTCTTTTATCACCTATTTTGATTAGTTTTCTATATACTCCCAAGTTAAGTGCATGAATTAAGGTAGCTTTCACACTGGTTTTTTTTTTTTTTTTAAAATTATGCTGAGCATCCTGGCCTTCCCTTCACCATTTGATGTGAACTTCTACACTTGACTTAAGGTGCAGAGTTTTAGCTTATTGCAAGCCACATATACTCTATGTTTTACACTTTTTTTTTATTTAAGCAGATAGCTCTTTCCTTAAATTTAAGTTTCTTTAATTAAAAAATATATATAAACCATCAATTTTTAGTGATAATTGAATTCTTAATTTAGCGTTATAATCAACACCTACTATGCTTCATTAGTGTGCATGTGCAATTAGAAGTGCTGTTAGCCTTTAAATGACCTAAGTAGGCTGCTAATGGTCTGACCAAGTAATCTTCTTCTTAACTCGCTACCATTATTAGTTAATACTTTCTAACTTTATTACTTTTTCTAGTTTATTTTGCTTAAGATTCTCTTTCCTAAAATATGGTTTATCCAAAATTTTTAAAATTTAATTATTATTATATATATATTATTTATTTTTATTTTTTTTATATTATATATTTATATTTATTATTATTATTATTATATTTTTTTTATTTTTTTTATTTTTTTATTTTTTATTTTTTATTATATATATATATATATTTTTTTATCTTTCAACTGAATTGACATTGTCCTCAATGGAGAGGAAAGACAAATAAAAGGGTGAAAATTATGTTTGTTTATTTTGATGGATTTTGAAGCTTATGATCCTTCTCCAGCTTAGCCTAAAAAAAAACTAAAAAGAATAAATTAGATTCAAGAAGTATTAGGTTGCCTTCTAATGAGTGCTAAGTTTGTTGTCTTCAGCCAGACAAAATACAGTTTAATTCATTGATGGTTCTATTAATTGTACTTGATCAATATTTCGATTTAATGATATCCCTTCGATATATGGTTTAAGCCTTTGGCCATTTACCTTAAAAAAATTTTTAGTCCTGGGATCATAGAGTTTAATTGCACCATGTGGGAATACGTGATTAACTATATAAGGTCCATCCCATCTGGATTTTAATTTTTAGAAAATAATCGAAGCCTTGAGTTAAATAACCAGACTTGTTGATTTGGTTCAAAGGTTTTCCTTGAAATATGTTTATCATGGAAGGCTTTCATTTTCTCCTTATAGATTTTTGAATTTTCATAAGCTTCTTGCCTTAATTCTTCTAATTCACTCAATTGTAACATCCGATTGGAACCAGCTTGGTTTAAATTAAAATTTAATTATTTTATTGCCCAATATGCTTTATGTTCAAGTTCTACCAGAAGGTGACATGCTTTTTCATAGATTAATCTATAGGGAGACATTCCAATAGGGGTTTTATAAGCTGTCCTATAGGCCCATAATGCATCATCTAATCGATCTGACCAATCTTTTCGATCAGGCCTAATAGTCTTTTGTAAGATATTCTTAATTTTTCCTATTAGAGACTTCTACCTGGCCACTTGTTTGCGGATGGTATGGTGTAGCTATCTTATGTGTCACCCCATATTTTCGTAATAAAGTTCGAAATTGGTGATTTATAAAATGGGTACCTCCGTCACTAATGATAGCACGTGGAAATCCGAACCTAGAAAAGATATTCTTCTGAATAAATTTTAAGACTACTTTATGATCATTGGTTCGTGTTGCTATTGCTTCAATCCATTTAGAAACATAATCGACAGCTACCAAAATGTATTCAAATCCATTGGAAGGTGGAAAAGGTCCCATAAAATCAATTCCCCATACATCAAAAATTTCTACTACTAAGATGGGGTTTAAAGGCATCATGTCTTTCTTTGAAATATTCCCTAAGGCTTGACACTTAAGACACTCCTGACTAAAAGTATGGGCATCCTTAAATAATGTTGGCCAATAAAAACCACTCTATAATACTTTGGCCGTAGTTTTTCATCCAGAAAAATGTCCTCCATAAGCAAGGGTATGATAGAATTGTAAGATACTCAATTGTTCAGATTCAGGAACACATCTACGAATGATTTGATCAGCACAAATTCTAAAAAGCTCAGGATCTTTCCAAGAAATAATATTTGATTTGAGCAAAGAATCGATCCTTCTCATTCTTAGACCAGCCATCAGGAATTTATCCTATGACTAAGTAATTGACAATATCTGCAAACCAAGGAGCCTTTGTATGTGAAACTGTTAACAATTGTTCATCTGAAAAAGATTCTCTGATTGATACAGGTTCACTATCTTTAACTAGGATCCTAGACAGATGGTCTGCTACAACATTTTTAGATCCCTTCTTATCTCGAATTTCAATATCAAATTCTTGTAGCAGTAAGATCCATCTAATTAATCATGGTTTAGCATCTTTCTTTGAGAGCAGGTATCTCAAGGCTGAATGATCCGAGTAAATTATGATTTTTGATCCTAATAGATATGATCTAAACTTTTCTAGGGCAAACACAATGGCTAGCAACTCTTTTTCAGTGGTGGTATAATTCATTTGTGCTTCATTCAGAGTTCTACTAGCATAATAGATCACTACAGGATATTTGTTTACCCTTTGGCCCAGGACAGCTCCTATGGCAAAGTCTGAGGCGTCGCACATAATTTCAAAAGGTAGTGACCAGTTAGGAGGTTGTATGATTGGAGCTTTGGTCACAGCTTCTCTTAAGATTTCATAAGCTTTAAGACAATTTTCATCAAAGTTAAAAGAAACATCCTTAGCGAGCAGATTACACAAAGGACGAGAAAGTTTAGAGAAGTCTTTGATGAAGCGATGATAGAATCCTACATGACCAAGAAAAGATCGAATTTGTTTGACAGAAGTGGGAGGAGGAAGTTTAGAAATTAGTTCAACTTTAGCTTTATCTACCTCAATCCCTTTCTTAGATACTATATGTCCTAAAACGATCCCCTCTTGAACCATGAAGTGGCTCTTTTCCCAGCTTAACACTAGATTAGCCTCAATACATCATTTTAATATTTTCTTCAAATTGTTGAGGCAACTCTCAAAAGATTCTCCAAAGATCGAAAAGTCATCCATGAATATTTCTAAGAAATCTCCTATCATGTCTGAAAATATTGACATCATGCACCTTTGAAAAGTTGCAGGTGCATTACATAATCCGAATGGCATTCTACGGAAAGCAAAGGTTCCATAGGGACATGTAAAGGTGGTCTTTTCCTAGATCTCCTGGGTAGATTGCTACCTGATTGTATCCTGAGTATCCATCTAAAAAGCAAAAGTATTGTTGGCCTGCTAGTCTTTCTAGGATTTGATCGATAAAGGGTAAGGGAAAGTGATCTTTTCGGATGGTTGTATTGAGTTTTCTATAATCTATGCAGACACGCCACCCAGTGGAAAGTCGTGTTGGTACTAAGTTTTCATGTTCAGTGCGGACAACCGTGAGTCCAGATTTCTTTGGAACAACTTGTGTGGGACTCACCCAGTGGCTGTCAGAGATAGGATAAATAATTCCAGCATCTAACCATTTAATTACCTCTTTCTTGACTACTTCTTGCATGTTAGGGTTAAGCCGTCTTTGCATCTCTCGAGTTGGTTTGGCATTATCTTCTGTATAAATATGGTGCATGCATATTGATGGACTAATTCCTTTTAAATCAAGCGATGGTCCAACCTATGGCCTCCTTATATGTTTTTAGAATATTTACTAATTGGTTTTCCTATTCAGTAGTTAAGTTAGAAGCAATTATTACTGGTAAGGTTTTCTTTGATCCTAAAAATACATACTTAAGTGATTCAGGTAAAGGTTTTAGTTCAAGTTGTGGTGGGGCCTGAATTGAAGGACGTAATGGTTCAATTTTTCGCTCGGGTAAGGGCTCAACTTTCACTGACCAAGGTAATGAATGTGATGGTGGAGGTGAATTAAGCAAGGCATTAACTTCCTGGGTTTGAGTTTCTTCAGTGGGTTTATCATCTTGTAGTAAATCTAGGGAGGAATTGGATTCAACTATTTCATCTACCTGATTAATTACAAAACAGTCTTCCTCCTCTTGAGTGTATTTTGGGGTATTAAAAATATTAATTCTTACTTTTTGATTCCCAAAAGAAATGTCCATAGCTCCTGTCTTACAGTTGATATTGGCATTGGCAGTCGCTAAGAATGGATGTCCTAAAATTATGGGATTCTGGTTAAGTTCTTGGGATGGTTCCATGTCAAGTATGAGGAAGTCTACTAGAAAATAACATTTATCTACTCTAACTAGAACATCCTCAATCAAACCATGCGGTGTTTTTATAGATCTATCAGCTAATTGCAAAATAACTGATGTGGGTTTTAGTTCTCCAATCCCAAATTTTTCATAAACCGAGGTTGGAAGTAGGTTCACACTAGCTCCTAAGTCTAGTAATGCTCGGTTAAAGGTTATGCCTCCTATAACACATGAAATTAAGGGAGCACCAGGGTCTTTCATCTTTTGAGGTATTGGATTTAACAAGGACCGCACTTACATCCTCAGGATAGCATAACTCTTTTGGTGGTTCGTGGCTCACGCTTTTGGGTGCAGAGTTCTTTTAGAAATTTAGCATAGGCCGGGACATGCTGAATTGCATCGAGGAGGGGTAAATTAATATGAACTTGTTTAAATAGTTCCATTAGCTCCTTGTTGCATGCTTCTTGCTTTTTATGGGAAGAGTCTGCTTCTAAGGCCGAAGGAAAATGGGGCTTTGGGTTTATATGTCTCGGCTAATTCATCTGTTCTCTTCTTTTCTTTATCTATCTTATCAGTATCAGTACCAGTTCTAAGCTCAGGTTCTTCTATATGATTAGTTTTAGTACTATCCTCTTCTTCAAATTTTTCATCTTGGCTAACATCAATATTGGCCTCTATCACTTGGTCTTGGAATGGGTCCTTAAGAATCCTACCACTTCTAAGTTCAGATATTGCTTTGGCATTTTCTAATTGGGGATTCTTAGGTGGGATGTTAGATGGATGAGTAAATCCAGGTGGTTGATAGACATTGGATGGATTATTTTTAGGATTTGCAATTGGTTGGCTTGGTAATTGACCTGGTTCTCTCCTCATGCTAGACTCAGCTATTTATCCTATTTGAGCTTCTAGTCTGACGATTGATTGTTGTTGGCTTAGAATTAATTGTTGAAGTTGATTGAATTTATCATCGGCTAGATTGGTCTGTTGAGGAGGTGGGTATGAGGGCTGATTATAATGCAGTGGTTGAGAAGACTGACTAGGCTGACCCTTATTATAGGCATAGTTCTGGTACTGGGGCCTATTTTGATAATTTTGAACTGGTGGGATTTGGGTCTGAGCCTGAGTCTATTGTGGTTTCCAAGAGAAATTAGGATGGTTTCTCCAACCAGGATTATATGAATTTGAATATGGGTCATTAAGTGGTTTGGAGTAACCTTGAGCAGCTTGGACTTGTTCTTGGATAAGAGGTGGTAATTGTGCAACCGTGGGACATTCACTTACATGATGTGTTGGGCTAGCACAAATAGAGCAAATCTCCTGATAATTAGAAGCTGGTGTGTATTGTGCAGGAGATTGTTGACCTAAGTTTAGGAATTGATCTAATTTCTGGGCAATAAGATCGACTTTATCTAATTTTTGTGCTATTATGTTCAAGTCTGCCTTAGAATTGAGTTCTGGAGTTTTGATCTCATAAATTCCTGCCCATTTTTGTTGAGAAATTGATCTTTCATAAGATGATAATGAAGCATGGTTAATAGAGTTTTCACTTAAAGTTTCAAACAAGGTATAAGCTTCATCCTCACTTTTGCTCATGAATGCACCTCCACAGGATGCATCAACCATCTGCTTATATTGATCTCCTAAACCTTCATAGAAAGCTTGTACAATTTGCCACTTAGATAGACCATGGTGTGGGCATTTTCTAAGAAGTTCCTTAAGTCTTTCCCATGATTCATGAATTTGTTCCCCTGGAAGCTGAGCAAATCCCTGTGATGGCTCGCCTCATGGTATTGGTTCGTCCTATGGGATAAAATTTCTTAAGAAATTCATGTTGCATCTCTGCCCATGTTTGAATTGTTCTTCCTAATGTGCCAAGCCAGTACTTGGCTTTATCTTTTAATGAGAAAGGGAACAAGGTCAGTCTAAGGGCATCATCAGAAAAATTCTGAATTTTTACCGTAGAGCAGATTTCTAAGAATTCATCCAGATGTTTGTAAGGGTCTTCATTGGCGTTCCCATAAAAAGATGGGAGCATCTGGATTGTGGTCGACTTGATCTCATAGTGGCTAGCAGGGATATCAGGTATGTGGATGCAAGTCGATGGGTTGTAGGTGGAAGGAATAAAGTATTCCTTCATCTGCCTAGGTGGTTCTTCACGATTTCCAGCCATTTGATTATCTGGTCTTAAATGAATTAGTCTTTCAATTTTAGGATTTGGTTTAACTAGGTCAGGTAAAAGCGATATTCTACCGTGCATGTACTAGTGCAATCTGATATATGGTTCAAGATATATATATTTTATATATATAATATATATATTATTATTTATTATTATATTATTTATTTTAAGAAAAGAGGAGAGAAGAAAAAAAAAAGGGTTCTAAAGAAAAATCCTAAGGAGTCTTAAATCTAGAGATGATAGAGAGAAGAGTTAATTTTTGGTTTATGTTTGATGTTATTTAGCAAACAAGTTAGGTAATCAATTCCTAACTAAGGGTTGTCCTTAGATCTAGATAGCTCCTAACTACCAAGATCACCTTCGAGCCCTCCAAGTAGAGGATTAGCCAATCAACTGGCCAGGTAAGTGTAAGGTCGGTGGGAGTCCCTCCGTTGCTTGCCTTAGACACCAATTGTGCTTGGCCAGGTAAGCGAATGGAACCAATTAAGTAACCACCTTCCTTTGGGCTCAGTCGTTCTTGAACCACTTTTCTAGACACCAGTCAAATTAATTAACCCTAACTTGGTTTAACTCTTAGGATTCCTTATCCTATTGAGCTTGAATATCCTTAAGGGTTGATGTCTAATTGATTTTAAGAATTAAGATTTGGGTTAATGCAGGATGCTGGTTGGTTGTTTGTGGGCCAAGGAAGGGTGATCAAATCCCTACCTTATCTTGTTTAATGGGTTGTGCCCTTAATTTGGTTAATATAAATATGCAAAAAAAAAAATTCAATCAAAGAGTTCTATGCAATTTAAACTAGATGCATGCTATTAATTAAATTCTGAAAGACTTACCTTACCTCCAGTAATCACCAAAAAAAAATAAAAATAAAAATAAAACTAATATGATAGATACTCTAAACAATTAGGGTTTCTAATCTTGTGATGAGATTTTTAATTAGGTTTAAGTAGATAATTTTTAATTAATTTAAAAGTAAAGTAAATATTAAAAATAAGGAAAGAGATTTAGGGTTTAGGAATGATCTCACCAAATAGGATTGAGAGTTTTGTTCATGCCCTAATCTTCCTTATTCTTTTCTCTTATTTTTCTACAAAATAAATAAAAAAAATAATTAGTAGGCAATAAAAAAAATTTAAAAAATAAGAAAAATTTTAATTTTTATGTCTTTCCGATAACGACGCCAAAAACTTGATAGGAATGCGATGTTATCGTTAAGACACCGTATTTATCAGTTTAATTTTGACTATTTATTTTTTTTAATTAATTTAAAAATTATGAAGAGAGTAGTGAGTTGAGTTAAATCCACAGAGAGATAATGATTTATTTCTAAAATCTTTAATTTTTTTTATTTTTTTAAATATTATTATTATTTTTTTAAAAAAAGAAAAGAAGTTTTTTTTAAGATTAAAATTAAAAAAAAAAGATTTATAGTAAAAGTAAAATTTAAATTATGCAAAAAATAAATTTGGTACTAAGATCTACTATTTAGATCTTAGCAGCTATTTATAATAAAATTAAAGAACAATAAAAAATAATTAATTTAAAGAGCTAGAATTGAAAAAAGTAATAAAGCTTTCTTTACTCGGATGTAGAATTTAAATACAAGAAATTAAAGAAAATTTAGAATTTAAATACAAGAAATTAAAATAAGAAAGAGAAAAGAAACTAGGAGGAGATCGCAGATCAGCGTAGGTATGGAGATGGTGTAGAAGACTGGCCCTTCTTCTCAGCATTGTAGCTTTGAAGCAACCTTCAACCCAGAGCTTAGCTTCCACCTTGTACCTTAGCTTTCCTTCCACCTGATCTATTCATTTCTGGAGGTCTGAGGTTCTTTTTATAGAGCTAGGAGGGCTAGATATTTTTTCTGGAGGTAATGTGGGACTAATAACCTTTTTACTCATCAAAATATGAAGAAATTTAAGTAAAATTTGGATTAAAATAGCTTTGATATGAATTTGGTAAGTCTGATGAAATCTAGCCATTCAATAGAAATCCAACGGACCAAAAATCATCAAAATTGGATGCGTATTGGTGCAGATAAGGTCGGATTAAATTCTGGCCGTCTGATCGCGCGTTGATGGAGAAAATCTGATCGCAAATCATGCGTCGGGAGTCTTGATCACCATCGGGAGCATTCTAAACCATTGGATCTTCATCAATTGATTTTCTGACCATCGGATCGTGTCAGATCGCTGATGAAATTTGAATCAAATCCAAAATTAACCAGCACCGTCTGATCTTGACTGCAATCAACCGCACCCATCCGATCGCGCAATTACTATTCCCATGGATTGTATGGACCGGTCGCACCACACCGCAGCCAATCAGTGCTCTTGTTGCTGAGTGAAAAGACCAAAATACTTTGTGAGCCACGATAAATTTCTATAGACCCTTTAAGGGTCTAGGTCCGCCATGTGTCGCACCTTGATTCGTTGGTTTCTATTGAGCTGGTGATCTATGCCTGGATCATGTACCGGTTGATGGCTTCAATGGTTGAGTTGGCTTTGATGGCTTGGCTTGGCTTGGCTTGCGGAGCCGACTGAGCCATTTTTTTTTTAATTTAATTTTTATTTATTTTATTTCTTTAAAAATTTATATTTTTTTATTTTAGCTTCATTTTACTCAAAATTTATTTTATTGTGATAAAAAAATGAGCTCTTTCTATTGATAATAATTTTTTTTTAATTTTTATTTTTTTTAATTAATTATTTAATTAATAAAAATATGATTTTTTTAAAAATTATATATAAATTGATCATTAATTCTTAAAAATTAATATAAATTAATTAATAAATTAATATTTTTATTGATAAATTTATGATACTTATCATGAAGTAAGAAATCAAAGTCGAAGAATCAAGACTGCAGAAAGAAGATTTTCTGCAGGTTGGTCGGCTCAGTCCAAAACTGGGTTGGCTAAGTCTCAGAGCATAGAAAAAATAGAGAATTGCACGTTCGAAACTGTCGGCACGGCACAGGACTGGGTTGGCTCAGTTTGAAGTCTCAGAGCATAGGCAAAATAGAGAGCTGTACGTTCAAAACTGCTGGCACGGCACAGGACTGGGTCAGCTTAATTTGAAGTCTCAGAGCATAGGCAAAATAGAGAGCTGCACGTTCGAAACTACTGGCATGGCACAGGACTGGGCCGGCTCAGTTTCAAACTGAGCCGACCTAGTGGAACTTAGTCAGCTCAGTGCTGAGATTGAGTCGGCTCAGTGCATGGACAAAGTTATGCGAGAGTCTATTTTGGGCTAAGGTCTGGGTTGATCCTAGGGGTCTTAAGGCCTGATTTGAGAGGTCTTAAGGAGGCTAATTCATGTATGGATCAAGTCTAGATCCAGAGGATGAGAGCATGGGAGACATGAGTGTACATGGTCTCGGTGAGTGCTTTCATGTATTAGGTTAGCCGGAGAGTTTTTTGGTCGAGCCTAATGGCTATGTATAAATATATAGATTGTATTAGGGTTTCATTATGCTGTGGAATACATACCTTTTCTTCATCAACTTTCCTTTTCTCTTCTCTCTAGAGTTGCCACCCTAGGGTTCCTGAAGAAGCTCTAGAAAAGGGGGCGTCTCCCTCAAGCCCAAGGAGGGAGGTGCCCCATCATAGATCCAGGTGGAGGATCAGTGGTTTACTATCTATAGAGAATGTCATAGGTTCCTTCAGCTCCATGCTAAAGATCAAGAGCTTCCGCAATATGGTATCGGGGTGCTTGTGATGTCAAGGATGATTGGCGTTCGAGTGATATCCTGGATCTATAATTTGGTATCAACGTTAGATGATGTCTGAAATGTTGTGGACGACAATATGGTATCAGAGCCAAGTTTTAGAGCCTGATACTGCATGGAAGGGAAGGAGAAGTTGTACAAGGTGAAATCAAAAATCTGCATAAGGATTTCATGATATGTCTCAAATCTATCTTGTTATTGCTGTGGTTTGGTTAATCGAAAGCAGCAAGTTGAAGGTGGAGGTTGAGAGGATTAACGAAAAGGGATTTTCTTGGGGTGGAAGGATTTGGTGTATGATTTGTTGATCAGTTTTGGTGGAAAGGCCAGGGTGTATGACGATTATGTGATAGGTAGGGAGTGCTGGAGTGCTACAGTAGCACTTCCCTAGAGATGCAGGGCTGAGAAAGACTTAGCAATGCAGCAGTCGAAGGAGGTATCTCAGTAGAGAGCATCAAGGTTCTCTAGGAAGATGGGCAGTGTAGGGCTGTTGAAGAGAGGTTTTCCAAGGGGTAATGATTGAAGAAAGACTGAAGAAGCGACTATACGTCCTTCGATGTCTGGAAGGCAGAGAAGTAGTCAGAGATGTATTCAACGGTTCGACCAGAGCATGGATTTACGGAGCCTTGGGAGTGATGAAGATGGATGATCCATGGAGGTCCAGCAGATCAGGACTGAACGACTGTAGAGCGGTGTAGAGATGAGTTAGAGAGCGTTGGAGTGCTGCAAGAGCGCTACCCTGGAGGCATGGGGCTGAGAGAGGCTCGGTGGTGTAGCAGTCAAGGAGTGTATCTTAGCAAATGGTGTCTGGAGCTTCTCAGGAAGATCAGGAGCAGGTCTCAAGGAGCGCCAAGAGGTCTTAGGAAGTTGGAAGTGTCATGGATTAGGTTTCTTCTGTAGGAACACCAGGGAGAGTCGCAGTTCATATAGAGGATGGTTCTCCGGGCGCAACTAAAGTGATGGTTGGTGTAGGGACAGAAGAGAAGGACTAGGGTAGAATTTCCTAAGGTTTAGTCATTGATTTTAGAAGAATTGGATGAGCTCTTGGATTTCGAAGGTGCCCACGGGTTGCGGAGGTATCTGAGATAGGTTCGAAGAGGACCATAGAGTGTGAAGGATTCGAAGGAGCAGCAATGGTGTTCGAGATGCAGCGGCAGGCTCAACAGTGCAGCATTGAGTGGTTAGACTTGAGGGACTCGATGATAGAGTCGACTTCTGTGGCATTAGATGGACTTTGGATATAGGTGGAGCTTTATAGTGGTGGCTTCACAAGTGGAGAAAAAATTTGACATGAGTTCAGAGCGTCGGTGATGCAGAATTTTAGGTGGAGTGGTGTGTGCAAATGGACAGACGTAGCTCCAAGAAGATCGTGTCAGGTGGTACAGCATGTGCTAGTGCAAAAATATTATAGGTTCTCCAGCAAAGTCTAAAGAAAGTGATGTAGCTACTAAGCAAAAGAAATCCTATAATTTTAAGATGGTGCCAAGAAGCAAGCACATGTCTTCAGTGGTGGAGGCAGTCATCTCAAAGGCTTTAAAGGTGCACAACAATTGAAGAGGATTGACGGACGCAATGTTTATACAGATGCTGTCGAGTGTGCAGGGATAGTGGAAACATGCAGGGCATCATTGCCGAGAGGTTTGTCAAGGCTTGGGACACCAAGGTGGAGATTGTGGGGATTTATGGTGCTCCCAAGCCTTAAAAAGCCATGGAAGGAGTCAGGGGGTTGGCTCCAGAGATTTTAGGGGTTTGGTTGGTGCTTTGGAGACCTGGGACACAAGGTGAAGCAAGGAACTAAAGTTGAAAAATCAAGACTGTAAAAAAAAAAATTTTTTGCAGATTAGCCGGCTCAGTCCAAAATTGGATCGACTAAGTCTCAGAGCATAGGCAAAATAGAGAGCTGCATGTTCGGACTGCTGGCATGGCACAGGACTGGGTGGCTCAGTTTCAAACTAAGCCTAAAATTGAGCCGACCCAGTGGAACTTAGTTGGCTCAGTGTGCGGATAGAGTTACGCGAGGGTCTATTTTGGGCTAGGGTCTACGTTGATCCTAGGGATCTTAAGGCCTGGTTTGAGAGGTCTTAACGGAGCTAATTTATGTATGAGTCGGGTCTAGATTCAGAGATTGAGAGCATGGGAGACATGGATGTACATGGGCTCGGTGAGTGCTTTCATGTATTGGGTTAGTCGAGGAGTTTTTTGGTCAGGCCTAATGGCTATGTATAAATACATAGGTTGTATTAGGGTTTCATTATGGTGTGGAATATAGACCTTTTCTTTCTTAACTCTCTTCTTCTCTTCTCTCTAGAGTTACCATCCTAGCGTTCTTGAAGAAGCTCTAGAGAAGGAGGCTTTTCCCTCAAGCCCAAGGAGGGAGGCATCCCATCACAGATCTAGGTGGAGGATCAGTGGTTTGCTATCCATAGAGAATGTCACAGGTTCCTTCAGCTCCATGCTAAAGATCAAGAGCTTCCGCAACATGGTATCGAGGTGCTTGTGATGTCAAGGATGATTAGCGTCCGAGCGATATCATGGGTCTACAATTTGGTATCAGAGTTAGATGATGCCTGGAATATTGTGGATGGTAATATCTCCAGCTAAAGAAGCAGAAGTGCGATGGAAAGTCTCTCCATCGATCTCGAAGCCCTTAGCATTTTGAGGACTTCACGTCTTTAAATGCATCCTGGAGGCAAATTTTGATGGAAATCAAGAACCAGGATATTGTCTAGTGGCCTGAGAAGATGAGCCAGTGGTCCTAACATGATTGGATGAAATATTGCCACTTCTATTGGGATCACGATCATGATACCACAAACTATTTCGAATTGAAGAAGAAAATAGAAGCCCTCATTCGGTGAGGTTATCTATGAGCCTTCATCGACCATCCAAAATACATCGAGGCTTTGGATTGTGAATTTCAACCTACATCTGAGCCTCTGGTGGATAATAGGCCCATCGCCAAAGTCATCCATACCATTATGGGAGGACCCACAGCTAGAGGTGCAAGCTCATCTGTGAGGAAGGCCCATGCCTATGCAGCTCAGGTGGGGGGCCCTACACTGAAGAGGTAGAAGTCAGACGAAGTCATCTCTTTTTTGGATGCCAATGCTAAGGCATCCAGACCCCTCATGATGATGTTATAGTTGTTCCTATAACCATTACAAATTATGATGTAAAACTAAATTTGGTTGATATGGAAGCTCTGTAGACATCATGATTATTTTAGCAAAATGAATCTATCCATAGATTGGCTCTGGAAGACCAATTCTCCCGTAGTTAATTTTTCAGATGACACAATTTTTGTCAAGGGCATTGTGACCCTGCCTATGACTGTAGGGCAAGCTCCGAGGCAAACCATGATCATGCTTGACATCTTAGTGGTGAAGGTAGTGTTAGCTTATAATGTAATTCTGTGGAGGCCTAGCTTAAATGCTCTCTAAGCCATCATCTCCACCTACCACTTGTTGATGAGGTTCCCTACCACCTAAGGAGTGGGCAAACTTTGGGGTGATCAGGATCTAGCCTGGCATTGCTACATTGCCGCTCTTAATGGCAAGAAGTCGAGGGAGGCTCTACCTATCAAAAGCTTCGACACCCATGATGAGCGAAGGTAGTAACACAAGGAGCCAGCTGAGTAGCTTATTTTGATCCCCTTACATGAGTCTGACCCAAGCAGAATGGTCTAAATTGGATCACAGTAAAATGAAGCCTCTCGAGCCAGGCTCTAGAACTTCTTGTGGGCCAATGCCAATGTTTTTGTGTGGTTGGCCGAGGACATACCCAGCATCAACCCAGAGGTTAAGGTTCACCATCTACAAGTCAACCCACTACATCGATCGATGCAATAGAAGAGGAGGACAAGCTCCTAGCAACTGGTTTCATCCGTGAGGTAGACTATCTCGAGTGGCTGGCGAATGTTGTTCTCATCAAGAAGGTGAACGACAAATTATGGATATATATAAACTTTACTGATTTGAATAAAGCTTGTCCGAAAGATAGTTTTTCTTTATCCAGGATAGACTAGCTTGTCGATGCCATTATAGGGCACCAGATGCTTAGCTTTATGAATGCCTTCTTTGGATATAACAAAATTTAGATGGCACCTGAGAATGAGGAAAAGATATCCCTTATTACAGACTAGAGGTTATACTGCTACAAAATTATACCCTTCAGCATGAAGAATACAAGAGCCACCTATCAGCATCTTATCAACAAGATTTTTAAAGATCAAACTAGTCACAATATGGATGTCTATATAAATGACATGTTGGTGAAAAGCTGAAGGAGTAGCATATGACGAATCTTGAGGAAACCTTTCAAACCTTGAGAAAGAATCGCATGAAGCTCAACCTAAGCAAATGCACCTTTTGGGTGGCCTAAGGAAAGTTTCTCAATTTCATGGTTACCTACCATAGGATCAAGGCAAATCTAGAAAAAATTTGAGCAATTTTGGAGATGTCACCTGTAAGGACACGAAAGGAAGTGTAGTGTCTCATAGGATGAGTGGATGTACTAAGCATGTTTGTGGTTAGATCAGTAGATAAGTGCTTGCTGTTCTTCAAGGCCCTAAAGCAGATCAAGGATTTTCAATGGACGGCCAAGTGCTAGGTCACCTTGGATCAACTTTGGGAGTACCTTGTCTCAGCTTCGATCTTGACCAGGCCATCTACTGGAGAGTTGTTATATCTATACCTCACGATCTCCCCTATAGCTATAAGCTCGATCTTCATCCAGGAGGAAGATGGTGTGCAAAAGTCCGTCTACTACACCAGTAGAGTATTATAGGATGTAGAGATCAGGTACCCTAAGGTGGAGAAGATTGCTTATATTTTGGTAATCTCGACATGAAGGCTGTGACCCTACTTCTAGGCGCACTCCATCATCGTTCTAACTGACCAATCCTCAAGGTAGGTCTTGTAGAAGCTTGATACCTCGAGGAGGTTGACCAAGTGGGCCATTGAGCTCGGGAAGTTCGATATTCATTATCAACCATGACCATCCATCATGACTTAGGCTTTGGCTGATCTTCTTGTGGAGTGTACACTCCTAGAGGAGATCAAGGCTGTACCAAAATCTTTAGACTTTCACCTGCGCATCTTTGGATGTTGGACATTGATGGATCATCCAACCCCAGAGGCGCTAGGGTTGGATTGATTCTTGCCAATCCTAAAGGCATCATGGTAGAGCACACCCTTAGTTTCAGCTTCAAGACTTTGAATAATGAAGCAGAGTATGAGGTGCTCTTGGCTGGGCGGAGGCTTGCTTGAGAGCTTGAAGTTCCATACCTTCAGATCTTTAGCGACTTCCAACTAATAGTCAGCCAAGTTCAGGGAGGGTATGAGGCAAAAGCACCTATTATAGCAAAATATCTACAGAAGGTACAAGAAATAATTTTTTCTTTCAATAAATTCAAGATTTTGTAGATACTTAAGTCAGAGAATGCCTAGATGAATCTACTTTTGAAGCTAGCAACCTCAGAATATGTCGATATTCAGAAGCTAACTTACGTGGAGATCCTCGATATGCCTAGCATCAAGGAGGAGCCAATTTGAGTGATGCAGGTGGACCAAGAACCTAGTTGAATGGACCTACTAGTTAGGTACTTGTAGGATAGATTATTGCCGGATGACCAGACCGAAATCTAAAGAGTTAAGTTCTAGTCCACATGGTACATGATGCTCAAGAGAAAGTTCTACAAGCAATCTTTCTCCATGCCACTTCTTTGCTGTCTCTGACACTCAAAGATCAAAAATGCCCTATGTGAAGTTCATGAAGGCATCTATGGCAATCATTTGGAGGGCAGGACTTTGGCGTTTAAAGTCCTATAGTAAGGATACTATTGCTAAGCATCCATGAGGATGAAGGAAAATCCTAATTTTTTGGATCAGGTTCGTTCAGATCTGATCGGATCAAAAGATATATTTTAAAAATTTTTCTCTTTGATCTGAATTAGATCTGAGATATTTCAGATTTAATTTTTATTATTCTAATAATTAAAATAAAATATAAATAAATTAAATTAGATTTAATTTATCTTGATGTAGGATAATCCTATTATCCGTTGATGATCCTATAAGCAGCGGAAGGTTCTAGATCTAGCCACGCAAGTGCCTGGCCTCTATCGGTATCCACTCAAGCTGGATCTAGAGATTCTCTTCTTCTCTATCATGTCTCCAAAAATCAGATCTGAATCTGATTTGGAGGATCTTCAAAATAGCTTTCAAAGATCAGCAGTTATCCTTTGCAGCAGCGCAACCTTCTAGCTTTTTGTCATCTTTTTCTTGTCTGGATTGCATCAACTGAGATCCCAAACTTCTTTGGGCATGGAGAGGAGAGGGAGAAGATGAACTTGGCATGGAGGAGGAAGAGAGAGGCAGCCTTGGGGTGTAGGGAATTGCATTGCTTTTTGAGTTGGGCGTAGGGTCTTATTTATAGACTATGCGTGATCCAACTCCTCTTCTTCCCAACCAATCACAACCCTTTGTGAAATCAGATCTAAATCTGATTGGTGGGAATAGAGTCCCTTGGATTCATCCTTAGATGGTGCCTAAGACCAGTCAAAGTTGGTTCTTAGGAGGAGTCTAATCGAAATCCAAAAAGGAGATGGAGTCCCTGTCCAACAGGGACTCCTGGGCACCCTTGCCTTGGCGTGCGCACTTGCCAGGTAGGGGGACAAGCCCCCACCAGCTCTCCAATAGGTGCATGACATGTGGACAAAAGTCAAAGTATCAATGGTCACATTTGACCAGTCAAAGGTCAGACTTTTGACCAAAGTCAAAGGAACAAGAAATGGCAGGTGACCAAAAATGGCAGGTAATTGTCTTACAAAATAAGACAACCTTTTCTGACTTGGACAACCTCCAGTCAGACCATAGTGAAGGCCTCTGATTGAGCACAAACTCCTTTGGCTCAGTCAGGACAACTTATTTATGATAGTAAAAGAAGAACGTTAGGTTCAATCGAGTGCTAGCACGATTTTCTTGAACCTAATTGAATCTCATTCAGATCAATTGAACTGGATCAGTTCAATTGATGATCACCAGATTCAAACCCTTGTTTGTGTGACCCAGTTAGGTTCAGTTCTGTATGGTAATGGGATATGTCATGATCTCTATCATCGACATCATCGAAACTCCTTTCGATGGATCAGAACTCTTCTGATTCGAACAGCTAGAATGATCGATCATCTAAATCATTCTAATTGCTCCCAAAATCCACCAGTGACACCTAGCAGTATATGGTGGCAACCCATCAGAGCTGAATGCGAACCTCTTGGTGCAGCTACCTTGTGTGATTAAGTTCTTCTATCTTGAGCCCCGATCAGATTAGGGTTAAGGTGAACTCGTCAAACCCTAGTTTCTGTCATATGATGTAATCATTCGATTCAAGTCCGATGTGAAAATCTAAATAGAAACTCTTTCTATTATTTCACTCTGCCATGGCCATGGGCTTCTGGACTTGATTCTCATGATCATCATAGGGCTGCTCCTCTACCACCGAGGTAGATAGATTCCATCTTGATGCAATCCAGTTCCTACAATGAACATGCTATAGCCAACATACACCTCAGGATTTTCCATATGGCTAGGAGATCGAGTTAATGGTGTAGTCAAACTATAACACCCTCAAGGTGAACTGCCGATGCACCTCAGGTCAAAGAACCAGACACACTACTGCAGCATCGAGTCAGTCATTGACGAGAAGGTAGACTTCCTAATGACTACTCGAGGTGGTCACGCTCAGTGCCCTCGTTCTCTAACGAGTACCTGTACTCTCGCTCCGGTGTCTCCACACCGTAGACTCAAGACTCATCTACTAAAGAGAAGCGATTGTACACCAACCTTTCGGATCAATCACCATCCTCGTGATGATCCTATGGTCGGAGCATTTTATGAGTTAATAATGATTATTCATGTCTTAAATTTTCAACTCTTGAAAATATGAATTATCATTACCATTAACTCAAAGGATGTATCACAGACACTAAATACACATATGTGATAGAAAATAACCCATTTTATTGATTATAGTCAAAATTATAATTTTGCCCCTAGAAGTGTATTACAAGTGTCAGCCAATTCTGGCTTCTAGGGCACATATATCTAACAATCTCCCACTTGTCCTAAAGCCAATTGGCTACAAGTCTAAGTCCCATCTTCTCAAGGTGGGCTTCGATCTTCTGCTGGCCCAACGGCTTTGTAAGTGGGTCTGCCACATTATCTGTGGAGTTGACTCTCTTGACCTCGACGTAACCCTTCTCGAGGTAATCGCGGATGAGGTGGTATCGCCGCTCAATGTGCTTGGATTTTCTGGTGAGACCTCGGCTCCTTAGCAAGGGCTATGGCGCCATTGTTGTCGCAGTATAGAGGAATGGCATCTGATGGCATTACTCCAATTTCTGCAGCAAACTTCTTGTACCAGAATGCTTCCTTCGCAGCCTCTGATGCAGCGATATATTCTGCTTCCATGGTGGAATCTGCTATCACGTTTGCTTGAAACTCTTCCAGCTGACAGCACCACCATTGCACACAAACAGACTCCCAGATGTCGACTTTCGATCATCTATATCGGACATGAAATCCGAGTCTGTGTATCCCTGGACTTGGAGTTCTCCGTTACCAAAGACCAACATCATATCCTTAGTTCTTCTTAAGTACTTAAGGATACATTTCACAGAAGTCCAGTGTTCTTCACCTGGATTTGACTGATATCTGCTTGTGACACTCACAGCATGGGCTATATCAGGTCGTGTACATAGCATGGCATACATGAGGCTCCCTATTGCAGAAGCATAAGGGATCTTGCTCATGCATTCTATTTCCTCAGGTGTGCTAGGGCACATCTTCTTGGAAAGATGAATACCATGTCTGAAGGGTATTAATCCCCTCTTAGAGTTTTCCATACTAAACCTCTTTAGTACTTCCTCTATGTACATCTTCTGTGAAAGTCCTAGCATCCTATTCGGTCTATCCCTATAGACATTAATTCCTAGAATAAAGGATGCTTCACCTAGGTCTTTCATGGAGAATTTCTTGGACAACCATATTTTGACTGTCGTCAACATGAGAATATCATTCCCAATAAGGAGGATGTCATCCATGTACAATATGAGAAAGACAACAGCGCTCCCACTGATCTTTTTGAAGATACATGGTTCCTCTTCATTTTTGATGAAATCAAACATTTTGATCACATCATTGAAATGAGTGTTCCAGCTCCGAGATGCTTGCTTAAGTCCATATATGGACCTTTGTAGCTTGCAACCTTGTGATCAGTATCACTGGATGTGAAACCTAGCGACTGTTCTATATAGATATCTTCCTCAAGATATCCATTTAAGAATGTCGTTTTCACATCCATTTACCATATTTCATAATCAAAATAGGCTACAACGGCAAGCAATATGCGGATGGATTTTAGCATAACCACTGGCGAAAAGGTATTCTGATAGTCAATGCCTTCGCATTGACTATAACCTTTTGCCACTAGTCTAGCCTTGAATGTCTCCATATTTTCATCTGCACCAATCTTTCTTTTGAAGATCCATTTACACTCAATAGGTACTATACCTTCTGGTGGATCTATCAAGGTCCAGACTTGGTTTGAGTGCATCGAGTTAATTTCTGACTACATTGCCTCTAGCCATTTCTCAAAGTCGATATCTGATATCGTCTCATTGTAGGTTTTGGGATCATCACCATGAGTACCATTACCTATGAGGAACATTCTCTCTACTTCCTCTGAAATAATACCTAAGTATCTTTCAGAGGAATGAAAAACTCTTTCTGATCTATGAGGTGGAGGAGGTAGTGTTCTTATTTGGCTTAACCTGATTTGGTTCCAATTGGTCCTTAGCTCATTATACTTATGAGACTTTCTCATCAAGCTTAATCTGCTTTCCAATGCCGTTATCTTGAATAAACTATTTTTCAAGAAAGATGGCATGTCGACTCACAATCACATTGTGGTCTTCTGGAATGTAGAAATAGTATCCTAATGACTCTTTAGGATATCCTATTAATCGAGCTCTGAAGGACCTAAACTCTAACTTGTCTGCTTGTTGTCTTTTGATATGAGCCGAACAATCCCAAATTCTGAGATGACTCAGACTTGGTTTCTTACCATGCCATATCTCATATGGTGTGGTAGGAACGGCTTTAGAGGAAACTCTATTCAGTAGATAAATTGAAGTTAATAATGAGTGTCCCCAAAAAAAATCAAGAAGGTCTATGAAGCTCATCATGGATCGGACCATATCCAATAGAGTCCGATTTTTTCATTTTGAAACTCCGTTGATTTGAGGTGTTCCTGGTGGAGTCCATTGAGAGACTATGCCATTTTTCTTGAGATAGTCTAGAAATTTTTGGCTAAGGTATTCACCTTCTCGATCTGATCGATGAACCTTAATGGGTTTTCCAATTTATTTTTCTACTTCATGTCTGAATTTTTTGAACTTTTCAAAAGCTTCAGACTTGTGTCTCATAAGATACACATACCCATATCTAAACAGATCATCGATAAAGATAATGAAGTAGACAAAATTGCCTCGAGTTGGCACATCAAATGGGCCACACACATCAGTATGTACTAGAGCAAGGAGATCTGTGGCCCTTTCCCCATGTCCTACAAAAGAAAGTTTAGTCATTTTGCCTTGAAGACAAGATTCACAAGTTGGATGTGACTCAAAAGTCAATGGACTCAATAGCCCATTTTTCTCCAATTTGTTGATCCTATCTTCTGTTATATGACCTAATCTCAGATGCCATAGATACCTATCATTTGGACTATCCCTAGATCGTTTGGCATTCACGTTTTGCTCGAAGTTAGAATAGATACATCAATATGTAGCTGATAAAGATCGTTAATAAGAAAACCATTTGAATTTTATTTCTTTCATAAAGAATGTTACAATGGTCCTTAAAGAAGGTAATCACATAGCCTTCTAGTGCTAAGCATAAAATAGAAATCAAATTCCTACTGGCTGTAGGCACATAATAATAGTCTTTCAAAACTAAGTCTAAACTAGATGGTAATCGAAGAGGATATGTTCCCACCGCCACTGTAGCAACTCTTGCTCCATTTTCGATGCATAAGATCATGTCTCCATCCCTCAGCCTTCTGCTATCCTCAAGACTCTGTATGGAAGTGCACAGATGAGCACTAGAACCAGAGTCAAGCACCCAACTGGATATAGAAGAAATCGTAAGGTTAGACTCAATAACGAGCATACCTCCAAAAGGACCTTCTTTCTTGTTCTTTAGGATGGCCAGGTAAGTAGGGCAGTTCCACTTTCAGTGGTCGTTGCTGTTGCAATGAAAATACTTTTTTTTGACAGCAGCCTTCTTATTCGGCTCTGCCTTCTTCTTCTTTCTTTCACCTTCTGCTTTTTCGCAGACTTCTTTTTCTTTTCAGAAGACTTTCTTTTGAAAGAAGTCCATTCCATAGTAAGAACTGAGTCTTTAGAACCTTTCATAGAAAGCTCAACGGTGACCAGCATGTTCATTAATTTGGCCAAGAAATTTTGAAGTTTATGCATGTGGTAATTCATGATGAATTGCCCATATGCATCAGTCAAGGATTGTAGCATAACATTGTTCTGTCGATCCAGATCTAACTTCACACCGAGCTTCTCAAGCTCTTCTAAGTTCTTGATCATCATTAGATAGTGATCTTGGACTGACTGCCCATGACGCATCTTAGTCTTAAAAAGTCATTTCGTGACTTGATACTTGGCTGCGCGACTTTATTCACCAAATATCTCTTGCAGGTGAGCTAACATTTGGCGAGCAATCTCGATATCTTCATGTTGGTGCTGGAGCTCATCAGACATCGAGCCCAACATGTAATATCTGGCCTTATTATCTTCATCTATCTATTTTTTCAGAGATGCTCTCTGTTCAGCGGATGGACGGACTGGTAAGATGGGAGGGTCCTGATCCAATACATGGATTAACTTCTCGAAATCCAAAATAATTTTATAGTTTCTGAGCCAATCTTTATAATTGAATTCGGTCAGTCTATGTATGTCCAGGATACGTGCTAATGGGTTGGATGTAGATATTTTTCTGTAGAAAGTCAAAGATTCTAGTTAGATACTATAATTATGACTTGATCAATTTATTTAGAATTTTTTTTATTTTTTAAATAAATTAACTCTCATTATTTTCTTGGATCCCTAAACTCCCTCTTTAGAGATGCGAAAATCTCTCTGATTAATAATTTCTAGTGGGTGGTGCGGTCTCACCAATTGACTCATCACCTCACCTAACAGTTATTGATAATGGGTTAGCCAATGAGTGAACAACTCTTGTTCAATGATTCTCTAATCATGGTGTACCCAAACTTGATCTCTAATTCATGAATCTCACTGTATCCAAAATATTGATCCACTCCTTAGTTAAGTCAGACCCACCATTTGCACAGACTGAATTCCTAATTGAGTCTCTCACCGTATCCAAAATATTGAGCCCAACCCATCCTCCAGTCCATAGCATTCAATGCCTAATAGACATGGTTGCATCTTTTCGGTGCAACTGAGCCACTATATCCAGCCGAGAACAATCAATTCCGAAAAGGGCCCGCACATCTACAATGGTGGAAGACCTCAGACATAATCTTTTCTTTGAAAGAATCGATTCAGGTCTCATTAAACTAGACTTATCATAGTCATAACAATTATGACTAACCTAGTGGCATGGGTTAGCTTGGATTATTGACCACCTCAAATCAGAATTGAGTCAACAGATATGGCCAGATAAGTGAGACCAGTGGAAGGGATATGCCATTAACTCGTACAAGAACGCATTCAAGTCGAGTAGCTCCTAATTAAAAATCAGTCGGTCGTATCTGCCAAACTTACCTTAGACACCAAATTATTGAGTCAGAACCAATTGGGTTAGCCTACAATCCAGACTCTAACCTCTAAGCCTAATTAGGTCTTGCTTGATCGTGACTTGATCTTGACTCAGACTTAATCCTATTAGGCTGGTTAATTTAAGTATTATTGATACCATCTAACCAACTCTTGATTCGGTTTGATCAATCGCTTAGACCTAATTGAGCTATCCAAGCTCGAACTCAGTATTATGAATATATCTTAGATCTAAAATTCTCAATTTTAGACCTAATTAATATTTCATAATCTTAATTCTATTAAGTAGGGTTCATAATAAAATATGCACAATAAATCCTAGATTTCAGGATCTAGGGTTTTGCAGAAAGTAAGTTTTGAGTTTCTGATTAAGGACGAACGCACAGCATTCCTACACGTCATAAGAACACTCATCAGATGGGAGGAGAGGGTCTTTAAATCCTTCTTCGTTCTTATGACCGGAGGCTAAGAGGAACGCCTTAATTAGGAACATGTAATACTACATACAAAATAGTTTTAAATCTATATCATATATCTCATATACAAATTAAGATCTAATCATGACATTTTTGCATACATCTCATGTATTGAATCATGCAATTTTTAGATCTAATTATTCTCATAATAATCTTAAAAAATTAATTTAGTATTATATATCATAAATAAACTCTAATACTAAAAGATCTAAATAGATAAAATATAAATCTAATTTAATACTAACCAGATACTAAATTCGACACTAGTCTAACATGCATCAATCATATCTCATATGATGTTATAATTAAATAATTTTTATTTACTATTTTTTAGATGTTATTATAATAATTATAATATCAAAAAATGGTAAATAAATAGATTTAAAATATGATTTAATCAAATTAAATTATAAACATGCAAGACTCTTCTATAGAACTATTCTATTTTAGAACTAGTCATGCATATTTTTAAATCTTAGATCCAAATCATTTAATTTTAATTTTTTTAATTTTAGATCTGATCATATCTCATGTGATATTTAAAATCACTTATTTTTTAATTAAAATAAATTTAAAATTAGATCTAAACACTTTAGAACCTTGGCTCTGATACCAGTTGAAGAGAAATCCTGATTTTTCGGATCAGATTCGTTCAGATCTGATTGGATCAAGAGATATATTTTAATTTTTTTTTTTAAATTTAAATTAGATTTAAAATATTTTAAATATAATTTTTATTATTTTAATAATTAAAATAAAATATAAAAAAAATTAAATCAAATTTAATTTACCTTGATGTTGGGTAATCCTATTACCCGTTGATGATCCTGTAAGCAGCGAAAGATTTTGGATCTAGCCATGCAAGTGTCTGGCCTCTATTGGTATCCACTCAAATTAGATCTGAAGATCCTCTTCTTCTTTATCACGTCTCCAAAAATCAGATCTGAATCTGATTTGGAGGATCTTCAAAACAGCTTTCGAAGATCAACAGTTGTCCTTTGCAGCAGCGCAATCTTCTAGCTTTCTGTCGCCTTTTTCTCACCTAGATTGCGCCAACTAAGATTCCAAACTTCTTTGGGCATGGAGAGGAGAGGGAGAAGATGAACTTGGCATGGAGGAGGAAGAGAGAGGTAGCCTTGGGGCGTAGGGAATTGCATTGCTTTTTGAGTTGGGTGCAGGGTCTTATTTATAGACTATGCATGATCCAACTCCTCTTCATCTCAACCAATCACAACCCTTTGTGAAATCAGATCGAAATCTGATTGGTGGGAATAGAGTTCCTTGGATTCATCCTTAGATGGTGCCTAAGACCAATCAAAGTTGGTTCTTAGGAGGAGTTGAATCGAAATCCAATAAGGAGATGGAGTCCCTGTCCAACAGGGACTCCTGGGCGCCTCAAACTTGGGCGCACACCACCCTTGGCATGCGCCCTCCTCCTTGCCAATTTTTGGTAGGGGGACAAGCCCCCACTAGCTCTCCAATAGGTGCGTGATACATGGACAGAAGTCAAAGTATCAATGATCAATATTTGACCAGTCAAAGGTCAACTTTTGATCAAAGTCAAAAGATGAGAAATGGTAGGTGATAAAAAATGATAGATATTATCTTACAAAATAAGACAATCCTTTTCTAACCTGGACAGACTCTAGTCAGACCAAACGAAGGCCTCTAATCGAGCACAAACTCCTTTGGCTCAGTCAGGATAACTATTTATGATAGTAAAAGAAGAACGTTAGGTTCAATCGAGTGCTAGCACGATTTTCTTGAACCTAATTGAATCTCATTCAGATCAATTGAACTGGATCAGTTCAATTGATGATCATCAGATTCAAATCCTTATTTGTGTGATCTAGTTAGATTCAGTTCTGTATGGTAATGGGATATATCATGATCTCTATCATCGACATCATCGAAACTCCTTTCGATGGATCAGAACTCTTCTGATTCAAACAGCTAGAATGATCGATTATCTAAATCATTCTAATTGCTCCCAAAATCTACCAATGACATCTAGCAGTATATGGTGGCAACCCATCAGAGCTGAATGCGAACCTCTTGGTGCAGCTGCCTATGTGATTAAATTCTTCTATCTTGAGCCTCGATCAGATTAGGGTTAAGGTGAACTCGTCAAACCCTAGTTTCTATCATATGATGTAATCATTCGATTCAAGTCTGATGTGAAAATCTAAATAGAAACTCTTTCTATTATTTTTCTCTGCCATGGTCATGGGCTTCTGGACTTGATTCTCATGATCATCATAGGATTGCTCCTCTACCATCGAGGTAGATAGATTCCATCTTGATGCAATCTAGTTTCTATAATGAACATGCTATAGCCAACATACACCTCAGAATTTTGAATGACTAGGAAATCGAGTTATGGTGTAGTCAAACTATAACACCCTCAAGATGAACTGTCAATGCACCTCAGATCAAAGAATCAGATACACCACTATAGCATCAAGTCAGTCATTAATGTGAAGGTAGACTTCCTAATGACTACTCGAGGTGGTCATGCTCAGTGCTCTCATTCTCTAACGAGTATTTATACTCTCGCTTCGATGTCTCCACACCGTAGACTCAAGATTTATCTACTAAAGAGAAGCGATTGTACACCAATCTTTTGGATCAATCACTATTCTCATGATGATCCTACGGTTGGAAGCATTTTATGAGTTAATAATGATTATTCATGTCTTAAATTTTTAACTCTTAAAACTATGAATTATCATTATCATTAACTCAAAGGATGTTTCACAAACACTAAATACACATATGTGATAGAAAATAATCCACTTTATTGATTATAGTCAAAATTATAATTTTGCCCCTAGAAGTATATTACAAGTGTCAGCCAATTCTAGCTTCTAGGGCACATATATCTAACAGAGGATGCAATCGAGTTCATGAAGCATTGCAATCAATGCCAATGATACTCTAATATTTGGCACCTACTGGCAACTCCACTCTCTTCAATTAGCTCTTCTTTGCTGTTTGCTCAGTGGGAGATGGACATCCTTAGCCCTTTTTCATAGTCCATCGGACAAAGAAAATTTTTTATTATGGCAATCGACTACTTCACCAAGTGGATCAAGGCCGAGCCACTTGCTTGGATCATTTAGAAGAATGCCCACGACTTCGTATGAAAGAGCATTAGTTGTCACTTTAGCTTATCTTGGGTCATTATAACCAATAACGATTGACAATTTGACAATGCCTCCTTTCAGGAGTTTTGCCAGGAGTTCCACATCGACCATTGCTTCACCTTCATCAGACATCCCTAAGTAAATAAAATAGTTGAGATGACCAATCGGACCATCCTTTAAGGCTTGAAGATCTGGTTGGATAAGGCTAAAAGACTATGGATAGACGAACTAGATAGTATTCTCTTGGCCTACCACAGCATACACCAACTTTCAATGGATAAGACACTATTTAATCTTTCCTACAAAAATAAAGTAGTTATCTCTAGAGATAGGCCTGCTCTCACACCGAATGAGGGCCTTCAATGCTCAAAGAAATTCAGAAGACCTATGGACAAACCTAGATCTTATAGAGGAAGATAGAGAGAAGGTATGATCCTGGATGACAACATATCAATGGTGCATCACGTGCTACTATAGCTCTAGGGTGAAGGAAAATCACTTCTGACCTAAAGACTTGGTGCTTAGGAGGGTTTAAGTTAGTCAGCCAATCGAATAAGAAAAGCTTTCGCTCAACTAGGAAGGATCTTTCCATGTTATTAAGGTAGTCTGCTTTGAAACCTATCATCTAGAATAGTTGGACATGATGCCTCTTCCTCGTACCTAAAATTCTACAAATCTTCGGTCTTACTATCAATAAGGTGCATCATGTAAAGTTGATTCTATAATAAAATTTTAATTTTTTTATGCAAAAGAAATATTGTTTAATGTTGTAGTCCGAAGATGCAAAGCGTCGGGCCCAATTGACCGAAGGGGTGGGGCATGCAAGAAGTGAGGTCATCAGGTTGGACCAAGAAAGCCCTCGATGAGCTAGATGCCCTAGGCCGGGCCACCATGCCTCCCAGAAAGTCCTAGATGGGCTATAATGCCCCACATCGAGTCTCCATTGCTCGTAAAGCCTTGGCTGTCTGTACACCTCCAATGGTGGAAGACTTCGAGACTCGAGGCTAGAGTAGGTCCATGAAAGCTAAAAGCTTCGAGAAAGCCCTAGATGAGCTATGCATCCTAGGTTAGGCCACCGTGTCAACTAGAAAGTTCTGGATGGGTTATAATGCCCTAGGCTATGTCACCATGCCCGTAAAGCCTTAGCTATCCTATACACCTCCGACAATAGAAGACTTCAAGCCTCAGGGCTAGGGTAGGCTTGTGTAAGCTAAAAACTCTGAGAAAGTTTTGGGTATGCTATGTGCCCTAAGTCAGGCGGCCATATTTGTCAAAAAGTCCTAGACGAGTTACAATGCCCCAAGCTAGATTTTCATGTGCATAAAGCCTCGTCTATCTTGTACACCTCTAATGGCGGAAGACTCTAAGCCTTGGAAATAGAGTAGGCCTGTGTAAGTTGAAAATTCTAAAAAAGCTCTAGGTGAGTTGCACGTCACAGACCAGGCCACTGCATCTACCAGAAGGTCTTGGATGGGCTACCACACCCCAGGCCAAATCACCATATCTGTAAAGTCTCGACTATCCAGTACACCTCCAATGTAGAAGACTCTGAGACTTGGGGCTAGAATAAACCCACATAGGATGAAAACTTCGAGAAAATCTTGAGAGAGCTACGTGCCCCAAGCTAGGCTGTTAAACTTGCCAAAAAGTCCTAGGTGAGCTACGCACCCCAAGCCAAGTCACCATACCTATCTTCTCAATATTCTAGAGGCCTCAGTATACTTCGATTTTGGGATAAGTATTTATCAAGGCTTAGAGCTAAATTGAGTTTCAATAGAGAATGATCAAGCTTCAAAAGATTGAGCCTCGAGATGACCCCCTCTTTTAAGTCTACAAACTTGAAGGGAGACAGGACAGCACCTTTGTAGCCTCTTACTGATACTAGGGTGCAAGGCCTTGGAAGACCATCGTCGAAGCAGTAGAACTGAGATTTGGGAGAGGAAAAGCCCTGGATCTTAGTGCATTCACTCAATTAGTCATCCACAACAAAACACAGGAAGATTTGAAGAAAATTCTTTCTTTATTAATAGTTCAAGAGTATAAGACTTCAGCTTGAAAGCTAAGTTACAGTACATATGGACTCAAAATATAAGATAAGACATCAAGAGGCGATATCTACCCTACACATAAGGAAGCTTGATTTTGAGAAGACTCCCTTGGTCATTGCCCGTCCGTGTTAAAGAATATCAGGGATTGCATGATTCTGGTGGGTCAACTTACCCTCGGGACTCCTCCTCCTAGATATTTCTTTTAGGAGTATTAGGAAGCCTGGTTAGGGGGGAACGATGGCCATAATGAAAGATCCCAGACCTTCAAGGAGGGTTTTATGTTGAGAAGGCCCTCCAAGCGGTCGCTCGCTCCTCGTTTGGACCAATAGTAACACAGGCGCTCGCTCCATTTTAAAAACATCTCCTCATTTGGACCAATAGCTAACACAGGTTGCTACATCCTTGACCAAGCCCATGCTAGGGTGATGCAATTTTAAAAATAGGTGAGGAAGGTTGGACCTTAATAGCTTTTTTGGATCGATGTTAGTCTTGGTACCTCAGTTAAAGTGACAATGGTTTTTCAATACCTTCCATGCCAAGTTAGAGTGTCTATAGGTGCATCTCTTTTGGACACCTTGCAAGTAGTCAGAGGGTCAAAGAGAATCCCTCCATGGTGTGGTAGATATCGACAACTGTTGTGCCCTTGGTGGAAGACTGCAGTGACAACATTCTCTCCAACACTTTTATAAATATGGAAGTTGGGGGAAGTGGACTTGACCACAAGTGATGGCTCCTTTCTTCCATCTATAGAAGACCTGAGCGAGAAGCACTCCTTTACCTCCTAGGTTATGTGCTAGGTGTCATAACCCCAATACCTCCAAAGACCGTATGTTCCAAAAAAAGGCACCCCTTTCGGTGAAATATGATTTCTAAAACTACAGTACTAAAAGATCACATTGTCTTCCAAAAAGGAAGAAGTATTGATTAGTGGAGCAATACATTCTCTTCCAAAATGCTAGATGGCAATAGTCCAACATTCATAAGAGGCACAATCGATGGCTGGAGTTAGTGTGGGGCGCAATGTCCCACACGATTGGGGGCAAAATGCTTTGCACAAGATCCGAATTGGCACAAGGTGGGCACTGAAGAGTTGTTAGTCCCATGTTGTCGAGGGAATGGAATAGAAGTTCATACAAAAGAAATGCAAAAAGTAAAAATAAACTTTCTATTATTTTTAGAAGAAATGGTACATCTAATCAAGGTACAATTGAAGCGGCCAAGTCTTGTATCCTCTTCTTCCTCTCCTCCCAAGCTTTCATTACTTCCTCAGAGACGACCATGGAGGATTATCTAGTAGCACTCATAGCCTCACCTAAAGGAACCCCGTGACTCCTCTACCTTTTTCAATCCCAAGAATCTAAATGCTATGGCAACCCTGGAAGCTGAAGTAGCTTCGGTTTCTACTTCCAAAGGCCTCCTTTCGATGATAGGAAGGTCAGCACTTGTTTGGTGACGAGCCTCGTCTTTAGAGTCTACCTAACTGGGTTGGGTCTAAGAGTTCTTTAGAAGGCCGATCATCTATACTTCTAGGTGGTCGATCTTTCTCTTGGCTCTGAATAGCTAGGCCTTTTGCCTCTTGACTTGGTGAAAGGCATGGGCTCTATTAACTCGAGCATCAAAAGCTTCTCCCCTTATCACCCAAGCTCCTCTTTGAGATTTGCGATCTCACCCTAGAGGTTGGCCTCCCTATGGATAGCCCTTCGAAGGTAATGACCTCCCTCGTCTACATTAACCTAAGTTCCTCATTTGCTGGAAGCAGGATGAGAAGCTCCAGACAATTGAGGACTGCTCTTTTCAGCTCTACAACTTCTTGCTGAGAGTCTTGAAGGTATTGTTCAACCTCTCATTTTTGGTGAATGAGCTATTAAGCTACTTATGGAAGTTCTCTTGGGCTACCTTAAAGGTGTTTTGCCTTAACTTCGACAAGGCTTGGCTGTGCTCGGTGATCCTTTCTCGCTGCTTGGTATGAGATGCTCTTTCCTTGGCTACTCTTGCATGATCAAGCAACATCGCCAGTCGAGCCTTCAATACTCAAATGACAAAACCCATCTATGAAGTTGGTTGATCAGTCAACAAAGGGTGCAATAATAAGCATTGAGCAAGAGAAAGAATATTTACTATTAGGGCGCTATGATACAAACTCAAGAGCACCTCTTCATCAGTCATGCTCAAAAGATACTCTTCATTCCTGGGAGATATCAACCCCTTCATTATATCTCAGGCTCCATCTCTATTAGCAAGATCAACTCCATCTCTATAAGCAAAAGGCAAGGTGAGTGGCGCCTGCCTCTCCTGTGCCACTTATAGCATGGCTCAATGATATGGCGATTCAAATGAGAGGTCCAATCGATCTATGCTTGTTAGCACTCTACTGGACACCAAAATGCCACCTAGATTAGCATCATTGAAACATCCAATCATCATGTCGAAAGCCCGCACACCATGATGCCCTCTTGAAAAGTAGAGGTGAGTGCACGTATCCCATAAATATGTGCATCTAATCATTTACCTAAGTTGTAGCCTCTCAATATACAACCACGACGGTGAATGATGTCAGGGCTCCTTATCTCATCTAGCGCTCTAGTCGAGACACCTAAATCGAGCTAGCGATGGTCAGAAGGTATGCCTTGGCATAGCCCCATTTTGAAGATCCTTGCCAGCATTCGCCTCGAAGAGTCAAAGCTTGAAGCTTTAGCATCAATCTTGATCGTCAACGTCGTGGTGAATGCAGGAACTCTCTCTACTTCCTTTGTCCAAACCAAAAGGATACCTTAGTCATGAAAGTAGGGGTTAAGTGCAGTGGCAGCCTAACATGTATCTTTAGTAGAAGGTAATGGAGCAATCATCTAGCCTCTACCATCTGATCTTTAATGACTGTGCTGGAGGAGTTCTAAAATCTTCTACCCATAAGACGACAGATAGCTTACTCGCTCATGCTTTGCTTCCTCCTCCATCAAGTGAAATCCATAATCTTAATAATTCTTGAATGTGCGAGCATTATTCTCTAATAGCTAGAGCACATTTTTATGATTGCTGCTCTCTAATGGATGGCGCATGTTTTTCCGCAGACAATAGGTACCCACCTTTGTCTATATAATTCTACTCCTCGGGACCCTCTAGGTAAATGAATACTTACTCTGCATGTCTTCTTCCAAAGATTGATACCATATAAATCAAAATTTGACTCTTCTATATAACTCTAAGCTCTTCTTACTCCATCTCTAAGATCTTCATTCTCCACATGGCATCCTCCATCTTCCATTCTATACTCTTATACATCAATTCCCTATATTTCATACTCAACACCATTTTTAAGCTTCATCAAAAGCTCAGACCTCTTCTATTTGCTTCCGGGAGAGATTGACTTAAGCATCGGAGGGTCCACCACCAAAAAATTCTCTAGCTTGAGAATTTTTTTATCTTTGGTGGTTTTATAGAATCCAACTTAAGGGATCGACCAAGAATCCGGTACCAGCGTCCGACTTGGAAGATGTCGACTAGCCATCCTATAAACGCAATAATAGTATTATATCAATATACTAAATACTATGAATAAATAATCTATATTTTATTATCTAATAGATAATAAATTATAATAAAATATCTTTTATAAATAATTTATATTGATAGTATAATTAAAAAAATCTTTCTATTGTTATTTAGGTGCATGTGTAGGACTAAGGAAAAGGATGGCTAGGCCCCCCTTTGGACATGGTTCTATCATATTTTACAGGAATCAAATATCTATGCAAATAAGCATTACCATATCCAAATAAGTATCAAACATGGAAATAGACTGGATGGGAATTTAATGCTTATCCCTATCTCTTAATTCCTGTCACCTAAATATGGTGGCCCAAGAAGATAAGGAGTAGATGAGGCAAGAGCACAACCATAGAGAAATCATGTTGGAGTGATACTCATACTTCATAGCATCCAGTAAACATTTATCCTATGTTTAGTGGGGTTGTGAGAGAGAAGATAGATGGGATTGGAAGGATGGATGGCCTCCATCTATGGTTCCATTCAAAAAATTATAGGAAGGATGGATAAAAAGGAGGATTGTTCATCCATCCTGGCCCATCAATTTGCATTCTTTTAATTTGAAAGGATACAAAAAAGAATGGGCATTGACAAAATTATTTTTCATTTATTTTTTTAACAAAACTTTAATATTTTTTATTTTTTTATTCATATTATTTATATATTTTAATATATACTATTAATCATATATTATTAAATTTTATTACTAATTATTTTAATTTTAGTATATAATTTGATAATTATAATTAAATAATTAGAACTATCTTCTATTTTTTTATTTTTATTTACTATTTTTAATGAATTATTTGTATAGTATTAATTATTTATTTAAATTAAATTAAAAATTGACTAATTATTTATATAATTAATATATAATTAATTTAAATAATTTATTTATAAAATTATTTATTAAATTAAATTAAATTAAATATTTATATAATTTTTATATAATTATAGATTATAATGATTATAAGTTTATATATTGTTTACTTATTTAGTATAAATAAGTGTTATAAATTGATAACAGTAATATTTTTATCCAAGGACAGTCTAATAAAAATATGATATAAAAATCATCCATCCTTCTTTCCATTCCTTCTATATCACATAAATGAGAAAATTATTTTTATCCATCCTTTCATATTTCACTAAATATATGGAAGGATGGATAAAAGATTCATCCATCCTCTCTCGCATACATTCTTTCATCCATCCTCTTTTCCATCCATCCTTCCTCTTCTATTCATCCTTTGTACCAAACAAAGAGTTAATTTATAAAACAATGACATTCTTTCTTTGTTAATTTCAACCAAACATGATGAATGTTAGCTCATAACTACTGAAATTAGAGTTGGTCCACCTTAGTTCCACTAGGGGACAGCCTAACAAGTTGGATAATTAATTGCAAGCTAGCAGGGCTTGGACCAATATGGGCTTTGATCATTGTATCTTGAACCCAATATTCATTGCTTCCAGAAGTTTCCATAATTTAAAATAGATGCATCCCCAAATTCGATTGTTGTGCTGGAAGTCTCCTGTGTAATAGTCAAAAAATCCACTCCATGCTATGTAAGTTCAAACAAAGAGTGCTCTTCCACACCATCCACTAGCGAAAATCAACTATATGGAGGGAAAAAAAACAAGAATATGGAGAAAAAAAAAGAGTAATGCCTCATTTGGAAGCCATAAACCCCAACAGAGTAGCCAAGGAGAATAGCAACCTGTTGCTCTCCAAATACACAATATTAGAGGAAAAAGAAAACTTTACTCCTCTCCATAAAATCTCATTTGATGTTGCTTAGGATTGTATGCTTCGGGAGTGGAGCGGTCGGTCCTGCACAAATGCTGGAGTGACCTACAAAATGCTCAAGTTAGTAGAGAATAGTGAAGCAACAATGAGTTCTCTGAGAGAGATTTCTTACTTACTTGAATCCTTAGGATTTATGATATTTATGGAAGAAATATCTTACGGACATTATGCTGTTCTGCTAATTTTGGACTGCTAATCACGTCATTCTGAGATTAAGATTATTTTTCTAAAATAAAAAGACTGTTACTAGCATGATCAGGATGCCTTATCTATTCCCATGAGTTTAGGTAGAGTGAAACATAGTTTGCTTATGGCTGGATTTCAGCTAGATTGCTGCTTATCCTCAGAGATGACCACTGAGTATGCTAAAGGACTGTTTATCTGAGGTGGTTTAAGAGGCTTAAATATTGATGAGCTGTTGTTGAAGGAAATAGTTTGAAAGCATGCCCCGGCTTATCTTTTAGGTTGGAGGATATGAGGATAGACTCTTTACCTCGGTATGCTAATGCCTCTATGTCTGTCCGAGGTGATTTGGATGTTAATCTGATCGATTCGAGGTGTTTATATTACTACTGTAACACCCCCCTAGTGCTGAGTCTGGAAATCAGATGAAAAGACTATTCATCAGGTAACGCCTCAAATCAAGCAACATATTCTTTTACTTCTGGTGGCACTTTGGCACTTAATAGTTGATGATGTCAGCATGTAGCACAAGCTGTCAAAAGTGACCATAATAAGGGGAACCACTTAACCGTTGGCTCTTTTGAGATAGTAATTTAAAAGACACTTTTTGGTCTTCATCTTTCTTATTTTAAATATGCTTGGAGGATAAGTAAAGGAGACAACTGCGATAATAACACTTTTCATTCTTCACTTGGGACTTTTTTCATGAGTCTTGGAGAAGGGATGGATCCCATGCTAGTGAGAATGTTATAGTTATTGTTGGCTCAAAGAAGACAAGCTAGGGCTTCGTCTGCCTAGTCTCGAGCTCCTAAAAATACTACAACTATGGTTTTAGATGTTGCTCCTTTAGTCATGCCTTGTTTTGGTTTAGTGAATATGAGGGACAAGAATCTTCAATTGGTGAGCGAGCCAATGAATCAAGCAGTGGAGACTAGGGTTGGGCCGACAGTCTTGGCGATAGAGGTCATTGACATGCCAGCAGATTCGACGGTGGAAACTACTGCAAGGGTAGTTCCAATAACTTCTCCTATGCACGTCACTGTAGAAGAACATCCACCAGGAGAAGCCTCTACAGGAAGTCTTCCCATAGGGATAGTAAAGGTTGCGGAGATGACTAAACTTTTTGAGCTAGCCAAAACAATCAAAGCCGTGAATCCACCAGAATAGATGGTTCCTATCTCTAGTCTGCCTCCAGTTGAAACTAAGGTGGAGGTTTCATAGCCGACCCCTCCCTTTTCATCTACTGTAGAGATCCTTAGAACTGTAGCTGAGTTTTTAGAGGGTCATCTCTCGCTTGAGAAGAAGCAGGCTTTGGAGGGAGAAGGCGCTTAGTGCCGGATGGTGGGTGCTTTTAGGTCTTTGGCTTTAGTTGGTCACTATTTGACCAATTTTGTCGGGATTACCTTTGAAGCTTCGTCTTTGGAGCTCACCAAAGAGAAGGAGGAGATTGATGGGTTGAAGTATCATCTAGAGTAGGAGAAGGCTGCTAATGCCGAGCTAACTAAAGAGGTTGACTGCTTCAAGAAGGCATTTTTTAAAGCTCAAGCAATGATCGATCATCAAGACGATGAACTAAGGAGACCTCGTAGAAGGAACGAAGACCTTGAAAGATGAAGGTCTTAAGTTGAATGGGATTATCGTCCAGCCCATGATGACATTGACCATTTAAGGAGGACATTTGAGGGGAAAGAAACTTTGCGTCTGATATTTGTTCTCCAAGGGATTTTGATAGGAGGCTAGCTAAAAGGCCCAGTGGTGCGGACACCAGAGCCACCAGAAGTCGGCAACATAATTTAGATTCAATTTAAATTGAAGAAGCCATATCAGAATAACTCTACTTCAGTTATTTTGTTCTAGTACTTTTGATTTAATCAATTAGTTCTTTTGATGCATTTAGTTTTAGGTCCATAAGGCCATATTTGGGTTTATTTTGGATTGAGCCTTATTTGAAAAGAGACCATCATAAAAAAGCAAGCCACGTCATCTTTGGAGCCACCACCCTCCACATGCTCAGGAAGAAAATACACATGCCAACATGTGCTATGCCCAAGGATCCTCATGCCAAGTTGTGCCAGGCATCAAGCACCCACATGAAGTTCCTTTTCTTTTCTAAGATTTCTTAAGAGTTCTTGATTTCTTACTTATTTTGTTAAAAGGTTGATTTCTTTTCTATGATTCCATAAAAGATAGATATGATATATTATTGTATTTGGAAACCATACATAATATTTTACTTCTTTTGTTGGGAGGATTGATTTTTTTCTTGTAAAGAAAATAGGATTCCTAAAGAAATAGGACCCCTAAGATCCTATATAAACTCATGTATCTTTCATAAATGAGACAATGAATGAATGAATCACTTTATAATTTTCACAAATACTTGTGTTGGTCGCTCCAAGAGGGAGAGGGTGTGAGATCCAAAATTGCCCCACGAGGGAAGGGTGTGAGGCCCATCTTTTTCTACCTCTTTAACCTTCATTTTCTTGAGATTCAGTGTTCCTACGATTTTGATTCATCTTCACCATCTACCTACATAAGCCTATTTCACCAAAAGAAGATCAGTCTCCTCTAAAATTTTTATCTATAATGTAGAGAGAGAAAGAGTGATCTATTATTCTACAGATCAAACGTTGATAAGGGCCTTCGTTTCTTCTCAACTGATCTTTGATTTTTACTTATTTTTTTCAGATCCGATGTTGGTAAAGATCTAGTTCTTTATCAATAGATTTGCTTAGTTAAAAGATTAAGAGTCCTGATCAGGGTAGTTTCTTAACTACCACGATCTGGATTCTTCTTATCTTTTTTTTAAATTTTCTTGTGGACTTAATTTCTTGCTATCCTTCATTCCATTTATATTTTTCTTTTTACAATTAGTCATAAGCATGTTTAATTTCTGCTATCTATCTATTTACTTTATTATTGCTAGTTATTTACTAATCTCTAAAATAGCATTCATCAGCATTATTTAGATTGATCGTGTTTTGGTCCCATGTCAATCAGTCACGCCTTCTGAGCAGAGTATAGGCAACTATACTATATGTCTTAGGAATAATATGCCACGATCGGACGTGATTTATTATTGATAAATGAAAGAAAGCTCGATCTTTTCTCTCTCTTTTTTAGGCAGTCCCGCATCAATTTGGTATCAGAGCCGGATTGATTAGGACTTTAGTTTAAATTCTATAATTTAAAATTTTTACAAGTTAAATTTTTATAATTTAAATTTTATAATTTACTTTACAACATTTTTTTTCTTACTGCATCTTATTTCTACATCCTGGACTTGCATGACCACTAGATTAGGTACTCAGTACCAACATCCTACTTTTCTACCCAATACCAACATGGATCCCAATACAGCAGCCATCATTAATGCCCTGACTAAGAAGTTTGATGACATGAAAGATTTTATGAAAATCATGAGTGAAAGAATAATAGTACTAGAAGAAGCTAGGCAAAGACAATCTGAACCTGAGTCTCCACAACTATCTATAGGATAGAGAAGAAGGAATCTTGACCTAGATCGACCTATAGCAGCACGCCCCCATTATAACCAGTTCGATCAGGATGAGCATATCCTTAGGAATGTGAAGATCGAAGCCCCATGTTTTGATGATTATTTAGATTCGAGAGAGTACCTAGATTGAAAATCGGGCATGGACCATTATTTTGGATGGTATGAAATATCTGAAGTAAGGAGAGTTAGGTTTGCTAGGATGAAGTTGGTTAGGCAAGTCCGACTTTATTGAAAAAGTATTGAACGTCTTCTCAACCAAAGAAGACAAGATTTGATAGAAACCTGGGATGAAATGAAGGAGAAACTCCGAGAAAAATATCTTCCCACCTCCTACCAATAAAGACTTTTAGATCAGTGGTAGAGACTTACTCAAGAAAATAGATCAGTCATAGAGTACATCACGAGATTTGATGAGTACCTCATGAGATGTGGAGTAACTGAAGATAGGATTGTTATCTTATCTAGATTTAGAGTTGGATTACGAGAAGACATCCAGTGTGAGTTCTTTTTATGAGAGATAACCACGTTAGAATAAGCTTATTAACTTGATCTAGACTTTGAGAGATTTTTTAGGTATTCGACCATCCGTCGTCTTGAACCTAACCGAGTAACCCCTTCTGGATTGAGATCCAATACTATCTAGACTCCTAGTAATGGACCTTCACCTACAAATTCTATTATGAGAAAAGAAGATAAAGAAAAAAGAGTTATGGAGAGTTATCTAAAAAAAGTAGTTCTCGATCCCACTGCTTCAAGTGCCATGGGTACGGTCATTTTGCTACACAATGTTCCAACCGATTATTATTTGTGGAAGAATTAGAAGAGAAAACTCTAGAAAATATTGAGGAGAAAGTTTATGAAGCTGATCCAGACTTAGCCAAGCAGTTTGAAAATACTGAGAAAATCCTAAGTTTTGTTGCATTGGAGTCAGATCTTAGGCTTGGAGTCGTTAGGTATGTTCTAGCATAGACTAAGAAGAGTGAAGACTGGCGTAGGACCTCTATTTTTCATACATTCATAAAATTTAGTGATAAAATTTTTAAGATGATCATTGATAGCGGTAGCTGTATCAACGCCATCTCCACCGACATGGTTAAGCGATTAGGATTAGCTCCTATAGATCATCCCAGTCCATACCATGTATCTTGGATAGATTCCTTCTCTATTTTCATCAAATTTAGATGCTGTGTTCCCATCCAGCTCCATTCTTATCAGGATCATATTTGGTGCGATGTCTTATCCATGGAAGTCAGAAGTATCATATTAGGTTGACCTTGGCTGTTTGATAATGATATTACGATTTATGGCCGAACCAACTCCTATAGTTTTACTTATAAGGGTAAGAAGATCACGATCAATCCTTCCCTACCTAAGGCTACCAATAGAAAGATAGGCGATGGACCAAAAGAAAACATCAAAAAAAAAAGCCTCCATCTAATAGGTACTAAGAAATTTGAGATGACCGTGAGTAAAGAATCACCAGTTTGGATGATTGCTGTGAGAGAAGTTCATGAGGACCCTAAGATAGATCATCCCAAGAAAGTAGTTTATGGATATCAATCTAGAAAATCAATAGACCTTATCCCACTACCCATTTTTGAATCTGCAGAGTTATTTGCACAGCATGTTAAGAGTTTACATAAAGAGATCAGTAAAAAAATTAGTATTAGTAATAAAATTTATAAATAGAATGCAGATTCTTATCGACGTCCTCAAGAGTTTGCAAAAGAAGACTATGTGATGGTTCGAATGAGGTCTGAATGATTTTCACCAAGAACTATCAAGAAGTTACATGCTCAAGGAGCAGGTCCATTTAAGATTTTAAAGAAGATCGGACCAAATGCGTATGTTGTAGACTTACCTTTTGATTTTAGGATTAGCTCTACTTTTAACGTTGCAGATCTCATCACCTATAAAGAGCCAACTTGGATATCTAGTGAGCCATTTGAGCCTGAACCAACCTTTGAGAGAGAGCCTATTCCTGAATGTCCACTAGCCAAAATGTTAAAGTATGATCAGATTGAAAAAATTTTGGATGAGCAGATCATCTCCACCCGGAGTCGAGGCTATCAGCGGTACTTAGTTAGATGGCGAGGTCGATTGGAGTTCGAGGATACCTGGATCACTCGAGAAGAGCTGCAGCATATTGATCCCAATTAGCTTGAGCGTCATCAGAGCAGAATCAACCTTCACTCGATCGGGTTAAGTTCTCCCTAGAGCTATTAGAAGTCGACAACATAATTTAGATTCAATTTGAATTGAAGAAGCCATATCAGAATAACTCTACTTTAGTTATTTTGTTCTAGTCCTTTTAATTTAATCAATTAATTCTTTTGATGCATTTAGTTTTGGATCCATAGGACCATACTTGGGTTTATTTTGGATTGAGCCTCATTTGGAAAGAGACCATCATAAAGAAGCAAGCTTGGTCCACATCATCTTTGGAGCCACCACCCTCTATACACCCAAGGAGAAAATATACATGCTAGCATGTGCCATGTCCAAGGATCCTCATGTCAAGTTGTGCCAGGCATCAAGCACCCACATGGAGTTTCTTTTCTTTCCTAGGATTCCTTAAGAGTTCTTGATTTCTTACTTATTTTGTTAAAAGACTGATTTCTTTCCTATGGTTCTATAAAAGATAGATATGATATATTATTGTATTTGAAAACCATACATAATGTTTTACTTTTTTTATTGGGAGGGTTGATTTTTTTCTTATAAAGGAAATAGGATTCCTAAAAAAATAGGACCCCTAGGGTCCTATATAAACCCATGTATCTTTCATGAATGAGACAATGAATGAATGAATCACTTTATAATTTTCACAAATACTTATGTTGGTCGCTTGGAGAGGGAGAGGGTGTGAGACCCAAAATCACCCCATGAGGGAAGGATGTGAGGCCCACCTTTTTCTATCTCTTTAACCTTTATTTTCTTGAGATTCAGTATTTCTACGATGCCGATTCATCTTCACTATCTACCTACATAAGCCTATTCCATCAAAAGAAGATCTGTCTCCTCCAAGATTTTCATCTATCATGTAGAGAGAGAAAGAGTGATCTATTATTCTATAGATCAATCATTGACAAGAATCTTCATTCCTTCTCAACTGATCTTTAATTTTTACTTATTTTTTTTCAGATCCGATGTTGGTAAAGACCCAGTTCTTTATCGATAGATTTGCTTGGTTAAAAGATTAAGAGTCCTAATCAGGGTAGTTTCTTAACTACCATGATCTGAATTCTTCTTATCTTTTTTTTGGATTTTCTTGTGGGCTTAATTTCTTGCTATTCTTTATTTCATTTATATTTTTTTTTTATAATTATTCATGAGTATGTTTAATTTCTGCTATCTATCTATTTACTTTATTATTGCTAGTTATTTACTGATCTCCAAAATGGCATTCATCAGCATCATTTAGATTGATCGTGCTTTGGTTCCATGTCAATTAGTCACGCCTCCTGAGTAGAGTATAGGCAACTATATTGTCTGTCCTGAGAATAATGTGCCACGGTCGGACGTAATTTGTTATTGATGAATGGAAAGAAGCTTGGCCTTTTCTCTACTTTTTTTTAGGCTATCCCGCATAACCTAGGACCTTCGGTATGGGACATCATGAGGAGGAAACGTCCCAAAGGCTTGAAGATTCTTCAGCTAGAGGAGCGCTAGTAATTCAGGAACCTTCAGCATTTTAGGTTGAGCTTCGAAAGATGAATGAAAGTCTTGATCAATTGTACTAGAATAAGACTGACATTATGATCAAAGCCTCAAATTGGGTTTTTTTATGGGTTTTGAGAGGTGTAAATAAATGGCTTGGGTTCATCTTCCAATGGATGATGTTGAATATTTGCAAACAGATCCATCAAATAAGAGTTTGAAGGCTGTGATAGATCATTATCTTGGAAGATTTGCAAGTGCATTTGAGATCCTCATGGGGACAAATATGGTTGATTCTTTTGCACAGATAAAAGAGGTCGAGGCTGAAGAAGGCCATTCTGGGGCTAACTATTGAGAGATTTCAAGCTACATCTTCTTTTTTCTTCTCTCTTTCTACAAGCCCAGTGCAGCATTAAGATTTATAAATAAACTTTCATTTTTATTGAAATGACTTGCTTCTTTTTTTTTCTTCTCGTTATGTTTTGAGCTCACGATCTGAACTCTGGCCTGAATCATATTTTGTCAATTTTGGAGTGTCTGTCAGAGGATTCGAAGGGATTCGAAAGGAATGAAATCAAAACCATCTCTCGTATGTAATTATTGCTGCATGTCTTTGTACATCCCTTCAAAGGTGGTGCAGAGCATAATTTCGACCATCTGTATTAGCTGTCGTATCAGCTATGGAGGTTGCATCCACTTAATAATCATTTTCCACATTGAACATTCTGAGAAGATGAATTATTTCAAAATCCTATCGATTTAGTTTGTATATAAGGCCGGGATAAGACAAAAGGTTAAGCTTTGTTGTCTTCTTTTGTCACAAGTTTTTCATCCATTGGTCTTTTGTTGTGGTATCAACTTATTCTGATACCAAACTATTGGGATATCAGCTACTCTGATACCGCTTGTTAATAATCTAATATCAAATTATTATGGTAGAAAGAAGAAAAAAATAAAATAAGAAAATAATCAAGTTCGTGGATCAGTCTAAAGGCTTGCCTCCATGGGGCATGGAAAGTTTCACTATGAAAGAGAAAAATAGGTACAAGAGAAGAATACCCACTCTCAACTCATCGTACATAAATCTCTCTCAACTAGAAGCTACCCTCATAAAAGCTCTCTCAGAATTCTAAGGAGATCTACAGAAGCTATAAGATGCTCTGCCCTCATAGCCTCCTTACCAGATGCTATGCATTGGTTGCTTCTCTCTTTCACAAGTTGCATGTACTCCATGCTCTACCAAGCTCCTCTCGATGGCTGCTTGAGCCTCTCTACATGTCTCTCACGCCACACGTACCATCTTTTCTGCTCCACAGCACCTCAGCCCTTTAAATTGGATGAGAATCCTCTTCTCAGCAGTTCATAGGAGTCCTAACAAGGCTCGTTCTCTTAATATGAGTCGAACATGTCCTTGATGGATTCTTGAAATATTTTTCGACCTTTAGATCATGACCGTAATCCTCCATGACTGCTGGATCCTATGGTCTATGCATAACTCTCGTAGATCCCTTGCATTAATTACAATCCGAATTCAAACAGGAAAAATTCAATCATGTTCTGTTCGCCTCCATCGAGCCGGCTTGATCAAGGATCGAGTTAGTTTGACTACATCTCATTCGGACTCCTATTATCTATCTGCCTGAGAGAGCTGGATCGGCTGTGGTTCGAATTGGCTCGATCTCAATCCGAGTTGGCTCAACCCCATATCATAGCCAACCCAACTACTATACTGAAAATTGATTTTTTTCTTACTGTGGATCAAATTTGAGGCATCAAATTCTAACAATCTCCATCTCGACTCGACATTCGATTTTCACCTAATTTTAAAAGCTTGTGATCCATCTTACCCTCATGCCCTTGGGCATGCTTGCTGATCATAGAGGGCAAACGTGGGAGTTGAGCCAGGCTGCTCGATCCCACCTCTATCATGGGGTGTGTCCACTTTGATCAAAGACCTACTTAAAAAATTCTCCTACGATAATAGAAACTTCACTTTGCGATGCTACCTCTCATCCTCCCGAGTCTACCATCTCATGCTCGATCCATCTCCACCTGAAGCTCCACCTTGCACTGGGCTCCCTATCATGAGATAACATCTTCCATACTTTCTTCCTCTTAGCACCATCCTACTGCCGTGCATGACCTTCAGGATTTCTCCATTAGCTTTCCATCTGAAGCTGGTCGAATCCAGTCTACTCAGTGAGATTAGATTCTTCTTAAAGTTAGGTATGTATCGGACCTCATCCAACTTTTTTACTATTCCATCATGGAGCTTCATGCTGACCATCCCACTATCCTTGATTCCACAGCTCGATCTGTTTGGCAGGAATATAGTGCCCTCACCGATCTTCAAAAAGTCAAACATCTTCTCTCTACAACATACATGATAGGAACAAGCAGAATCTATAATCCACTAGGGGAAAAAAGTAGATATCTTATCAATAATCAGAAGGACATCATCACTGCTTTTTATATCGCTAATGGCCACCACCATAGTAGCCCTCATCTGATCCTTGAGTTATGGGCAATTCTTGACTCGATGCCCTAACTCATCGCATCTATAGCATCTAATCTTGCTAGGATTCCTCATCTTAGATCTGGATTGTCCTCCTCGTGATTCTCTATCGCTTTGTCTACTGCCTCTTACTCCTCTAAAAATTATTAAAGCTGAGCTACCACCATCTGAGCTCGAAGCTGGGTTCTCCCTCCTAAGAACCTCATTCTCGAGTATCACTATAGTGACCTCATCCATCTTGATGGTGCTCTTTTCCTTTAGAAGAGCAGTTACCAAGTACTTATACGAAGGAGGGAGCGACGCTAGCAAGATCAATGCCCTGATCTTCTCCTCAACTTTTTCATCAATGCTGAGGAGATCGATGAAAATTTTTTGAAAGTTGGATAGATGCTCTCGCATACTCTGACCTTCATCCATTCGCAGCTGGTAGAACTGCCTTCAAAGAAATAGCATATTGGTGAGCGACTTCGTCATGTATAACTTCTCGAGCTTCGACCATAGCACCATCGAAAAAATCTCACCAAGTACATGGATCACCACATCATTCGCTAGGTACAAGAGGATCGTGCTCACCATCTGCTTCTGGATCTGCTTCAAATCCTTCACCTCTATGGTGGCTGGCATCTCGTCATACAAGAGAGCATTGATCAACCCATGTTGGATGAGGATATCCTATATCCTTGCTTGCTATAAAAATTACTCTTTCCATCGAATCTATTGATCTCCACCTTGATTGTGCTTGTCTTCTCCATATTCTTCAATCTCTATCTACTACTACAATCTACGCTCCAGTACTATCTGACTTTGATACCAATTATTATAGTATCAACTTGCTCTGATACTAAATTATTGGGATATCAGCTACTCTGATACTGCTTGTTAAGAATTTAATACCAAATTATTATGGCAAAAAGAAGAAAGAAATAAAATAAAAAAATAATCAAGTATGTGGATCAGTCTAAAGGCTCACCTCCATGGGGCATGCAAAGCTTCAATATGAAAGAGACAAATAGGTACAAGAAGAAAATACCCACTCTCAACTCACTGTATATAAATCTCTCTCAACTATAAGCTATCCTCATAAAAGTTCTCTCAAAATCTCAAGGAGATCCACAGAAGCTACAAGATGCTCTGCTCTCACAGCCTTCTCGTCGGATGCTATGCACCTATTGCTTCTCTCTCTCGTGAGTTGCATGTACTCGATGCTCTGTCAAGCTCCTCTCGATGGCTGTCTGAGCCTCTCTACGTGCCTCTCACACAACGCGCACTATCGTTTCTGCTCCATAGCACCTCAGTTCTTTAAATAGGATGAAAATTCTCTTCTTAATAGTTTACAGGAGTCCTAACAGGGCTTGTTCTTCTAATATGAGTCGAACATGTCCTTGATGGAGTCTTGAAATATTTTTCGATCTTCAGATAATGACGGCAACCCTTCGTAGCCACTGGATCTTGTGGTTCACGTGCAACTCTCGTAGATCTCTTAGATTAATCACAATCTAAGTTCAAATAGAAAAAAATTCATCATATTTTGTTCACCTCGTTAAGTCGACTGGGTTAGAGGTCGAGCTGGCTCGACTGCATCTTGCCCAAACTCCTACTATCATCTGCTTGAGAGAGTTGGCTACGCTGTGGTTCGAGCTGGCTCGATCGCGTATCAGAGTCGGTCTGACTGCTATGCTAAAAATTAATTCTCTTCTTGCTGTAGATTGAATTTGAGACATCAAATCCTAACATCTTCTTCTTCTAATTTTCTTTCACCTTTTTCTCCTTGAAGAAATGGCTCACACTAGTGATTTAGACTTTGCTCCGATGACTTTTTGATCCAAGATGATGGAAAGGGACTTGGTGCTGATCCATAACTAGTTTTATATTCCGCTAGGTTTTAATTGGAGGTCCCAAAAGTGGAGGAGTGGGTCTACAGTCCTCCCCCAGGTTGGATTGGTCTTTATGAAGTGTGCTTCCGTGCTAGGTTAAGATTTTCTCTCCATCCTTTTTTCATCACCCTTTTCCATTTTCTTGAGATGTCGCTGTGCTTGATGGTCCCAAACTTATGGTGGCACATTTATGGCTTTATTGTAGCATGCATAATGGCTAGTATTGAACCCAGCATTGCACTTTTTTGCTATTATTTTATTTTGAAAAGGCATCCCAGATCGCACAGATGGTGGTACATAACACCTTGGAGTAGAAAGAATACTCAGCTATTAATCTGGGGCACCCCTTCCACCATCCATGGGTTGAAAGGGCATTTTTTATTTCTTTTCCAGACTTCGGATGAGGAATGGGGCTTCGTAGACTAAGAAGAGCCTCAGGAGGTCATGTTGAAGGAGCCATCACTCGATCAACATCTGAGGAAAGATTTGAATAGTCTGTGCAGTTTTGAAGTTCCGAAGTTGAAAGAGATCCAATCTGAATAGACCCTATTCAATGTGGGCATCAATCAAGTTGGCCCTAAAGGTGCTTATGGGCTTCATACCCTATGATTACATTTATTTTAGCCTTTAAAATCTGATGCTAATTGATCGATTTTTGGATTGCAGGGATGGATCCGAGCTTGTTGAAGATGTCGGATGCGAAGACACTTCGAAAAAGAAAGCTAGAACCGATTGGTGGTAGATCCACCCATGCCTGAGTTGAATGCCTTCTTGCACTGCCGACCTCTAGGTCGGAGGAGCCTGAGCCTCTCAACGTTGATGATTTCAGGATTATGAGGGTTCAGCCTAACTTGGGTTCATTGGCTCCTGAGGAAGGTCAGAGAAGTCCGATTGAATGTTTATTCAGCAAAGTTGTTTTGAGTCTACCAGCCCTCGATGTTTTCGACTTCTTTCTATAGGAAGAGCCAATCTAGGTTGCTAGAACTTCCAGGACTGCGCTAGCCAGATTGAAGCTTGAGGCATCTATCCTGAAAGATTATGAACTAGCAAGTAGGGCATTCTTCAACTTTCTCTATCCGACCGATGCAAGTAAATTATTGACTGAGTCTCACAAAATGAAGAGGCAAAAGGCTTTAGATTGCTTTATTCGGATGAGTCGGAGATGCATGTCATTATGCTTTTTTCAATCTCTTTGTTTTGAGATGCATGACTATTATAAGTCATTCATGATGTTTTGACAGCTTGCCTATTATTTGAATGGATTCATGGAGCACTCTATTAAGCTTTTGATTGAAGCAATGAAGCATAAGATGGATATCGAAATGCTCAGATTATAAAAGATAAGGCATTGAAGGCAATTGAAGAGGCCTCTATAAGGGTCGATGCTATCAAAAGGAGAGCTGAGAATGCCGAAACAATGTTGAAGAAGTCTATTAAGGAGAACTCATGATTGTTAGGCATTAAAGAGGCTCTGACGGTAGAAGTGGAGGAGCTTAAGGCTTGATCTACTAAGGTAGAGGCGCTTGAAGCAGAGGCTAAGATCATGCTGAAAATAGCAGAGGAGAAGATAGCTAAGCTCTAGAGCGAACTGGAAGTTCGAGTCAAGGCTGCTGCTTCAAAGGCTATTGAGGATTTTTAAGCATCAAAAGAATATAAATGTGAAAAAAATCGAATTTGCAACTAACACCTACGACGAAGGAAAATGCTTCGTCCGAAGTAGAGTGGCTTTTCAGTATCTAGAATTGGATCTAGATTTCTTGGACGAGGTCTCAAAGCTGCCTATTGTCAATGTGGTTGAAGCTCCTTCATCGAAAAATGTTTCTCAATTTGCCTTGCTTTTTTGGCTTGTATATTTTGGCTTATTGGAACCGTTGTAAAGAAAATTCTATATAAATGAAACTTTTTTGTTTTTGATGATTTTTTTCTTCACTTGGTCTTTTTTATTTTACTCCAATCTGAGGAGTTGAGAGTTCAGCCTGAGGAGCCACAGACAAGTTGATTCCGATTTGAGGGCTTATGAATTGATCTTTTTGTTAATCATGCACATAATTAACGGGACATGCCCACTTTTCTATATGGTATTAAATGCATACAATTTCAGAAGTGACATAACCATAGCCCTCAAGTAAAAATCTGGTGTATAGTTATGGGACGGTAAATTTATCCAATCTTTAACTTGCACATGGTATGATTTGATGGGAGTAATTATAGTGGGCTTTTCTTTTTAAGGAAGACTTCCATCCACTTTTCCTTCTATTAGCGATATTTAGAATAAGATCTTTGTCACTGTTCCCTTGTGTTGTGAAAGTAGGGGTTCAGCGATTGTTCCTTAGGTGCTTACATGGTGTGCCACCTCCAAAGGGGAGGAGGGAGTCGAGCCACTATCAGGGATGAAGGTCTAGATTGCATCTTCTACCTTGAAGGCTTTATCTATTGTGGTCTTCTTGAAACCTACAATTTTAGATCAGGAAGGTAAAGCTTTGCTGCAAACTGACCGCTCCTCGAGGTACCCGAGTGTACATCTATATCAATGCAGGGTACTTTGGTCTGAGGTTATATGGAGTTGGACTGTAAGCAAATGTGATCTCGACCTCGATGGATTCACCTTGATCTCAGTAGGCTCACGACTCACCTTAATCTCAATAGGCTCATGGCCATGCTATTTTTGCCTCAAGATGCTTTACTGAAGTGAGGATGATAGTGTCAGACCTAGATCTTAATTCCATGGGGTTTGTTGTGATTTTGGTATAAAACTTTTGTTTTTCTTTTCTTTTTATTGTTTCTTGTAAAAGCAATACTTGTGTTATTGCTCTTATAAGAACCTTTTCTTCTATGAATAAATATCATTCCTTACTTTCCATTTGTTGAGGTGAATGTGGACTTTGGAGAGATTGATCTCGATCCTATGAGTCCTTTTGTGAAGTATTTCAACCTTAGAAATTTTGACATTATTAAGTTCCGACCTATGAAACTTTGCTGAGTTAATATCCCAATCAAAGGGATCTTGGGAGAAACTATTCCAATCAGAGCAACTTATTGAATTAATGTCCCGATTGAAGGGATTTTGAGTGAAGCAATTCCAATCTAAGAAACTTGTTGTGTTGATATCTTGATCGAAGGGATTTTATTGAGGAGTGGTTCTGATCTGAGAAACCTATTGAGTCAATATCCTAATCAAAGGGATCTTGGTTTGAAATGATTCTAATTTGAGAAATTTGCTATGGTATCATCTCGATCAAAGGGATCTTGGTGAAGCAATTTCGATCTTAAAAATTTGTTGTGCCAATGTTCCGATCAAAGGAACCTTGTCGAGTTGTTATCCTGATCAAAAAAATTTTATTGAGAAGCGATTTCGATCTGAGAAACTTGTTAAGTCGATATCTCGATCAAAGAAATCTTGGTTAGAAGCGATTCCGATATGAGAAATTCACTATGCCGACGTCCTGATCAAAGGAACCTTGTTGAATTATTATCCTAATCAAAGGGATCTTGGTGAGGAGATGTTTTAATTTGAGGAACCTACTAAGTCGATATCGCAATCAAAGAAATTTTGTTGAAGTAGTTTAGATCTGAGGAACTTGCTAAGTTGATATCCCAATCAAAGAAATTTTGTTGAGCTAACATTCCAATCAAAGGGACCTTGTGGGATTTCTCCTAAGTCTTTCCTGTTATGCAAGCATGAACTGATGAATTTAAAAATTCATTTATTTAGCATTTTATGAATCATTGATAATACATGCGAAGATTGGCTAAATTTCAAAGCTTAGGGAGTAAAGTCTTGTTTAGCTGCTTCAGATGGTAAGTTCTCGAGCATATCACCTCATCAACTTGATAGAGGCCTTTTCAGTTAGGTGAAAGCTTTCTTTGCTTTATAGGCTATGATACTTTTGTTCGCCTAAGGACGAGATCGCCAGCATAAAATTCTTTGGCTTTATCCCTAGCATTGTAGTATTTGGCCATCCTCAGACAATAAGTAGCCAATCTCATTGCAGCACATTCATTGCTTTCTTCGATCATGTTGAGATTAGCTCTAAGCCATACTGAGTTGGTGTCCTCTTTATACTCTTTGACATTGAGAGAAGAGAGCCCAAATTTCATAGTTATGATCGCCTCTATTCCGAATGCCAAATTGAAGAGTATTCCACCAATGGGGATCCTTTGGATGGTTCGGTAAGCTCAGAGCATATGGTAGAGTTCATATATCCATGACCCTCAAGTTCGATCCAGTCTGGCTTTTAAGCTTTATAGGAGAGTTCTATTGGTAACTTTCACTTCTTCATTCGCTTGTGGATGGCCTATTGAGGTGAAATGTTGTTCTATCTTGTGGTCTTCACAAAACTCATGAAATCGGGCAACACTGAATTGTTTGCCATTGTTGGAAGTCAGTACTTTGGAAAGACCATATTGGTAGATGATTGATTTTTAGATGAAGTCTCTATTAGATATGTGTGCCCTAGAAGCTAGAATTGGCAGATACTTGTTATATACTTCTAAGGATAAAATTATAATTTTGACTATAAATAATAAAATAGATTATTTTCTATCACAATGTGTATTTAGTGTCTGTGATACATCCCTTAAGTTAATGGCAATGATAGTTCTTATTTTCAAGAGTTGAAAATTTAAGATATGAATTTTTATTATTAACTCATAAAATGCTCCTGATCGTAGGATCATCATGACGATGGTGATTGATCCGAAAGATTGGTGTACAATTACTTCTTTATAGTAGATGAGTCTTGACTCTATGGTGTAGAGATACTAGAGTGAGAGTACAGGTACTTGTTAGAGAATAAGGACACTGAGCGTGACCATCTCGAGCAGTCATTAGGAAGTCTACCTTCTTGTCAGTGACTGGCTTGAAGCTGCAATTATGTGTTTGGTTCTTTGACCTGAGATGCATCAGCAGTTCACCTTGAAAGTGTTATAGTTTGACTACAGCATGATTCAGTCTCCTAGCCATTCAAAATTCTAAGGTGTATATTGGCTATAGCATGTTCATTATAGAAATTGGATTGCACCAATAGAAAATCTATCTACCTCGGTAGATGAGGAGTAGCCCTAGGATGATCATGAGAATCAAGTCCATAAGCCCATGGCCATGGCAGCGTGAAATAATAGAAAGAGTTTCTATTAGAATTTTCATATTGGACTTGAATCGAATGATTAATCATATGATGGATATTAGGGTTTGACGAGATTACCTTAACCCTAATCCGATCGAGGCTCAAGATAGAAGAACTTAATCACACAGGTAACTACACCGAGAGGTTCATTTTCAATTTTGATGGATTGCCATCATATGTTGCTAGGTGTCACTGGTGGATTTTGAGAGCAATTAGAATGATTTAGATGATCAATCATACTAGTTGTTTGAATAAAAAAAGTTCTAATCCATCGAAAGATATTTTGATGATATTGATGATAGAGATCGTGACATATCTCATTACCATACGGAACTAAACCTAATTGGATCATACAAACAAGGATTTGAATCTAGATATCATCAATTGGACTAACTCAGTTCAATTGATTTGAATTAGATTCAATTAGGTTCAAGAAAATCGTGCTAGCACATGATTGAGTCTAATGTTCTTCTTTAACAATCATTAAAAATTATCTCAGCTGAGTCAAATATATTTGGGCTCATTCAGAAATCTTTACTTGGTCTGACTGAAGCTTGTCTAGATTCAAAAAGAGTTGTCTTAATTTATGAGATAAATTTGTGACAACACCTATCATTTTTCGTCACTTGCTAAATCTTATCTTTTGACTTTGGTCAAACATTGACATTTGACACTTAGACATCTGCCCATGTATCATGCACCCATAGGAGAGAACATGGGGCTTTGTCCCTTGCTAAAAAGAGGTAAGGGAGGGGGTGCACGCCTAGGGAGGCATGCACCCAAAGATGATGATGCCTGGAGTCCCATACAGATGGGACTCCAGGTTGCTTCATTCATTCTACCTAGGTGGCGCCAAAGATTTATCTTTGACCAGTCTTGGTGCCACCTAAGGAGATTCCAGAGAAACTCTAATCTGATTGGATCAGATGATGTCATCCTACCAATTAGATTTAGATCTGATTGCATAAAGAGTCGTGATTGATCAGGATGATGTGACACTGTATGGCTTAGCAGGATCTATACAAATTCTGTCTGCGCCTAGGATTTAGATCGTTTGCCCTTTGCCCATGCTATACATCCCCTCTCCCTCCCTCTCCATGCATACATCTAATTCTCTCTCCTCTCCATGCCCAAAAGGTTTTGGGCTTCAGTTTGGTGCGATCTAAGCAAGAGAAAGGCGACGAGAAAGGAAGAAGGCAGCACTGCTATGAGAGACGACATCCGATCTTCAAAAGGAGTTTTGAAGATCTTCAAAATTAGATCCAGATCTGATCTTTGGAGAAATGATAAAAAAGGAGGAGATCTTCAGATCCTATCCGAGTGGATATCGATAGAGGCCAGGCACTTGCATGGCTAGATCCAGAACCTCAGGGAGACATTAGTATCATCACAGGGTAATCAGATTACCCGCAATAAGATAAAATTAACTTAGATTTAATTTATTCTTTATTTATTTTATTTATTTATTAAATTAATAATATTAGATATGAAAAGTCTCAAATCTAATCTAGATTCAAGAAAATTTTTTTTGAAATATCTCTCTTGATCCAATCAGATATGAATGAACCTGATCCAAAAAATAAGATTTTTCCTTCAACTGGTATCAAAGTCAGGTTTCATTAGATCTGATTTTAATTTATTTTGATCTAATAATTAGATGATTTTAGATGTCACATGAGATGTGATTAGATCTAAAATCAAAAAAATTAAATAATTAAATAATTTAGATCTAAGTTGTATAAGATGCATGACTAGATGTAGAATAGAATTATTCTATGTATAATCTTGCGTGATCATAATTTAATTTGATTAGTTATAATTTTAGATCTATTTATTTAGTATTTTTTTAATATTATAAATATTATAATAAGATCTAAAAAATAAAAAATAAAATTATTTAATTTTTGTTCATATAAGATATGATGAATGCATGTTTAGACTAATTGTAGAATAGTTCTATATAATTATCTAGAATATATTTTAATTTGATGTGATCAATTTAAATTTAATTTTTTAGATGATTATAAGATAATTTAGATCTAAAAATATGCATGATATGATATATGAAGATGTATGCAAAACATGTTTAAAGTTAGATCAATTTTATATATAAGATATATGATGTAGATCTAACAAGTTTTGTAGTTTTCATATTTTTGATTAAGGCGTTCCCCTTGGCCGTCCGATCATAAGAATAAAATAGGGTTTAAAATGCTCTCTCCTTCCATTCGATGGGGTGTTCTTATGATGTGTAGGGGTACTGCACATTCATCTTTAATCAAAAATCCAAAACTTATTTTCTGCAAATCTTAGATCCTAAAATCCTAGGATTTTATTTACATGTTTTGTTTGTATACCCTAAATTTAATTAAGAATTAAGATTATAAAATATGTTAAGTCTAAAAATTAAGCATTTTTAGATTTAAGACATATTCATAAAATTAGGTTCGGACTTGGGGAGTTTAATTAGATCTAGCGATTGATCAAACTGAATCAAGAGTTGGTTAGATGGGATCAAGAGTGCTTAAATTGACCAGCCTAATAGGATTAAGTCTGGGTCAAGATTGAATCACATAAGTGATCGATCAAGCTAAGACCTAATTAGGCTCAGTGATTAGAGTCTAGATTGTAGGCTAATCTAATTGATTCTAGCTCAATAATTTAGTGTCTAAGATAAGTCTGGCAGATATGATCGACTAGTTTTTAATTGGGAGCTACTCGACTTAAATGCATTCTTATCGAGTTAATGACATATCCCTTCCACTGGTCTCACTTACCTGACCATATTTATCGACTCAGTCCTGATCTAAGGTGGTTAACAATCCAAGCTAACTTATGCCACTAGGTTAGTCATAATTGTTATAGCTATTATAAGTCAAGTTTAAAGAGACCTAAATCAGATCTTACTAAGAAAAGATTAAGTCTAAGATCTTCCATCATTGTAGATATGCGGGTCCTTTTCAGGATTGATTGTTCTCGACTGATCACAGTGGTTCAGTTGCACTAAAAAGACGTAACCATATCTATTAGGCATTGGATGCTATGGGCTGGAGGATAAATTGGGCTCAATATTTTGGATACAGTGAGAGATCCAATTAGAAATTCAATATGTGCAAATGGTGGGTCTGACTTAACTAAGGAGTGGATTAATATTTCGGACACGGTGAGATTCATGAATTAGAGATCAAGTTTGGGTGTACCATGATTAGAGAATCATTGGACAAGAGTTGTCTACTCATTGGCTAACCCATCACCAATAATTATTAGGTGAGGTGATGAGTCAGTTAGTAGAACTGCACCACTCATTAGAAATCTATAATCATAGAGATTTTTGCATTTCTACAGAGAAAGTGTAGGGATCCAAAAAAATAGTGAAAGCTAATTTATTTAAAAATTAAATTTTTAAATAAATTGGTCAAGTCTCAATTACAATATCAACTAGAAACTTTGATTCTCCATAGAAAAAGAAAAATGTCTGCATCCAATCCACTAGCATGTATCCTGAACACCCATAGACTGACCGAACCTAATTACAAGGATTAGCTTTGAAACTTCAAAATTATTTTGAGTTTCGAAAAGTTAACTCATGTATTGGATCAGGATCCCCCCACCTTACTAGCTCGTCCATCCGCTGAACAGAGAGCGTCTCTTGATAAGTGGATGGACGAAGATAACAAGGCCAGATACTACATGTTGGACTTGATGTCTGATGAGCTTCAATGCCAATATGAAGATATCAGGACTGTCCGCCAAATATTGGCTCACCTACAAGAGATGTTTGGTGAACAGAGTCATGCAGCCAAATATCAGATCACTAAATGATTATTCAAGGCTAAAATATATGATGGGCAGTCAATCCAAGATCATTATCTGATGATGTTCAAGGACTTTGAAGAGCTTGAGAAGCTCGGAGTGAAGTTGGACCTGAATCTATAGAATGATATAATTCTGCAATCCTTGATTGATGCATATTGACAGTTCATCATGAACTACCATATGCATAAACTTTAAAATACTCTGATTGAGCTTATGAACATGCTGGTTACTATTGAGCTTTCAATGAAAGATTCTAAAGGCTCAGTATTTGCTATGAAATGAACTTCTTCCAAGAGAAAGTCTTTTGGAAAGAAGAAGTCTATGAAAAGACAGAAGATGGAAGGAGGAAAGAAAAAAAAAATGGAGCTGAAAAAGAAGGCCGCTGATGAAGAAAAATATTCTATTATAACACTGACGGTTACTAGAAGCGGAACTATCTTACATATCTGGCCACCCTGAAGAATAAGAAGGAGGCAGGTCCTTCTGGAGGTATGCTTGTTATTGAATCTAATCTTACGATTTCTTCTGCATCCAGTTGGGTGCTTGACTCTAGTTTTAGTGCTCATTTATGCACTTTCATGCAGAATCTTGAGGATAACAGGAGGCTGAGGGATGGTAAGATGATCCTACGTGTTGAAAATGGAGCAAGGGTTACTGCTGTGGCCGTGGAAACATATCCTCTTCGACTATCATATAGTT
>QRFJ01000649.1:194720-427738 GCA_006176705.1 Cocos nucifera | reverse complement strand
AGAGAGATGTGGTGATAGGTTTTACAGCTATCTTGCTATTGCTTTTGAATGATTGCCATACTATATTGGGAGTGATCGTGAAGTAGATAGAATTTTATATTAAGAGTTTTCAACTCTTATTTACTTGTTTTTTAACTGTAGCATATGTATGCTTTATTATATATTTTACTTACTAATTTGATGAGTTAAAGTAGTAATTGATTCTGCATCTGTAATTCATGTGTCAAAATGAGTAATAATATGAAATATGACCGGAAGCACCACACAAAACAATAAACAGTTGGAAGCACCATTGTAAAAGATAATAGGGAATAGAAGCGTAATAATAGCACCACACAAAACAATACATTATTTGCTAATAATACTTCTCTAAATATATATTGCTGAATTCACTTTTTATTAGGACCCTGATGTCGCCATTTCCTTTTCCACTTAAACTCTTACCAAAGCCATATTCCTTGACCTACTCTTCCTAATCTAGGACTCAAGACAAGATCTTCTCAACTTTTTAATCCAAGTTGATTAGACTTCTAACATAAAGTTATATTATTATCAAGAGAGCAAAATTAATTTATGCTCCAATCATTTTGTAATTTTAATTTATTCACCAAAGTACATCTTTACTTAAAATTATGCAAATAATAGCTGAAAGTTATATAGGGTTTATTTTGTCAGAAGCGAGGATCAAATTACTTTCAAATCATCTGATCTATCCCCCATTATAAAAGTCTTAGGGGCCACTCTTCAACATGCTTTGGGGCTTTCAAAAAATATATTGCTCTCATTTCTGACACACAAGATATTGCTTCTATTTTTATTTATATTTTTGAGTGTAAACCTTCAAACAGCCTTAACAAAAAGTGGAATGCTTGAAAGGGAAGATTAATATTTTCTGTTTCTTAAACTAAATGCATCCATATGGTTCAACTACCATTGGACTTTTCAACCAAGAAATTTGTAAGTGAAAATTCTTTATATTATGGAAGTACTACTATATGATCATGATAAACGAAAATTCTGTTGATAAACTGTAGGCAAAAGAAGACGAGTTGTTGATTTTGCATTGTTGAGTGCGATAAGTTCAACTGGAGAGTACACGAACACTTGCTTAAACTTTTGAGAAGATTGGGAGGAGTGTATTATCTATGATGATACTCTTCTGGTCTAGGTGTGTGGCTGCTCCAAGTGGGGAACCCCTCTTTCTCAGTTTGATGCAAAGTCAGGGAACTATTTTTTTTGAGGTTTAATGATTTTTAGCTACTGACTCTCGGATTGAAGATAACAACCAAGTTTTGTATTGGTTGATGGATCACCATCTGTAGACATATTATCTAACTATGTGTTATTGCAATCTTCATGATGTTTTTGATTATTTAAAAAAAAATAAAGTTTTGTGGAATATTCTTAGTATTGGATATTTTTTCTATATTTTTAATTGGATCATATATCATTGGCATTCTTATCAAACCATGGTTTGTTACACCCTCATATGTGTTTGAATTATTAAAAATGGTAAAATTTCAGTATATTCTTATTATGGATTACTTTCCATTTAATTGGATTGAAAAAAATATTCCATCCAATTTCAAATTTGCTAATTTCTTAATTTTATTTAGCTTGGGAACCTCTCTTTGTTTCCACAATTTTATGATGCACGCATGGGCTTTGCGAACTCCTTGGCACTCCTTTACCTGTTTGATGTGCAAGTATGACAGTCTCCCTTACCTCACCTCATTGATGCCGGCAAGAAGGGGGAGGGGACACACCCTGGTATCCCCGTAAGGGACCCCATATGACTGAGGAAAGCTGTGAGACATGGTCTCTCACCCACCATGTCATAGACCTCGCCAATCCACAAAATTTATTACTATTGAGTAGAGGATCGATCCAAGCTTGTGAACCTATGTCTCACCTCTTTGTCATGATGGTGGGGGAACCATGACTTATAGCTTAATTTAAAGGAAAATTGATTTACAGGTCATGGCAAGAAGAGATGAAAATCACTGTTGAGAATCATACTTTTGACTCTGATGGAGTTACCCAAGGAAGAGAGGCACTCAGAATAAATGAGTGTTCAGACTAAAACAGGATAACATAGCTCACAACCAAGATATAAGGCAAGAGCCGATTGGTGAAAGGTTCGGTCAGAAAAAAGAATATGATTTGAGAAGATTTTTTTCATCGTGTCAGATGTCTTCGATCCGAGTTATTCTTAGTTTTAGGTAGGATGTTTGGAATTTGGAGAGTGAGTAGCTTTGATGTAAAGGGACAACATTTTCTTTATGGGATGCTTTAAAGAGGAAATTATATGGAGTAGCCAGAGGAATCATAGCTAAAGGTAAGAAAACCTGATATATAGATTTGAAGAACTTGCTATGGTTGAACAAGCTTCCTCGACAGGGTATAAGAAATTTGATTCTTCATGGTAGATCATGAATATAGCAAGGAACCACTTCTGACCATTGTGTATTTATTTATGAAAAGTTCAGTGATGATGATTTCATCATTCTCCTATATACATTAATTGCTATGCTGATTGTTGGTCATGATACTAAGAAATTCAGGCTTAAATTGAATTAGTAGTACTTTGCTATGAAAGACTTGATAGCAAAAGCATATACTTGGTATGAGAATCACTTGTTGACAAAAAGAATGAAAAAATTATGGCTATCACAGGAGAGATACATAGAAAAAGTATTAGAGAAATTTCGATGGGCAACTCTAAACCAGTAGCTCTCCACTTGTAGGTTACTTCGATTAGCTCCAAACATGTCCTGCTTAGTGTAGAAAAGTAAAGGAGAGATGTAGAAGATCCCTTATGCATCCATAGTTTGATAGTTTGATGTTACGCTACGCGTAATGCACTAGGCTAGATATTTCTCATGCTTATTCGGTGTTGTCAGTCGATTTCTTCTCTATCTAGAAAGGGAGCATTGGACTACAGTAAATGGATTCGATATCTCAGAGGTACTTTTAGAGTATAGTTTGTGTTTTTGGTATAATAAACCTGTGTTGGATGGAGATACAGATGCAACATAGCGGGTGATGTTGATTTCTAAAAAATTTATATCGGAAATACTTGATGACCTTTTCAGGGAGCGTCTTATGAAAATCTGACTCGAAATGTGTTGCTTGGCTACTATAGAGGTTAGAGTACATTGCAGTAATCAGAAGCCAGTAAGAAATTATTGTGGGATAAAGGAAGTTTCTTCTGAAACTTGGTTTGAGGCAAGAAAAATTATTCTTGTTTTATTGATAGTCAGAGTACAATTCAGCTCAACAAGATCTAACTTTTCATTCAAGGTCGAATCATATTGATTGTGAGATATCATTAGATACGGGATGCTTTGAAAATCTGAACTACATAAATGTAGTATTTTGTCTAATTACAGAGGTAAGAGTATTTTGCAGTGACAGAAACCAGTTAAGAAATTATATGGATGAAGAAGTTTCTTCTTGAAACTTGGTTTGGAGGCAAGAAAAATTAATCTTGTATATGATAGTCAGAGTACATTTCATCTCAACAAGATCTAAACTTTCATTCAGGTCGAAGCATATTGATATGAGATAATTAGATACGGATGCTTTTGAAATTCTGAACTACATAAATGTATTGTTTTGTCTATTTCAGATGTAGGTATATTTGCAGTGACAGAAACCAGTAAAAAATTATTATGGAATGGAAGAAGTTTTTTCTGAAACTTGGTTTTGAGGCAAGAGAATTTATCTTTGTATTATTGTAGTCAGACGTACAATTTCATCTCAACAAGAATCTAACTTTTCATTCAGTCGAAGCATTTATGTGAGATATCATTAGATACGGGATGCTTTGAAATCTGAACTACCATAAAATGTATTGTTTTGTCATTACAGTAGAGGTAGAGTATATTGCAGTGATAGAAACCAGTAAGAAATTATTATGGTATGAGAGTTTTCTTCTGGAACTTGGTTTGAGGGCAATGAAAATTTATCTTTGTATATGATAGTCAGAAGTAACAATTATCTTAACAAAGAATCTAACTTTTCATTCAAGGTCGAAGCATATTGATGTTGAGATTCATTAGATACGGGATGCTTTGAAGAGGAAGTTATCACAGCTAAAGAAGATCATATAGAATGACAATGCTTTTAGATATGGCTGACAATCATTGCCTAAAAAGAAGCTTGTAAGCTTATAGAGCTAGTGCTTGATTTACTTCATCCTCCCCACAATGGACGTAAGAGGAAAGAATTTGTAGTGTATCCCATCAGAACTGGACCACAACAAAATAAAGAAAGGGGGAGAAAAGAGAGTCCAGACCGGGGAAAACACGGAGACGTGCGGAAGTCAAAAATCTTAGCAACATCACAGCAAAAAAAGGGATGATTAATTTTATCAGATGGACGATGGTTTGATCAAATCCAATTTTGATGAATTTTGATATGTGTATTTTATGACATTCGAGAGCTAACAAGTTTGAGCGGTTCTATCATTGAAAAATTTTTCCATAAATTATTTCAGAATCCATGTTGTTTAGTGAGATCTATCCCTATTTATTATTGATATCCCTTTATTGATTGATGATTATTTTATTTTTATGAAGCAAGGATTAGTCTTGATGACATATTATTTGGTAGAGCCTCTAATTTTGATTTAGAGAATGCCCCTGATAATCTCATTAATATTTAATAGTGGGAAGTTTCACAACTAATCAAATATTTTTATGTGCATGAATTTATTTGTGATTTATTGGATTTAATATTGTTAAGTTATTATCAATTTAACTTAGCATACGGGATAGAATTTATGCCTGAATATAATTATATTTACGGGTCCTTTCATCCTAATATCTAGGTCACCAGGTTTCCTTTTGACCCAGCTCATTTATCCTTCAAAAATTCCATGGCAGTTGGCATGTTAGAAGATGGATTACTAAGGGACTAATAGGGTTCATACTTGAGCTTTAGGGTAAACTAAGGTTATTTACATTGTTCCATTACTAGGAGCTTGCATTTTCCCTCTTCTTCTTTGCTTAAGCTATAGAGCATACTTGATGCTAACCATGCTAAATATGCTTACCAATTGTAACCGTATTATTAGTTATTATGTTGTAGTGATTCTTGCATTTCTTGGAAAGCTTTAAGAATTAGAAAATAAAATTACTTATTCAGGTGATAGAGTATTGTGCCATTGCCAATAATAGTGTAAGATTGCTTGAATTTTCCTTGTTGACATTAGGTGATTGTTACTGGCAGACCACTTCACTGCTTTGAGAACTTTGGTATTGTTCGGTAGCCAATGGTCAGTTCCATGGCGGTGCCAACCATATTTGAACTAACTGTATTTATTGACCCATTGCATCACTCATTGCTCTCTCTACCGTTATCTTCTCAGTAAATCAAATTCCAGATTTCTTTTGAAGTTGCAACATTTTGCATAGAATAGAGATTCTCCTTCCATGTGCAAGTTTGATGTAATACACTTACTGTAATGGTTGTTTATGATATTTGGTGGCATATTACATGAGCGAACATGTATGAGCGTGCAAACATGCATAATGCGTACATACATGCTTTTTGAGCTGTTCGTTTGTGGCTATGGTTTTGCAGTACAATATCTCTATGCATGCATGACATGTTGAACACATGTAGGTTTTGGAATTAATATAGGTTTCTATGATTGCATACATATATCTACATGCTATGTTTTGTACTAACGCACTTATGTTGCCTTATCATTTAGGCTGTTACATAGAGATTCGAGTGCTCATGCTCATACATATACTTGAATTAGACTTCACTAGGATTATAGAATGCATTATTTTCAAATGATCTTGAATAATTTTCAACCAAGGAGGCAATTCGAGTGCTGCATGGAGGGCCATGGTGCTTATATTAGGAGATTAAAATTTAAGACATTCAAACTGGAAAGGGTCTTATGCGATGCGGAGGTGAACAAGTGCTCTACTTACCATCACACTAAATAGGAACCACTTATTTAAAGGTTTAAGCTTATGGCCAATCTAGACAAGAACATATCTACCATGTTTGGCATTTCAATCGATTATATCACCATTTTTACATTGATTAAGAAGTTTTTTTTTTGTTGTTATAGTGAAAGGGGGTTTTTTTTTTTTTTTTTTTTTTAATAATATATAGCTAATACCTGAGCTAAATTGGCTGAAATAATGAGAGAAAAAAAATTTGTTTTTGTATATCATGTAACCACTGGTTTGTGGTGATTTTATTTTAGCTTGAGAAGAAAAGCCGTCCTTAAATAAGAGGCAACAAGTATCTTGTTACATGAGTCAACCCAAGCAACTTCTATTTAATCAATCATTCTTGAGCGTTGCGATCGTATGATCATTACCAATTTTTATACTATGTAACTTTCATCATTTGCACCAAATGGGCACTCAAAATGTGTCTCCAACTCAGCAACTTTTTAAACATAAATGCGATATTACCTCACTGGAGATGTGAAGGTTTGTTAAATTCCTGCAGTTGCAGCAGTTTTTGATCGTACATGGTGAGGCATCATTCACCCCCAAGGACTTATCTGACCGATTGAAAGACTTAAGCATGTGGCTTGACACCTAGTTCCTTCGCCTGATGGTATTGTGCTACAAGACATTAAAATTTGCTACATAGCGTATAATCTTCTCTACTAATTAGAAATGTTGCAAGCCTATTAAGCTCCGCCAATATAATTTCTGGAGAAAACTGAAGCCATGCTTCTAGCATTGTTTACAGTTTCCCTATGTCAGTATCTATTTCACATTCCTTCCTCTAGACAACCCTTCATGTATGACCTTAAAATCATGAAAAGTTCCTTCGGAATTAATTCAATGTAAGGTGTTACACAAAGACTGCCCAGCATTTTTCATATTTTAAATAATAGTTGAACAAAATTGTAAAAAAAAAAAAAAAAAAAATTAATTTTTAGAGTATAATTAAATTTAAATTTTTATTTAGTCAAGAATTTTCAATCAACAAAAATCTGGCTGAAGGTTCTATTTATGTTCCTTATCTCTTTACCATCCAAGATTTGTTGAATGAATAGTTAATTATGTGACTTAATCACACATCTTTAATGGATCCACCATAACTTGGACTTTATTACAAAAAGTTGCATTCGTCTTGTTTTACCTCATTTTTGGTAGTCTTCAACTAATTTTGGTTAACTAGTCGAAGAAATAAGAGCCATAATTGAAAAAAAAAAACTATTGTGGATTAAAATTCATCTCAGTCGAAGATTGTGGACATCTCGGATGCATCGATTCTATGCCGATGATTAACCAGCTTCAAGCCCAAAAGCATCCACACTGACTCTTGTTAATTCTGGAATTCGGTTGGCTATCAAATCCCAATCGGTGATGATTCAATTGCTTGCCAAACCTACTTCCTTAACCTTTCGTGAGATTGGTGGGGCTTGCCGATCCCCTCCAGCCTTCGGTGGATTCGACGACACCTACCCCGCTTTACCTGCCAACCTCTAGTTCCTTTTTAGATTCGACAAATTCGACCCCATTGCCTTTGAAGTATTTATTGCACTAGCCACATATGTAACTTAGACATAACCTACCACCGGAAGAATAAATTAACACTATCCCATATTGAATTGGACAGCTAGAAAAAAAAATTGATGAAGGATTTAAAAGCTCTTTGAAGTACCATAGCAAAGCTAAAGATGTTAATCATAGCCAACTTGGGATTTTTGTTAAATCGCATCCAAATTTTAAGCAGCATAGATATTTAGGTGTGGATTTTTAACAATTAACCCATGAAAAAAGTACACATGGCTTTGCAAGTATTAAGCCTACCAGCACCTAAACTCACCATTGGAAGATGTGGATATCATTCAAATATTTTCAACATTAAGCATATGGGACTCTGCCATTCAGGAATTTTGCTTTCTAATGCATGCCTTAGCTAAATTAAACAATCGTAGGGTTTAACTAGCATACTAAGATCTAGATCTCATGCCATGATTTTTAGTTTATGGCCTTCTACTTAATTTCTAACATAACCATTCTGAAGTACAGCTATTACCTTGGATCAATCTCTTCCTCTATTGCCACATCTTTCACCACGAACACCATAAACCATCCTGAGTACAATCCTATTAGCTTGATCAATCTCTCCTCTACTGCCACATCTTTCACCACGAACACCATATGTACTATTTACATTTCCATTGCTCCATTTCAATGGATCACCTAAAAATTAAGCTTATGGAATTAAGACTTTAAATCAGGAGAAATAATAAGTGGGCCAAAAAACTAGGAGCCCATGCGCCTTAGAAAATCGAATTGAACTCTTACCCTTTGTCAAGAGAGGGGAGAGCTAGTTAAGACAGAAGGAATTTGGGCTTCCAAATGCATTCCATCATTAATAATTAGTTAACTACAGGAGGTGGAAGGGAAGGGACTCGGGATAGGATTTGAGACTTAATTTAACCTTGTGAGCAAGAAGAATTTTGGCTTCAAGATCTAACTCATAAGATGGAGGATAATTTGATTAATTTAAAACTCTTAATTTTCAAGAAAATCAAAATTGGGCCGTTGATCATGGTATACCCACAGCATGGAAAGCTTTATCTATTCTTGTCACTCCATTCTGAATATAAAGATAATTTGCCTCTTTTTTGAATATACTATGAACTGATTAATTCAAGATAATTCTTTCATATTAGAGATAATTTGCTTTGAATATTAAATATTTAATATAAATAAATTTAACATAAGTTTTAATCAACATGGATTTAAAAGTTATAGTTCCATGCACCCAAAGGCCATTTTTTGATTCTCCTTTTCAAAATGACGATGAACCCTTGGTCGTTCCAAGATAAGCCTGCTTACGAAAATTTTCTTCCGCCAAGATCGCTCGACCAGTCTTGCAATTCCTTCTTAGAAACTAAAAAGAGGCATCTTTTGACAAACAACATACATTCATGAATATGAAAGGAGTTTTTGTTCATCCTTTATGCCCATTCAGAAGCTTTTAACAACCAAATGGCGCCAGCTTTAAAAAAAAGAAAAAGGAAACTGTTATGGCACCCCACCTAAACCAAAGCCTGAAAATTTTTACTCTAGTGGTTTGCTGCCTATTTGGCCCACATACCCATGCATGAGTATCAACATTCACCCTTCAGAGCCCAAATGAGATACCCACAAATCCTGTCTTGGAAATAAAAACAAGCGCTTCTGTTCTAGGCAATTGCTTCCTGTGTTTCTTCATAGTTTTAGGCCGCCGATATTGGTGGAAGAATTGGCCGATAGATGGGAGAGAGTACAGCCCTTTTCCGGTCGACCTTGGAACGATTAGTACTTTAGTAATTGGATCCGTCCACGGGGTCAAATGGTCAACCATGAGCTTCAAGTGGCAGCTCAATTTCTTTGGTATCTTTTCATAGATTTAAGCGAGTTTTTGGAGTACCATGGCATGAGTACAAATATTCCTTAAATAGGACCAGTGTCCCTATTTTCGCTTCTTATTGTGATCTTAGTCATTTTTTTCGTGTCCCAACTCCACCCCAAGGAGCAATCAATCTTCTTGGCATTTCCAATTGAAAGCGATCTCTTGAAAGGAGTCCACGATGACCACCCGGGAAGCAACGCTCCAGCAAGCAAGAACCTCCTGCAAAGTTGAAGCCCTTTAAGAGGGTTAGTTCTTTTTTCCTCCTTTTCTCTCGGTGGATATTTAATTCTCGATATTTATTTGGTGCTTTTCTCCTCTTCCAACTAACCATTTTCTCCTTTGGCAGTTATATACTGGAGACCAAGTGTTTACACGAGAGCATGAGCAGCTTAAGGATGAGGAGGTGACCATAAACACAAACTGGCAAAGTTCTAACCTCTAATTGAACCCACCATCTTGTAGCAATTTTTCCCATGCTTGCTTCAAGCATGGTTAGCATATGATGCACAGGCATTTATAGTAGCTAAATCATAAACCAATTAAATGCTTATTTGGTCACTTCACCGGTAATCAGAATTTTAATGGGTCTGTAATTATAACCCATTTAAATGGTTATGGCTGATGGCTTATTAATTTAATGGTTTACAACCCAAATTAAAATTTTTTCTCAAATCCCCAACACTTCTAATTCCACCTGGGTTCCCACACTAAGACCAAGTGAGAAGGACATCGCCTACGTTTTTCCATATGTGTATCTACCCTTCCAACCATTGAAGCCTTCCTTTCATCAAGTAGATCATTGAACTATTGTTTGCGTGCCATTCCTGACCAGGATCAGCTTACTTTGCTAATTGAGCTCTATCAAACACCGAATATTCTCCGGTCTTCACCTCTATTACCATTAATTATTGTTTGCATGCTAGTCACTTATATATATATATATATAGAGAGATGAGAGAAAGAAAGAGAACGGTAGATCATAGATGGTCTGGGACTCCACTCAATCGATTTTCAATCTTATATCGGTGTAGTTTTCGATCATTGGATCAATGTGCATCTCCAAACAACTGCCTGAAAAAATATATTTTAGGACTTAAAAAATTAGGTGCGTGCACCTAAAAAAAATAGATTTTTTTCCGGGCACTGTCTTCTGTTAATTTTTTTATTTTTTTTAGCCTGAAGGTGCCTCCATGGGCTGAAAAAAGCCACCTAAATTTTTTTTTTTTTGATTTTTTCAGGCTTGAAGGCACCTTCAGGCTTGGAAAAAAAGTTAATTTTTTTTTTTTAGCGTGAGGCATATGCTAGTTTTTCAGCCCTAAAGGTCTTTGGGAGATGCAGGCGGATCAACGATCGGAGATTTGATCGAATAATGGACTGAAATCCGATCGAACGGAGAGTCCAATCTACCTCTATAATATATACATTAGTTTCTAAAATATTAAAAAGGCCAGCTAGAATGTGTTTATTCTGATTCTTTTTTTTGATCCGGTATTAAAAGGCAAGATTTTGCCATTGGCCTATTCAAAGTGGGATTACCAATGTGAGATTTAAAATTATATATTATATATATATATATATAGAATAACTAGGAGATGGATAAGGGATTGCAGCTAGCCTAGGGCATATTTTTATGAAAGGACTATATTCTTAGCCCTTCGCTACTTGCTGGATATTAGCAATGTAAAGGCTGCAAAGGTATAATTTATTGAAGGATCTTGACATTCAAGTTGCTTTACCTCTTTTGGACCACTTAGAGAATTTGATTGATCCCCCAATGGAGAATGTCCAACCGGCCAAAGTGTTCCTAATGGGTGAATGATTCTAAAGTTTTCTCTTTAAAAATCTGCTTATAAATTTTTGGAAAAAGGAGCAGTTATGTATCTTGTCTACTCTATTAAAACAATGCCATTTTGAAAAGCCAGAAGTGTTTTGTGTAGCTAGGGGAGAAGGAAATAGATATATGGAAGGATGGTTTGGTAAATAGAAAGGGTTATTAAAGAGAAAAAAATCAAACGACCAACAATTGTAATTGTAATTGTAATATTGCATAAAACCATTTTAAGAACCATTTTTAAGGTCTTGAGTATTTCATGATAGGGCTACCTCACTATACCATATAGGATGATTTGGAGAAAGAAAAAGGATATCATAGAATAAAATAATAATTTCATAAAGAAGATTAAGTACACTAGGAGAATTATTGATCCAAGCAATGTTCATTTTCATGGAAGTATTGATTCTATTAAAGTTGGAGAGAAGATTATATTGCATGAGACGAGAGAAGAATCAACTTTTAAGAGATATTTGTTGTGCCTTGTAATCTCTCCTGGGAGACACCAAGGTTCTAGTATATTTTTTGATTTTATATAATAACTAGTTTGAAACCTGCGCGTTGTGCAGGGATCGAATTATATAAAAGTAATATTTTAGATATATCTTTCCAAGTGGCACTATCAAATGTGGTTTAGCTTTCTAGTTAAATGAATCATATTATAATTTTTTCTTCAAAAAAGACTATTTTTTATTATTAAGCTATTTAAAAATATAAAATAAAGAGTAAGATATGTACTGTATCAAATGAATTAAAAATTAATAGAGAATTTAACATAACAAAAAAATTTATCAGTCTTCATCAATATTTGAAGCTTTCATTTCTTCTTAGGGGTTGTTATGTCACCATTCTTCGTTGTCAATTTCTGATTTCTGCCATATCTATTTCTAGTTTCATACTTTTTGATATGGCATGTCTTTGATAGTATTTTTTTCTTTTTATAGGATTGAAAATGATTTTGGGATGATGATGACTATACTTCTCTATATCGTTATTGCTTGAGTCATTATATCATGTCCTTGTAACAAAGAAAATGGTGGAAGTATAGTTGTAAATTTACATAATTATTTTGGAGAGAAAGTAGTCCATTATGTAATTACCTCTATTCAAATTAGCAAATTTTGTAGACATCTTTTAATTTTTCATCTGCTCATAAGTCTTCATCACTGTATAATCTTGGGAAAGCCTTCTTCAAATTATAGTCATTCAACTTAATTTTGAAAACTAATGATTTATGCAGAGGTCTTGAAAACTTTGATCAAAGAATTACCGACTGAACTAATATTTGTATTTTTTTGCCAACTCTGAAGCAGTAGATTTTTAATAAGCTTCAACTTATCTATTTGAAAAGAGTCATTGTTGCCTGTGTAGGAATTGGTCTTCACCCTTACATTATCTTGAACCTTGTTTAATTCTATAATATATTATTATTATTAATTTGAAGCTTTATTATTATTGTTGTTTTACAGCTTTCACTACTACAGAATAGGGTTATGGCAGCGGGTTCGTAAAATACTACCATAGCCCAAAAAAATTGCTGCTATAGGCTATGACAATTGGTCTAGACTAATCGCTGCCACTGCAATTCCATCGCCGTAGTAGGTCTATGGCAATGGTTTATTGAAAGCGGTTTTCTGAAAATGCTGCAATAGTATACCTGCCACTGTAGGCCATCATCGTAGATCTATGGCAATGGGTTCACTACTATCGAAAAAAGAGTCTATGATAGGCCACATACTATTGCAGTATTTTTAAAAACCACTGTAATAGAGTCTACGACAGCAGTTACAAAGAACCGCTGCATAGAATCGACCTATATAACAGTGGTTTCAATAACTGCTGCAAACAATCACTGCCATGGACCTACGACGATGACTGTTAGTTGATAGCCGTTAACTAACATTGCCATAGCCCTATAGTTAGCGATTATTTGAGCTACGACAGTAGTTACAAACCACTGCCATAGCCCTATTCTGTAGTAGTGGCTGTTTCAGCGGTTCTTGAAAATTCCACTACCATAGAATGACCCTATTGCAGCGGTTTCTAAACCACTGTCAATAGGCTATCTATGGCAGCAATATAAAAATCGCTGCGTAGACTAGTCTATGAACTAGTGGTTATGAAACTTACTGCCATAGATCTAATATAGCAGTTGACACATTGCCTACGGCAGCAGTCTGACACTGTCTACGAATTATTGGCAATGATTATAAAACGCTGTCATAGCTTCCTGAAATATTTAAAAAAATATAAAATTTTAAATTTTATATATTTTATCTAATAATATAGAGATATATAAACATAAAAATATTTTTAAAATGTTAAAAATTTATTATCGAAATTAAAATTTATTTAATATTTTTTAAAAAAATACATTCAAGAATTTTCTAAATCTACATCATCGTCGTCATCGGAAAGGATGGAGCACGAGCTGGAGCCAAAGCTGAAGCTAGAGTCGGAGTCAGAGCTGGAGGTAGCTGGAGCTGAAATGCGGGCCAATATATCCTCAAAAGGCCCATGAGGTACCTCTAAAATGCGCGCTGAGCGTCCGGATACCATGTCTCTCATGATGCCCTTCAAATGAGATTGCATGCTCCTCAACCCAATTTGCCCACATCGCAGCATTGATCTGCTCGTGCCAAACGCCTCCTCAAGCTCCTTTCCCGACTGACCACACTGGAAGCCTGTGAAGGAACGCTCACCTCAGACAAATAGTTGGTCGACGGTTATGTTCGGTCTGCATCGGATCCTCCTAGAGTGGCTTTAGTCCGCAAGACCTGAGATATGTTGATGGTCATGGGATCTAGAGATATCCGGGTCTACAGGAGCAAGTGCATCTAATGATCCTATAATTATAAATTTAAAATAAAATTTTATAGGAAAATCTATAATATTAATCATATATACTTATAATATTTACTTATAAAAAATTCTCTTGAATCACGACGTTCATTGCCTTATCCTTCTTTGTCCATTATAGCTGGATCGAAAGATTTCGCTATATTGGGCATCACTCCATCTCTCATACAGCTATAATAATGGATCGTTTATCAAAAATATGAAAAAGAATATTAAATTTAATTTATCTTAGTAAGATTTAGAATCATTACCTCTCTAATGCAAACGATTACTATAGACTCACGGTCGAGAGTGTACATACACTTCCTGGACCTGCCTGTAGTTCTTCCGATTCCTGATGATAGATATGATCCTAACAAGTTTATTGAATTAAGATTAATTATAATATTAAAAAAATATCTTAAATTAACCTTTTTAAGCATAATTAAAAAATTTAAGAAAATTAATTAATTTTATTTCGAACTCCTAGCTCCTCTAACTGTATAACCATCCTCTCCCACTGGACTCGGAGGTGTCCCTGTATCCAAGGAACAAGCTCCTCTGGAGTATCTCGTCGGATGCTCGAGCCATCCTCTGTGGAGCTTGATCTATATAGCTGCGTATATCTTTCGATCATTCTTCTATCGGACATCTCGAGCCCTCTGCTGATTAGAAAAAGTATATTGCTCTGTACAAAGTTATTCAAAAGTCAGTTTACAGAAAATTAATTCCTAATCAAACATAATGTAAACATGTAAAATGCAATAAATATAATTTAAGATTTACTTACTATTATCCTTCCACATCCAATCTCATCTACATTTCATCATCATCAATCGCCAGTCCTGGGCTTACGAGAATAATATCTGACTGCCTTCCAAGTTTACTCCAAAAAAAAAATGCATTCTCTCATCTATCTCCCCTACGGCCTTTCCTCCGCATCATACTGGCCACCAATCACTTGGATGCTGGCGTTTTCATACATGCACCATATGTGTGAGATCGTGAAATATCTGTCTGGGGATGATGCATCTACAATGAAAAATTATTTGTTTTTAAATTGGTTTACAAAATATTAAAGGTATACAAATACTATATAAAAAAATTAAATAAAAAATATAATAAAAATGTACACTCAGATGCTGGTGGTAGTAGATGGCCGACGGTGGAGGTTCCTGAGCAGCCAATGCAAGATGGATGGAGATATGCTCTGGACTACTCCTCAGATGGCTGAACTCCATATAATCCGTCGAGATGGCAGGGGATGGTGAAGTTAGATGGCATTTTAGGTGCCATCAGACCTGCAATTGTTAATGAACTTAATCAATATATTGTTAAATAATAATCAAAGATGCCTAGGTACCATCCTTACAATTACATATAAATATACAGATATGCGAAGATTATATGCACTAATCAATTGACGGGTCTATTGCTTATGGGCAATGCAATAAACAAAAGCAACAAGATCAGGAGTTCCTCTTAGCAGCTGGGGTTCTCTCCTTAGTGGTCGGTACGGACAACCTACCGACACGGACACCCGCTCCCTCAAGATGGGTCTACCGACATGGCACGGCAGGCTAACAAACCTACCGAACACAGCATAGCTCAAGGTACAGGAGACAAAGTCCTACCGACACGGGCACGATATGGCCTACTGTATATGGGCACGACCCAAGACTATATCTAACCGATACGGCATGGTACAGATAGGCATTTAGCCTACCGACACGGCATCGACCCAAGCATGGCATGGCCCTATGTGCCATGGATATCTGGTGTGCACTAGCTTCTGTTCCCATATTGTCCTAGCAGAAGCTGCGGTACGACTGGACGTGTATCCGTCCTACCGGCACTTGGCTCAGATGCGGAGCTCCGCATAGTCGTTCGAGGGACAGGGATGAAAGCTAGATGGCATTTCGGTGCCATCGTGATCTGCAATGTTAATCAACATGAGTTTGAGTATTTAACCATGTGTTTCATGAGTGGATGTAGATCTTTTTAGGTATTTAAATTAAAAAATTATTTCAAGAAAAGATCTACAAAAATTCATCAAGTCAAGATTCTTAAAGAAAAATTTTTTCTTAAACTTCCAAAGATAAAAAGAAAGAGAGCTCTTTGACCAAAACAAGAAAGATATAAAGAAAAATTTAAATAAAAATCAAATCTTTTTGATTGGTAGCAAAAATCTTTTAAAATTTTTTTTGATCAAAATAAAACCTCAGTTTCTGTGTTTTAAGAGCGAAAAGTCTCGCAGGATTCTCGAAAAGTCTCACAATTTCGACGAGACGTCTCGTTCAGAATCGAGAGGTCTTGAAATCTCTCTCCAACCATCTCTATTTTAGAAATCCAATTCATCCCTCCTCTTAGGTTGTAATCTCTGGTACAATATAATATGTGACATAATTAGCACAATCATAATAGCTATATTTATATCAGAATTTGAACATCTGTCTATTATATCTATAATTTAGAAAGTAATAGTCTAGGACTTTCAGATGGACTTACTGTATCAATTGGCTTTATTAAAGGGATGTTAGATATATGTGCCCTAGAAGCCAGAATTGGCTGACACTTGTAATACACTTCTAGGGGCAAAATTATAATTTTGACTATAATTAATGAAATGGGTTATTTTCTATCACACATGTGTATTTAGTGTCTGTGATACATCCTTTGAGTTAATGGTAATGATAATTCATATTTTCAAGAGTTGAAAATTTAAGACATGAATAATCATTATTAACTCATAAACAGCTCCCGACCATAGGATCATCACGAGGATGGTGATTGATCCGGAAGGTTGGTGTACGATCGCTTCTCTTTAGTAGATGAGTCTTGAGTCTACGGTGTGGAGACACCGGAGCGAGAGTACAGGTACTCGTTAGAGAACGAGGGCACTGAGCGTGACCACCTCGAGTAGTCATTAGGAAGTCTACCTTCTCGTCAATGACTGACTCGATGCTGCAGTAGTGTGTCTGGTTCTTTGACCTGAGATGCATCGGCAGTTCACCTTGAGGGTGTTATAGTTTGACTACACCATTACTCGGTCTCCTAGCCATATGGAACCCTGAGGTGTATGTTGGCTATGACATGTTCATTGTAGGAACTGGATTGCATCAAGATGGGATCTATCTACCTCGGTGGTAGAGGAGTAGCCCTATGATGATCATGAGAATCAAGTCCAGAAGCCCATGGCCATGGCAGAGTGAAATAATAGAAAGAGTTTCTATTTAGATTTTCACATTGGACTCGAATCGAATGATTACATCATATGACAGAGACTAGGGTTTGACGAGTTCACCTTAACCCTAATCTGATCGGGGCTCAAGATAGAAGAACTTAATCACACAGGTAGCTGCACCAAGAGGTTCGCATTCAGCTCTGATGGGTTGCCACCATATACTGCTAGGTGTCACTGGTGGATTTTGGGAGCAATTAGAATGATTTAGATGATCGATCATTCTAGCTGTTCGAATCAGAAGAGTTCTGATCCATCGAAAGGAGTTTCGATGATGTCTATGATAGAGATCATGACATATCCCATTACCATACAGAACTGAACCTAACTGGGTCACACAAACAAGGGTTTGAATCTGGTGATCATCAATTGAACTGATCTAGTTCAATTGATCTGAATGAGATTCAATTAGGTTCAAGGAAATCGTGCTAGCACTCGATTGAACCTAACGTTCTTCTTTTACTATCATAAATAAGTTGTCCTGACTGAGCCAAAGGAGTTTGTGCTCAATCAGAGGCCTTCATATGGTCTGACTGGAGGTTGTCCAAGTCAGAATAGGTTGTCTTATTTGTAAGACATTACCTGCCATTTTTGGTCACCTGCCATTTCTTGTTCTTTGACTTTGGTCAAAAGTCTACCTTTGACTGGTCAAACGTTGACCATTGACCCTTTGACTTTTGACCACATGTCATGCACCTATTGGAGAGCTGGTGGGGGCCTGTCCCCCTGCCAGAACCTGGCAAGGAGAAGGGCGCACGCCAAGGGTGGCGTGAGCCCAAGTAGGAGGCGCCTAGGAGTCCTTGTTGGACAAAGGACTCCACCTCCCTTTTGGATTCCAATCAGAGTTCTACTAAGAATCCAGTTTGACTGGTCTTAGGCGCCCTCTAAGGAGGAATCCAGGGGTCTCTATTCCAACCAATCAGATTTAGATCTGATTTCACAAAGGGTTGTGATTGGTTGAGAGGAAGAGGAGTTGGATCACAAGAGGTCTATAAATAAGACCCTGCGCCCAACCCTAATTCCAATGCTATTAGATACGCCCCAAGGCTGCCTCTCCCCTCCTTCTCCATGCCATAGTCTCTTCTCCTCTTGCTCTCCACGTCCAAAAGGTGTTTTGGACTTAGTTTGGTGCGATTCAGATCAAGGAAAGGCGATCAAAAGCAAGAAGGCTGCGCTGCTGCAAAAGGACGACTGCAGATCTTCAAAAGAGTTTTGAAGATCCTCCAGATCAGATCCAGATCTGATTTTTGGAGGTGTGATAGAGAAGAAGAGGATCTCCAGATCCAACCCGAGTGGATACCGGTAGAGGCCAGGCGCTTGCGTGGCTAAGATCCAGAACCTTCCGCTGCAATCAGGATCATCTACAGGGTAATAGGATTACCCAAATCAGGTAAATTAAATTTGATTTAATTTATCTTATTTTATTTTATTTATTAAAATAATAAGAATCAGATCTGAAACATATCAAGATCTGATTGAGATCAAGAGAAAATTTTTGAAATATATCTCTTGATCATCAGATCTGAACAATCTGACCAAAATAGATTTTTTCATCAACTTGCTTAAGATCTCCTTCAACCTCATAAAAAAGTCGATCCAAGCGATTGTTGGCCTGACTCAAGATGAGATCTATCCCTTGATGAATTCAAGTCATCAAAGTGAGACCTTTGAGCTAGATTCTATCATTTTGCTGGCATTGTTCGCATCTTCTGAGAAAATTTTACTTGTCCTGCTACATGGTGGGCTAATAATAGTCTCTATCCTCCAAGTGACTTCCGTAGATCTCTTCATGGACCTCTCATAGGGTGTAGTCAGCTTCAGATAGGCGTAGGCACTTCAGAAGTAGTAGGAAGAAAGACTGCTTGTACAATTCATTATTGAGCAATACATATCTAGCAGCCATATTTTTGATCCTCTGAGCTTCTTTTTGATTAGGTGGTAGCTCACTTGATCTTAAATACTTTAGAAGAGGATCCATCCAATAGGACTCCTCATCAATTTGTTGGATGGTGGCAAATTCTTCTAAGCTCATGTTTCTCAGGATCTTAAAATATGTCTCTTTCTTTAGGTTGGCAGGCAGCAATGACACCAATTTGAATAAGGCATTGACTCTGGCATTTTGTACCCTAGAAACCTATTGGATATCAAAATTTTGAAAGAGTGAGACCATATCTCTTATCTTTTGAAGATATTTTCTTATATTCTCTTCTCGAGCTTCATATTCGCCCTTAATCTATCTGACTACCAGCTGAGAATCACTGAAGACCTTCAGGTGTTGGGCCTCAGCTTCTTTGGCGATCTTTAGTCCCACGATCAGATCTTCATATTTTGCTTTGTTATTCATGGTTGGAAACTCAAAGCATAGGGCGTGTGCAGCCACATCTCCTTTAGGATCAGATAAAATGAGCTTAGCTCCTGATCTCGATAAATTTAATAAGCTGTCAACATGCAGTGTCCATAACTCTTCTGAGTCCAACCCCAAGTTTTCATCATCTTTTGAACTTGTGGGGTCTTCTAGCCTTTTTTCAACATCTACTTCTTTCGAATTTTCTTTGTCTAGGATGGTGCATTCAAGAATAAAATCAGCCAAGATTTGGGCTTTAATGAAAGATCTTGGTCGATAATGTATATCCAATTTTGAGAGTTTCAAGGCCCATTTCATGATCTGACCTGAAGTGTCTGGACGATGTAGCACCATCTTAATTGGTTGATCTGTAAGCAACACAACAATGTGAGCTTGAAAGTAAGGTTGGAGCTTTCTTGCTGTGATAACTAGTGCAAAAATCAACTTATTTAATTTGGAGTATCTGGTCTCAACATCATGAAGGATTTTGCTGGTATAATAAATAGACCTCTGTAGTCATCTTTCTTCCTGGATGAGGACTGCACTGATCGCTATTGGAGAAATAGCAAGGTATAATAGGAGTTCTTTGCCTAGTTATGGTTTGGTGAGCAATGGTGGAGAGCTAAGGTATTGTTTTAGCTCTTTGAAAGCTTCTTGGCATTTTGAAATCCATTAAAAATTCTTCGGCTGCTTGAGAGTCTAGAAAAAGAAAAGACATCTCTCGATCGATCTGGAGATAAAATGATTAAGAGAGAACACCTTACCAGTAAGGCATTGTATCTCTTTAAATATTTTTGGAGGTGTCATATTTAGGATTGGTTTAATCTTTTCTAGATTTGCCTCGATGCCTCTGCATGAAACTATGAAGTCGAGAAATTTTTCGATAGTGACTTCGAAGGTGCACTTCGTAGGATTTAACCTCATCTTGTATTGGTGAAGAGTGTTGAAGGTCTCTTGAAGGTCAATGACATGGTTCGGTGTCATATGTCTCTTGACCAACATGTCATCGATATATGCCTCTATATTCTTATCAATTTAATCTTTGAAGATCTTATTCACTAGTCTTTGGTATATGGCTCATGTATTTTTTAGGCCAAAGAGCATCATCCTATAACAAAAAAGTCCATGATCAGTAATAAAGGCTATTTTTTTTCTCGTCTTTTGGCACTATTCGAATTTGATTATAGCTAAAAAAGGCATCTATGAAGCTGAAGAGCTCATATCCTGAAGTAGCATCGACCAGTTGGTCGATTTGGGACAGCGGATAGCTATTTTTTGAACAAGCCTTATTCAAATTGGTGAAGTCGATGCATATGCATCATTTTTCATTTATTTTCTTTATCAGCACGACATTCGCTAGCCAGTCTGGATACATCGCTTCTTTGATGAAGCCGGCCTTGATCAACTTGTCTGGCTCTTTAGCTATGGCCTTCTAGTACTCCAGGGCAAAATCATGCTTCTTTTGCTTTATTGGATAGCAAGTTGGATTCACCTTTAGGTAGTGGGACATCACCTTTGAATTAATCCTAGGCATGTCCATGGCTGATCAGATGAAAAGATCCATATTTGCCTACAAAAGAGCGATTAGTTGATTATTTGTTACATGATCGAGGCATGAGCCGATCTTTATAGTTTGATGAGGGTTCTCCTTCCTCAATAGGATTTTCAAAAGTTCCTCAAACAGTTGGGCACATTCCTCGGTAAGGTTGTCTCGAGCATCCAGTCCTATTAGGAGTTCAGGCTGGGCCTTTGCTTGATCCTCTGCTTGAAGTTTGGTGGTAAAGTACTATCGAGCCACATTTTAATTGCCTTGGACTCATCCTACCCCATTTATGGTTAGAAATTTCACCATAAGGTGGTAGCTAGACACCATAACTCTTAATGTCCAAAGGTTGGGTTATCCAAGGATCGCATTGTAAGCTGAGAAAAGCTTTATAATGAGGAAGTCTACCAGGATCCTTACTTACTGAGGTAATGTGCCTACTATGATAGGTAGTTTGATCATTCCTTTTGGTATTACTAAGCTTCTGGAGAAGCTCTGGATTGATGTATCAAATCTACTTAATCGATCAGAAGCTAGTCCCATTTGGAAAAAGATAAAAAAAATACAAAATATCGACCGAGCTTCCATCATCAATAAAAATATGGTGTACATTATAATCTACAATATTTAGAGTAACAACCACCACATCATTGTGTGGCTATTGTACATCTTTTGCATCCTGCTTGGTGAAGGTAATAGCATCTCTGAGCCTATCCTGAAGTCTTGGCTGCTTTGCCATCATTGATCCAGACGATCCTCCAGTTATCATATGGATTTCACCTCGAAGGGATCGCTCTTCTGCCATCACTAGCTCCTTCACCTCCTGTGCTGGTGCTAGCATCGGGTATAGAGGTTGACGAGGTGGTTGTCGAGCTCTTGGAGTAGGTTGGCGCAGAGGAGTTCTTTCTTGGATGAAATGATTTAGCCTTTTCTTCTAGATGAGCCTCTCAATTGCATCATAGAGAAGGTGGCAGTCCTTAATGTCGTGACCATAGTTACGATGGTAGAAGTAATACCTCATAGAATTGCGGCATTCAAACTTCGTCCATATTTTCGAAGGTTAAGAAAGCTCGATTTGAATTTCCATCAAAACCTCTTTTTCGGGTGGCATTTAGAGGCATATAATTATGATACCACCTCGGGAGAGAGCACTGTCGATCTCTTCTTTGAGGACTCGAAGATCGACGGCTTCTAGATGGATCCCCATCTTTCTACTTTTGGGATGGAGATTGGGAGCACTGACGATAGGTCTTCCTCGGGAAGCGCTCTTTATTTGGTCTTGTTGCAACAAAATTGACAAGAACATCCTCGATAAAAGCTTCCTCCAAGTGGGAATACCTTTCCACTTGGTCCAACATTATGGTGTAATCCCGAGGAAGCTTCTTTATTAATGACCTCTTCAAGTCTTTCTTTAGTAGTCCACCCATTAGGATGGTCATTATGACTGATTGATCTAAGTTGTGGACTTCTAGAATTGCAGCATTAAAGTAGCTCACATAGTCATGTATCGACTCCCCCTTCCTTTGCTAGATAGTGTTGAGGTAGTCAGATCAGTTTTACTATTTTTGATTGCTGATAAAATATGCAGCCAAAGATCGGCTCAACTCTTTAAAAGAGTGGATGGAGGCCGATTTTAGACTAGAATATCATTATCGGGCCGCCTCCTTAAGAGTAGTGGAAAAAGCCCAACAGAGGATGGCATCTGATGCTCCTTGGAAGAGCAATGCTATCTTGAAAGTTTCAACATGGTTAACGGGGTCAGTGGTCCTATGGTAGGTCTTAAATTGAGGTAGCTTGAAGTTTGGTGATAATGGCTCCTTCATTATTCTCTCATCAAAAGAAGGCTCGCCGCTGAACCCATCATAGGGTCGAGATGAAGAAGCTTTATTAGTGGTCTCAATCCACTTGTCAAGCTCTTGAAGCCTCTTTTCTATGATTAGATCCTGGGCAGTGCATACCTTAGATTATTAAGGAGAGTGGTGATCAAGAGTCGAGTTATGCCCTAATTGTGGGTTGGGAGACCGTTGATAGGTTTGTCTCCTTCTTGGATTTTGAGAGAACATCCTAAGAGGCTTGACTTATGATTGTGGTTGGGAGATCGATGGTTGAGATGGTGCCATCGTTGGGGGCGCAGTCAAAACCACCAAAGAAAATGGGTTGTACCATAGAAGATGGTGCAGGAGCTGCTTGATTTGGTTGTGGCATTGTTGGAGAGGTGCAGATGTAGTTTGGATCGCTTGGACGGCGACCGTTAGACTGTTAACTTGCTGGAGAAGTAGGTTGAACTGGTCCATCATAATCGAGATCGATTGGGCCGATCAAAAAGTTTCTAGCACCGGGGGCTAAACTTGATTGTCAGCTCGAAGATCTGTTTGATGGAAGGTGGTGGCATCAATGAGACAAGACGATGTCTTTTTGGATGTCATGTTTAAAAGTATATGCCCTTCCTCTATCTATTGTTGCTTAGGATTGTATGCTTCGAGAGTAGAGCGGTTAGTCATACGTAGAGATACAAAAGTGACCTACAAAATAAAGTCCAAGTCGGAGGATTTGACTTCGGTAAGGATCCTCCGATACTCAAGTCAGCAGAGAACAGTGAAACAACAATGAGTTCTCTGAGAAATATATCTTACTTATCTAAATCCTCGAAATTTATAATATTTATAGAAGAAATGCCTTGCGGATGTCATACTATTTCACTAATTTTGGATCGCTAATCACGTCATTTCGAGATTAAGGCCGTTTTTCAAAAATAGGAAGGCCGTTACTGACATGATCAGGATATCTTATCTGCTTCCACGAGTTTAGGTGGAGTGAAAAATAGTTTGATCGTGATTGGATTATAGTTGGATCACTGCTTATCCTCGGAGAGGGCCGTTGAGTATGCTAAAGGGCTGTTTATCCAAGGCGATTTAAGAGGCTTAAATGCTGACGAGCTGTTATCGAAGGAAATAGTTTGGAAGCATGCCTCGGCTCATTTTTCAAGTTGGAGGTTATGAGAACGGACTCTTTATCTTGATATGCTAATGTCTCTATGTTGGTTCGAGATGGTTCAGGCATTAATCCAGTCGATCTGAGGTGTTTACGTTACCATCATAACATCATCCAAAGACACCCTAAAGAAACCAAATAGATGTCCAGATTCTAATCAGAATGGGACTCACAAAGCTCCTCCTCCATGCCCATCCAAGCCTAAGACACTTCATGACATAGTACATGAACCGGTTTTCTAAATTCTTGAAGAGAAAGGAGTGAAAAAGAGGGAGGACGTACCAAAATGTAAACAAGAGTCTAGATCTAACGTGAAAGTTATACAAGAGAAGAATTTGGGATGCGGGAAGGTTTTAAAGGTGATGATGAGACTAATCTATCGTTGGAGTTTCTCTTTCTCTATGAGCTAGGGGTGAAAGTAGGATGGATATTATCCATCTGAATCCATTTTTATATCTGAATCAATTTAGATTTGGATAGAAATTTGAAGATCTAAATAATATCTATATCCATAAAAAAAATAGATATGGATATGGATAGATGACTATCCAATCCATATTCGAATATCCGAATCTACATATAATCCTATATAATTTTATATAATATTTATTATTTTTTTAAAAAATATACGATCATATGATATGTTATTAAGTTAATTTATTATCTATTTAGTAATATTTTTAATTTTATGATCATAAAATTTAATTATTTAAATTATTTCTATAATTATATCCATATTTTTAGTATTCAAATAGTATCCATATTCGTTTGAAATAAATATGAATATAAATTTTTATATTTAAATAATATCTATATTCATATTTATATTCATAAGATAAAAAAAATATCACTACAAAGAAAAAATATATTTTTGATCAAATTATAATTTGGTTGAAAAAAATTATAATTTTTATTGATCAAATTATAATGATTTATGATAAAAAAATATTAATGTCGTTTAAGATGCCTCATGAAAAAATTAGTAATTATTTTTTTATTTTGATCAAAAAAAATTTAGCACACTAATCCATTAAAATTATTCACAATTAATTATCATTTATTTATAAAAAAAATATTTTTTAACTAAAATTTTGACCGTTAAAATTATTGATGATAAATATATTAAAAAATTTTAATGTTTTGATCAATTTTTCGATGAATAATTGAAGAAAAAAATAATCCGCCCCTTGCCTCCGCCTCCTCGTGCCACTAAAACCCTATATGCCCCCTTCCCTTCCCTTGCCTCTGCCCTTCCCTTGCCTCCGCCTCTCTCACGCGTTCCCCTCTCTCACGCGCGCCTCCCCCCTTTCTTCCCCCTCTCTCATGCCTCCCCCTTGGTTCGCTGGGCTCTGCCTCGATCCCTAATTAAAAAACATCTATCATCCGCAAGGGTTGGCTTGGCGTCTCTCGGCCTTCACCTCTCTCTGATCCTGAAGCTTGTCCCTCAATCGCCGGTCGCCGGTCGAAGCAAGGGGAAGGGGAGCCTCCTATCGTCAACCATTCTGTTGAGGTACTCTCTCCTCTCTCTGGGATTTTTTCTACTGCTCCATCACAACCTCCGGTTAAACCGCTCAGGCTGAATCCGGCCACTTTCACCGCCAGCCCCCTCACTGCCGCCACCGGCTTGAGCAGGACCGGTGGCAGCATCACCTTCTTCTTGCCGCTGCCGGACTTCCTGGCTCACTGCTACTCCACTTTCTTCGCAAAGACGATCCGGTACTTGAGCCGGATCCGTGCCTACCGGTTGTTGAAGGTGGGTCATCGGCAGCGGATGCCGGAGGTCCGGCTGGTTCTTGAAGGTGGGTCGTCAGTGGCAGATGCCGGAGGTTTGGCCAGGGTGGCGGCGGTGGAGGAGGAGACCTCCTTGGAACCATGGCCCTTTTGGGCCTTTCATGGCTCCAGACCACGCCTTCCAGGGTGGCGGTTTTATTGGCGATACCACCGCCAGCCCCTGATGATGCCGGTGCCGGGCCAGTGAGAAGCTGCTCTAGCATCTACCTTCATGGCCGGCCAAGAAGGGTGGTGTTTTCTATAGAAAGATTTGGTGGGGTGGGAGATGGCAAGACTTCGAACACCAAGGCGTTTCGAAGGGCTATGGATCATCTTAAGAAGTTTGGAGACAAGGGTGGGTCTCAACTCAATGTTCCAAAAGGGAGATGGGTCACTGGAAGCTTTAATCTCACCAGCAACTTCACTTTGTTTGGAAAAGGGGGCAGTTATCTTGGGGTCACAGGTATTCAATGATAAAGTAGCTCTTGATTTTTTATGATTGGACTAATGGTATAATGCTAGGCATCTGGATTAGCAGAACAGGGTGTTACAGTTTGTAGGCAATCAAAAGTATTTTGATTATTACTGGTAATTCTATGTTAGTGGAGGATCTCTCTCCCTCTCTCTCTCTTTTAAATGCTTTGGTGTTATTGCTAATGAGAAACTGTCATTATTTTCTGAATTATATCTTTAGATTAGAAATAATAAAAGATGATACAGCACAAAATATACTAATTTTAAGAAAATTTATTGTAAAAGATTGAGCTAATCTGGGAGCCTTGTTGTTGTAAATTCGTGATAATCTAGATTTATTTATTTTTTATTTGTGTTGTAGCTTTCTAATTCTTATGTGAATGTATGCAGAGTTCTTGTTTACCAAGATCATTCCGTTGAAGGAAAAAACTTAAAAGTATTTCAAGCATTAAATACTTCTAATGCTTAAAATTGTTATGTCCTTAATTCAGCCTTAATTTTGATGCTTTATTCCTAATCAGGAAGCTTGTTTGTAGGTTTCATATTTGTTTTTCTATAATCATCTGGATATAATACTGGATAAGCAGGGCTGATTCACCAAGCAAATTATGCTGCTGGAAAATTTAATGTATGTGAAAAATCAATGGAATATTTGTTGCCATAAATATAAGAAAAGGGTAGCATAACTATTTAAAGGAAATGCCCATTGATGTAATAATTTGTGCTTAGGGATCACTTGTCTCCCAAAGGTCAGCCTGATTTGATAGTTGGTTATCTCAGGTGTCAACTGCGCGTGTGCAATATCAATTTTATTCCTTCATGTATTGTGCCAGTTGATAACGGTGTTTCTTTTTCTGTTTCAGTGGAAGCTCCGTGAGATTGAAATACAATGCTTAGGAGTGCTTCACCATAAACGTTTAGTCTTCACAAAATAGATACATGATATCTATTCATGGACTGGTCTCTGTTCTCCATAATAAAACGAAATCTATGAGATAACAGTATTTCTTTTTCTTGTTGATAATAGTGCATCAGTTGATATAATGCTTAGGTTGATATGATGTTTAGGAGCGCATCAGTTGATAATGGTATTTCTTTTTCTGGTTCTATGGAAGTTCCATGAGATATCCTTGGAAATACAATGTTTAGGAGTGCACCAACATAAATGTTTAGTCTCCTTAGACTATATACATGATATATATTCATGGACTGGTGTGTGTTCTGCATAATGCAACGAAATCCATCCCTTATAGCAAACCTTTAGTGAATATGTTTTGAATTTTTTACAATCAAAGGAGTGATCATATCTAAATTTAATATTTTGTGCATCAGACTATGCAGGTGTGGTTTCTTATGTGCACAAATTGTTTGAAGTTGTAGAGAACTTTTTTTCCTTAAAGAAAAAGGTTTCTAGAATTTCTCTAGATGTTCATTTGTGTGGATAAACCTTTCTTTGTTTTTTTTTGAAGGGAAGTTGTGTGGATAAACTTGGATGAACAGAACTCCTGTTAGAAAGACTAGTCATCAATGAATGTAGATGCTGAATGGGAAGTATGTATATTGACTGTTATTTTGCTGCAGAAGCTCACAGATTTGATAGAACTGGTTGATAAAGAGTTATTCTATGCTTGAAATATGTTATTAAGCTAGCAGACAACACCAAAGTGCCACTATGCTGGCATAAACTTTTTATATTATGTCATGAATAATAGAAGAATCATTTATTTTCTCATTTTTAATTCCTCTTACTACTTAGATAATGTATAGAACTTCAGATATTTGATTGCCTATAAGATATGCGTGCTTGGCTCAAGAGGATGCTAAACCTGAGACATGTTACTATAGTAATTATATTAGTAGATCATCTATGACATGAATTAGGAGGGACATATCCACACTTAACCATCTATGATATCGAGTCTCTTTTGGAATAATACCCTAAAAAACTTTTACTCTATGAAGAGTCAAAATGTCTCTGCTAACTAGATCAATATAGGTTAAAATCAATAGACATTACGGCTGCTAGCTATGAAAATTTTTTATCTTTATCAATTAAATTAAATATGAAAAGAGACATTCATAAGGGGGGAAGATGAGGACAATAACTGCTGAAGTGGTTGGAATACACCATCAGAACAAAGTCTAATTCAATAGAAGTTCTCTACATAATTGGAATAAACAATTCTCCACAAAGTCTAATTTGATAGAAGGTATGTTTCAGGACTAGTCATTGTTATATGTAATTTTTTACTTACAAAGCTCATTGTTATATGGTTGATTTTTTTCTCAGGTTGGAATGGATATAAAAACTGAAGAGATTGTTTTTGCGAACTCAGGTGCACTTTTTATCTTGTGTATTACGTATCATTGCATGATGGATAAGAGTTGGATGACTGAAAAAAATGGACTGAACAGTATGTTAAGAAAGTTCAAGCCTTTATGGAATTCGTAGCTGGTCATATGGATAAAGAGTGTGAGATTAGATGTCCATGTATTGATTATTTGAACCTGTATATTAAAGAGTCAAGATGCGGTTTATAGTCATTTGCTGATTCGAGGGATCGATACAATTATATAAGGCGGATATTTCATGGGGAGCATTCAACCTTTAAAATTCCTAGGGCATATGAAATTTTTTATGATCATGATGATTTGGATGATGATGGAATGGCATGTAATGACATGGAGGATGATGGAGTCCACGAAATGCTGGATGACTTTAAAAATTTTATGAATAATTATCACATGGATCATGATAATGGTGTACCTGACCTTAATATAAATGATAGTTCATAAGATACATTTGCTAAACTTTTGAGGGATGCTGAAAGAGAATTATATCCAAGTTGTTCATATTTTTCTATTTTATCATTTTTGGTGAAGATGCTCCATTTGAAAGTTTATAATAAATGGGGCAACAAATCATTTGACATGTTGCTGAAATTATTGAAAAAAGCATTGTCAAAAGGGGAGACACTTTCTAAGTCCCACTATGAGGCAAGAAATGTGTTATATGGATTGAGTTTAGGATATCTAGCTATTCATACATGCAAGTATGATTGTGCATTATTTTGGAAGAATTTGAAAATCATGAAGAGTGTCCTATTTGTCATACATCTAGGTGAAAAATCAATGATGGTAAGGGTAAGAAAGTACCGCATAAGATGCTGCATTATTTTCTATTAAAATCAAGGTTGCAATGCTTTTATATGTCAAGAAAAACTATCTTAGAGATGCTGTGGTATAAGGATAAGCGTTTAGATGATGGAAAGGTGTTGAGACATTCAGCTGATTCAGAAACATGGAAAGCATTTGATAATGACTTTTCATGGATTGCTGCAGATCTTTATAATATTAGACTTGATCTCGCTACTGATGGTTTTAATCCATTTGATTATATGAGTATATCATACAGCATGTGGCTAGTTATTTTAGTACCGTACAATTTGCCCCCTTGGAAATATATGGAGCAATTTTTTATGATGTCATTGCTTATTTTGGGCCCCCAAGCACCTGGAAAAGATATCAATGTACATATGCAACCTTTGATAGGACGAATTAAATGACTTATGGAAAACTGTTGTGTTGACATATGATGCTTGTAGTGGATCAAATTTTCAATTGCATGCTGCCCTATTATGGACTATAAATGATTTTCCAGCATATGGTAATGTGTCTGGATGGAGTACAAAATGATATATGGCATGTCCAGTTTGTAATTACCAGACATGTTCTCATAGGTTAAGAAGTAGAATTTGTTATATGGGGCATTGACGATACTTGCCACATGATCATAATTGATGGAAAAGTAAGAAGTTTGATGGAAAGATTGAGCTTCGAATGCCACCACAAGAGTTATCAGGAGATGATGTATTGCAACAATTGACAAGCTTAAAAGATGTGCAACATGAAAAGCATCCTAATAGTAGAAAAAGAAAACGTTCTCTGACAGAGTTGAATTGGACAAAATGAAGTATTCTTTCTGAGTTGCCATATTGGAGAAAATTGAAATTAAGGCATAACTTGGATGTTTTGCATATAGAGAAGAATATTTGTGATAATATTTTAGGTATACTATTGAACATTGATGGAAAAACAAAAGATACTTTGAAGGCGAGGCAAGATTTGAAGGATATGGGTATAAGGAAGGAATTATACTTAATGCAGAGAAGTGATGGCTCATATATTATTCCATCTGCTTGTTATACTTTAATTAAGAATGAGAAGTAGATATTGTACGAGTTTTTTAAGTCAGTGAAGTTCCCGGACAGATATGCTTCAAATATCTCTCGGTGTGTGAGTATGAATGAAGGAAAAGTCATTGGTTTAAAAACTCATGATTGTCATGTTATTCTTCAAAGGATACTTCCTATTGGCATTTGTGGATGCATACGAAGGGATGTCTGTATTGATTAGCAAAGTTGGAAGATTTTTTCCAACGTCTATGTTCCAAGACACTTAATGTGGAAGAAGTACAGAAAATAGAAAAAGAAATTGTATTGATCCTTTGCAAGCTTGAGATGATTTTTTCACCTACTTTTTTTGATGTCATGGTGCATTTGGCAGTTCATCTTCCAAATGAGATAATGCTGGGGGGTCTTGTATAATTTTGATAGATATATCCTATTGAAAGATAATACAAACAGTTAAACTATAATTTACTTTTGGTAGTTGTTGACATAATAAATGAATAATTTATTAATATAATATTTGCTTATTTATTTTATTAGATTTTTGGAAGATCTTAAGGGATATGTGTGGAATAGAGCTCATCCTGAAGGTTCAATAGCTGAGGTTTATGTTGTTAATGAATGTTTGACTTTTTGCTTATTTTATCTTTGTGGAATTGAGACTCATTTCAATAGAGAGGAAAGAAATTGTGACATAGTAGAAGAGGGTGGATTATCTATTTTCTCTTTATAGATTTCGATCGCTGGGAGTAGCAAAATATATTCAAATATAACCAAATGAACTCGAGATGGCTCTTTAGTATGTGCTATCTATTTGTCAGTAGCTGGAACCTTATCTTGAGTAAGTATTTATAAGTAATAATATTATAGATGTAAAAATCAATAGTTATGTCATTTGTAAATTAATCATGGCTTTACTTAACAGGCAACATTTGGAGGAGCTTAAAAGAGAATGTATAACTAATATAGAGAGAAGACATAAAAAGCAATTTTCATTATGGTTTAAACGATGTGTAAGTAAATTATCACAATTTGAGTATATATCTACATTAGCTATATCAATTAAATATTTTTTAACTTTTTGTAGATGACGCGCTTGTTCAACCAAAAAGCACCAGAAGCAATGGAAGCACTCTATTCATTAGCATGTGGACCTCACATTTGTGTTAAAAAGTATGCCAGTTGCATTATCAATGGTGTTAGGTTTCATACAAGAGATCGTGATGACCGTCGTATAAGTTAAAATAGTGGGCTGATTGTAGAAGAAAATAATAGGGATGATGTCATTGACTACTATGGCGTAATCAATGAGATTATAGAATTAGAATATATAAGAGATAAGTGGGTAGCTCTTTTTAAGGGCATTTGGTTTGATGTTACGAATAAGAGATCTAGCATACAAATAGATGAAAAGATTATTAGTATAAATGTAACCAAAATATGGTTTTATAATGATCCTTTTGTACTTGCCAACTAAGCAAAACAAGTCTTCTACCTCAACGATACCAAATTAGGAAAAAAATGGTGAGTTGCGCAAAAATTCCAACATTGGCATATATTTAATGTTTCAGAAGTTCAAGATGAAAGCATGGATTTTAGCAACATGTTGATCACCCATGATCAAGTGTATCAAGATAATGAGTTGTCTGCGAATGATTTAATGGTTGAACATCTAGATGTAAGAACTTTGGTTAGAGGTGATGTTGATCCATATATTATTGAAGCTAATGTAGTACATATAATAGATGGGGCACATGAAGAAGTTGATGAATTTGGCATAGATGATGAGTTAGAAGATGAAACATTAGCAGAATATTGTGATGATGCAGACATAACTAATGATGATCATGAAAGTGACATTGATGCAGATGCATAGTTAATATCTTTATTTTCATATAATAAATGATTATACATTATCTTTATTTTATTCTTATTTTTCTTATATCTACTATTATTCATATTTATACTAACTTAAGTGTTTATTTGCAGTGATACTTAAGAATGGTTCCAGGGTTGAAACGTATTAGTACCAAGTGTAGCTCCAGGCTTACACAATCCACCAGACCTATCCCAATAGTGGAGCCATCTAACTCACCTAGTGATGATCATATAGAATTTCTTAGTCGGCTTTCCCATTAGTGGAGCCTCAAGGCTTTCCCAAAGTGGGGAGGTTCTATATAATTTTTTTAAAATATAATTTTCATAGTAAATTCAAAATTCAAAATGTGTACTTCGAAGATTACAAGCATGTGGAAAGGATGTGCGATCAAGATTACGAAAGTATTATTTGAAATTTAGCTCTAATGTGGAAGCAAGATGAAATAAATCTACCAATATTTTTCAAGAAAATTGGGATGAGCTATGTGATTATTGGTCTAATCCTCGTACATAGGTCTATCATCTTATACCCATTGACTATCTAGTAATAAAAGTTGATTTTTTATTTTTATTAATCTATATGAAAAATATATTGCACTAATGAAAAGAGTAGTTACTAATGTTTCAAAGATATTTGTGTTCTATTTTTCTCAAAGGAATGATGTTCAATCAATGTTGCAAATCGGGCAAAGGCAAAAATATCACATAAAATAGGATTTATGTCATTTATAGCAATGCAGAATGAAATTGTAAGAGAGTATATTATAACTATTATATTATTGATCATAATTTATTTTTTTATTATTTATTTATTTTGGTACAATATTAGTCATAAAAAGAGGAAGAGTGCGATAGAATTATATTGTTCAAGCTTACATATTGTAATTCAGTTGATGTATAGGTAAATGCACATGCAAAGGAATGTTATGTAAATCAACATGTTTATTTTTATTTATTATATAAATATCTATGCTATGAAATATTATATTTTTGCTGGTTGTATATTTTTTAATCATATAATAACTTTTATATATTAGAATGAGATGCAAAGGTTATTGGCTGAATCTGAAGAAAACTCGATGACTGTCAATGAGATTTGTAATAAAGTTTTGGGAGTGTGCTCTGGATACGTTCGTGGACTTGGGCATGGACCGAAGCCACACCAAGTATCAAGTTCAAAGTTCAAGGTTAATCAATTTGAGGAACAACTAAAAGAATCTTGATTGGAAAACCATCAGTTGAAAGAGGACATACATGAGCTGAGGGAAGGGTTGGATCAGCAGGCACGTCTGACTGAGATGTTACTTACTGCATGGGTTAATCTAGCATCAGACCATTATGGTAACGTTAATTATAGCATTAGATTTAGTAGCTAGTTGCATATATATATATATATATATATATATAGACACACACGTAGTACAATATAATGCTAATACATTATGTCACATTCTGCTGATTCTATCTTTGGCCCATTCTGTCTTCTTGTGCTGTAAGTGTTTGTAACATAATGCTAATGTACGCTCTCCATTATGGCCTCGTTCACTGATTCTATCTTTTTGTGCTGTAAGTGTTTGTTTTTCCTATCCTGGGTTTGCTTCCATTTATATAGAAAGTGGACCATCTCAATTTTGTATTGTAGGAGAAGAGTGGATATTGCTTGATAGAATTAATGGAGTTTCTTTTGTTAATAAGTAGAACATGGAACATCTGTACCGTAAGTGTTTATATTTTCTATCCTGGGCTTGCTTCCATCTTGCATGTTTAATATGTGTGTCATGCTATAAATTATTTAGGACGTGTCTCTATTACCGCGTTCATTATGATGGACGACCTGGTTATATTTATATACATCTACAATGAATAATGGGAAAGCCTTGAGGCTGGTCTCAAGGCCTGAAGCCTCTTTATCTATCTTTATGGGCCCAATATGATTAAAGAATAGAAAGATCTAGTTATCATATCTTGCTCTGATGTTTTCTTGAAACCATAAACTAAGCTGTCATATACTAAACCTCCCCACTTTCCCAATTTGCTGAATTCTATATATGCATGCGTATATGTTTCATGTGCTCAGTTCTAGTAAATAATTAGAACATTAAAATCCCATATTCCTTTATGTACTATATGATCTGTATGTTAGATATATGCTCTAGAAGTCAAATTGATCGATACTTATTAAATATTTTAAGAACATTTTCATAATTTTAATTTAAAATTAATTAAAAAATTATTTATTCTATCAAATTGTGTATATGGTGTTTGTGATACATCCATTGAGTTAATACGTCTGATAACACATATTCTTAAGAGTTGAGAATTTAAGGCATGAGTTATTATAATTAACTCATAAATTATTTCCAATCGTAGGATCATCATGAGGATGGTGATCGATTCGGAAGATCGATATACGATCACTTTTTTAGGATAGATGAGTTTTAAGTCTACGGTGTGGAGACACCGGAGTGAGAGTATATGTACTTATTGAAAACAAGGGCACTGAGCGTGACCATCTCAAGCAGTTATAAGGGAGTCTACCTTCTCATCGATGACTAGCTCGATGCTGCAGCGTGTGTCTGATTTTTTGATCTGAGGTGCATCAGTAGTTCATCTTGAAGATGTTATAGTTTGACTACACCATAACTCGATCTCCTAGCCATTCGAAATTCTGAGGTGTATGTTGGCTATAGTATGTTCATTGTAGAAATTTGATTGCACTAAGATGGGATCTATCAATCTCGGTACAGGAGTGGTCCTATGATGATCATGAGATCAAGTCCTAAAACTCATGGCCATGGTAGTATAAAATAATAGAAAGAAGTTTCTAGTAGGATTTTACATTGGACTTGAATCGAATGATTCATTCATATGACGGGTGTTGGATTTGACGAGTTCACCTTAATTCCAATCCCATCGGGGCTCATGATAGAAAAATTCAATCACGCAGGTAGTTGGATCGAGAGGTTCGCTATTCAGTTCTAATGGGTTGCCACCATATACTATTGGTGTCATTGTTGGATTTTGAAATCAATTAGAATTGTCTTGATGATCGATGATTCTAATTGGATGAATTGAAAGAGTTCTGGTCCATTGAAAGATATTTCGATGATGTCGATGGTGGAGATCATGATATATCTCATTATAATACAAAACTAAATCTAATTAGGTCATACAAACAAGGGTTTGAATTTAAATGTCATCAATTGAGCTAATCCAGTTTGATTGATTTGGATTAGATCAATTAGTTTCAAGAAAATCGTGCTAGCACACGATTAAACCTAATATTCTCTTTCTATCATCTTTTTGATTCGTCTCGATTGAGCTAAATTGGATTTGGCTTATCTGAGAGCCTTGTATGGCTTTATCCTAGCTTGACTGAAACTTGTCTAGATCAGAAAAGTCTTATCCTAACTTGATCTAGGCTTCTCCTAATCCATCAGATGAAAAGAGGACAAGATCTGCTAATTTCTAGAAATATTTGGACAAGGCTCATCCGTGAACTCTGTGTGGATTTATCTTGATCTGACTGAATCTTGTTCTAGCCTAATCAAGGCTTGTCTTAAATCTTATAAGATGGAAACAAGATAAGGATTATCTTTGCAAGATTAGGTCTTGTCCTAAAATTATGAGATGGAACAAGCCTCTTTCAGAAATTCTAGATGATTTTTTCTTAATCTAACTGAATTGAGTCCTGGTCTGATCAAAGCTTGTTCTAACTTGATTAAGACTTGACATAAATCCATTGGATGGGATTTGAAAAATGCTTGTCTTAAATTTCATGAGATAGGAATAAGACAAGGGTCAAAGGTTGACTCGATCTTGTAGGAATTGAAGGATGGGGCATATGCCCTTGGAGATTTTTTAGGGACACGTGCCACCAGATGAGTTCATGAGGAAGAGAGGGCGCACATCTCCTTATGGAGTGCATGCCTAGTGGATAAAGATAGAGTTGGGGTTTATCTATTTAAAGTGTTTGAATAGATCAAAGAAGTTTGAATTGTTCAAACTTCTAGGAGAGATGTTATTTGCGCCAACTTCCTCTTATCCCAAATTGATTCCACGCCACTTTCTTAAGATTTTGTGCGACAAAAAATTGAGAAAATAAGGTGTGGGCGTGGAGATTAGGTGGAGAGTCCTTTTGCATATTAAACTTTGACTTGTTCAAAGTTATATACGAAGGGACTCTAGGGTAGGTCTATAAATAAGATCCTGTGCAAATTATTTGTCCATGAAAATTATTCTACGGTGAAGTCCTGCCAAAATTTTCATCTTCATGTTTCTCTCATCTGATCCTCTCCCTCTTCTCCATGCCCAAAAGTTGGGCAAAACTTGCAAGTAAAGATTAAGTTCCGTTGGCATGAAAATCAGCGAGAGACGATGGTGTTCGTGAGATGAACGCGCAGCCTTCAAAGTTCGATTTGAAGGCTCTATAGGAAGACACCAGATCTAATCTTTGGAGATCAGATCTAGAAGGGAGAGACTTTCAGATCTGTCCCAAGTGGATATCGATAGAGATCGGACGCGTGTGTGGCTCAATCAGAATCTCAGATCAGTCGTCAGATCATCACAATGGATAAACGGTTTATCCGATCAGGTGATATTAGATATCACTATTTTATTTTTATTTTTATTTATAAATTTTAGATCAATTTAATCAGATATGAGAACTCTTAGATCTGATCGGATCACGAAAAAATTTTAAATTATTTCACTATAAATCTGATCTGATTAGATGCATCCTGCAGCAGAAAAACTCGATTTTTTTTAATTGGTATTAGAGCCAGGTTGCTGCTTATGGATCTATTTTTAGATTGATCTAAAATTATTTTTTTTATGATCTGATTTTTTATTTTCAGATGTTACATGAGATATAATCAGATCTAAAATAAAAAATTATATATTTTGAAATTATATATTTAATATATACAATATATGTTCTAGTCTAGATCTATAGTTCTATATCATGATAGTCATTCAAATATTTTTTAGATTAGATCTGATTTAATTTTTATGATTTGATCATTTAAGATTCAGATGTTACATTAGATGTAATCAGATCTAAAACATAAGATCTAATTTTAAATTTTAATATATATGATATAAGCAGTGTACATGTAGATTAGATTTGTAGTTTAATGTCATAGTCTAGATAAAAAATTTTATGAAATATTTATTTAATTTTTTTGAAGATTATATGTTTAATTAGTTAAATTTTAGATATTATATATGATCTATGATGTATGATGCATGTCTAGACTAGTTAGATTATACATGAGTGTCTAGATTAAAATTTTTTTTGATAGATTATTTAAAATTTTATTTTTATTATATTAGATAATAGATCTGAAAAAATTTAAATATTAATTTGATACATGAGATGTATGCAAAATATGCCATGATTAGATCTAAATTTGTATATGAGATATATGATATAGATCTAACTACTGTTTTGTAGATATTACATATGTTCCTGATTAAGGCGTTCCTCTTGGCCGTCCGGTCATAAGAACGAAGAAGGGTTTAAAGGCCCTCTCTTCCCATTCGATGGGGTGTTCTTATGACGTGTAGGGGGGTGCTGCGTGTTCGTCCTTAATCAGAAACCCAAAACTTACTTTCTGCAAAACCCTAGATCCTGAAACCCTAGGATTTATTGTGCATATTTTGTTTATGAACCCAACTTAATTAAGAATTAAGTTTATGGAATATTAATTAGGTCTAAAATTGAGAATTTTCAGATCTAAGACATATTCATAATACTGGGTTCGGGCTTGGGTAGCTCAATTAGGTCTAAGCGGTTGATCAAACCGAATCAAGAGTTGGTTAGATGGGATCAACAATGCTTAAATTGACCAGCCTAATAGGATTAAGTCTGGGTCAAGATCGAGTCACGATCAAGCAAGACCTAATTAGGCTCAGAGGTTAGAGTCTGGATTGTAGGCTAACCCAATTGGTTCTGACTCAACAATTTGGTGTCTAAGGTAAGTTTGGCACAGACGACCGACTGGTTTTTAATTGGAAGCTACTCGACCTGAATGCGTTCTTGTGCGAGTTAACGGCATATTCCTTCCACCGGTCTCACTTACCTGGCCATATCTGTTGACACAGTTCTGATCTGAGGTGGTCAATAATCCGAGCTGACCCATGCCACTAGGTTAGTCATAATTGTTATGACTAAGCCAAGTCTAGTTTAATGAGACCTGAATCAATTCTCCCTAAGAAAAGATTAAGTCCTGAGGTCTTCCACCATTGTAGATGTGCGGGCCCTTCCCGGGGTTGATTGTTCTCGGCTGGATACAGTGGCTCAGTTGCACCGGGAAGACGCAACCATGTCTATTAGGCATTGGATGCTATGGGCTGGAGGATGAGTTGGGCTCAATATTTCGGATACGGTGAGAGACCCAATTAGGAACCCAGTCTATGCAAATGGTGGGTCTGACTTAACTAAGGAGTGGATCAATATTTCGGATACGGTGAGATTCATGAATTAGAGACCAAGTTTGGGTGCACCATGATTAGAGAATCATTGAACAAGAGTTGTTCACTCATTGGCTAACCCATCACCAATAACTGTTAGGTGAGGTGATGAGTCAGTTGGTGAGACCGCACCACCCACTAGAAATCATCAATCGCGGAGATTTTCGCATCTCTACAGAGGGAGTGTAGGGATCCGAGAAAATAGTGGGAGCTAATTTGTTTAAAAATAAAATCCCTAAACAAATTGGTCAAGTCAAAATTACAGTATCTAACTAGAATCTTTGACTCTCTACAGGAAAAATGTCTGCGTCCAACCCACTGGCACGTATCCTAGACACACATAGACTGACTGGACCCAATTATAAAGATTGGCTCAGGAACTACAAAATTATTTTGGGTTCAGAGAAGTTAACACATGTTTTGGACCAGGACCCTCCCACCTTACCAGCTCGTCCATCCACTGAACAGAGAGCGTCTCTGGAAAAATGGATTGACGAAGACAATAAGGCCAGATACTACATGTTGGGCTCGATGTCTGATGAGCTCCAGCGCCAACATGAAGATATCGGGACTGCTCGCCAAATGTTGGCTCACCTGCAGGAGATGTTTGGTGAACAGAGTCGCGCAGCCAAATATCAAGTCACGAAATGACTTTTTAAGGCTAAGATGCGTGATGGGCAGTCAGTCCAAGATCACTGTCTGACAATGATCAAGGACATGGAAGAGCTTGAGAAGCTCGGTGTGAAGTTGGACTTGGATCTTGCAGAACGATATTATTCTGCAATCCTTGACTGATGCATATGGGCAATTCATCATGAATTACCACATGCATAAACTTCAAAATTCCTTGGCCGAGTTGATGAATATGCTGGTTACCGCTGAGCTTTCTATGAAAGGTTCTAAAGGCTCAGTTCTTGCTATGGAACGGACTTCTTCCAAAAGAAAGTCTTATGGAAAGAAAAAGAAGTCTGTGAAAAAGCAAAAGGTAGAAGGATCAAAGAAGAAGAAGGCAGAACCGAAGAAGAAGGTCGATGGCAAAGGAAAGTGTTTCCATTGCAACAGCGACGGCCATTGGAAGCGGAACTGCCCTACTTACCTGGCCACCCTGAAGAACAAGAAGGAAGGTCCTTCTGGAGGTATGCTCGTTATTGAGTCTAACCTTACGGTTTCTTCTGCATCCAGTTGGGTGCTTGACTCTGGTTCTAGTGCTCATCTGTGCACTTCTATGCAGGGTCTTGAGGATAGCAGGAGGCTGAGGGATGGAGACATGATCCTACGCGTCGGTAATGGAGCAAGAGTTGCTGCAGTAGCCGTGGGAACATACCCTCTGCGATTACCATCTGGTTTAGACTTAGTTTTAAAAGACTGTTATTATGTGCCTGCAGCTAGCAGGAATTTGATTTCTGTTTCATGCTTAGCACAAGAAGGTTATGTGATCACCTTCTTTAAGGACCATTGTAACATTCTTTATGAAAGAAATAAAATTGCAAATGGTTTCCTTGTTAATGGTCTTTATCAGTTGCATATTGATGTACCTGTTTTAACTATCGAGCAAAACGTGAATGCCAAACGACCTAGGGATAGTCCAAACGACAGATATCTATGGCACCTGAGATTAGGTCATATAGCAGAAGATAGGATTAACAAATTGGAGAAAAATGGGCTATTGAGTCCATTGACTTTTGAGTCATATCCAACTTGTGAATCTTGTCTTCAAGGCAAAATGACTAAACTCCCTTTTGTTGGACATGGGGAGAGGGCCACAGATCTCCTTGCCCTAGTACATACTGATGTGTGCGGCCCATTCGATGTGCCGGCTAGAGGCAATTTTGTCTACTTCATTACCTTTACCGATGATCTGTCTAGGTATGGGTATGTGTATCTTATGAGACATAAGTCTGAAGCCTTTGAAAAGTTCAAAGAATTCAGACATGAAGTAGAAAAACAAACTGGAAAACCCATTAAGGTTCTTCGATCAGATCGAGGAGGTGAATACCTTAGCCGGGAATTCCTAGACTATCTTAAGGAAAATGGCATAGTCTCTCAATGGACTCCACCAGGAACACCTCAACTCAACGGGGTTTCAGAACGGAGAAATCGGACTCTATTGGATATGGTTCGATCCATGATGAGCTTCACAGACCTCCCAGATTTTCTTTGGGGACATTCATTATTAACTTCAATCTATTTACTGAATAGGGTTCCCTCTAAAACCGTTCCTACCACACCGTATGAGATATGGCACGGTAAGAAACCAAGTCTGAGTCATCTCAGAATTTGGGGTTGTCCGGCTTATGTCAAAAGACAACAAGCGGACAAGTTAGAGTTTAGGTCCTTTAGAGCTCGATTCATAGGATATCCTAAAGAGTCATTAGGATACTATTTCTACATTCCAGAAGACCACAATGTGATTGTGAGTCGACATGCCATATTTCTTGAAAAATAGTTTATTCAAGATAGTGGCATTGGAAAGCAGATTAAGCTTGATGAGAAAGTCTCACAAGCAGAACGAGCTAAGGACCAAGTGGAACCAAATCAGGTTGAGCCAATAAGAACACTACCTCCTCCACCTCGTAGATCGGAAAGAGTTTCCCGTCCCCCTGAAAGATACTTAGGTATTATTTCAGAGGATGTAGAGGAAATGTTCCTCATAGGTAATGGTGCTCATGGTGATGATCCCAAAACCTACAACGAGGCGATATCAGATATCGACTCCGAGAAATGGCTTGAGGCAATGAAGTCAGAAGATTGACTCGATGCACTCAAACCAAGTCTGGACCTTGGTAGATCCACCAGAAGGTATAGTACCTATTGGGTGTAAATGGATCTTCAAGAGAAAGATTGGTGCAGATGGGAATGTGGAGACATTCAAGGCTAGACTGGTGGCAAAAGGTTATAGTCAACGCGAAGGCATTGACTATCAGGATACCTTTTCCCCGGTAGCTATGCTAAAATCCATCCGCACATTGCTTGCTGTTGCAGCCTATTTCGATTATGAAATATGGCAAATGGACGTGAAAACGGCATTCCTAAATGGATATCTTGAGGAAGATATCTATATGGAACAGCCGCTAGGTTTCACATCCAGTGATACTGATCACAAGGTTTGCAAGCTGCAAAGGTCCATATATGGACTTAAGCAAGCATCTCGGAGCTGGAACACTCGTTTCAATGATGTGATCAAAAAGTTTGGTTTCATCAAAAATGAAGAGGAACCATGTGTTTTCAAAAGGGTCAGTGGGAGCGCTGTTGTCTTCCTCGTATTGTACGTGGATGACATCCTCCTTATTGGGAATGATATTCCCATGTTGACATCAGTCAAGATGTGGTTGTCCTAAGGAATTCTCCATGAAAGACCTAGGTGAAGCATCCTTTATTCTAGGAATTAAGGTCTATAGGGATAGACCGAATAGGATGCTAGGACTTTCACTACATAGAGGAAGTACTAAAGAGGTTTAGTATGGAAAACTCTAAGAGGGGATTAATACCCTTCAGACATGGTATTCATCTTTCCAAGAAGATGTGCCCCAGCACACCTGAGGAAATAGAACGCATGAGCAAGATCCCTTATGCTTCTGCAATAGGGAGCCTCATGTATGCCATGCTATGTACACGACCTGATATAGCCCATGCTGTGAGTGTCACAAGCAGATATCAGTCAAATCCAGGTGAAGAACACTGGACTTCTGTGAAATGTATCCTTAAACTTGAGAAGAACTAAGGATATGATGTTGGTCTTTGGTAATGGAGAACTCCAAGTTCAGGGATACACAGACTCATCGGACTTCATGTCCGATATAGATGATCGAAAGTCGACATCTGGAAGTCTGTTTGTGTGCAATGGTGGAGCTGTCAGCTGGAAGAGTTCCAAGCAAACTGTGATAGCAGATTCCACCATGGAATGGAAGCAGAATATAGCTGCTGCATCAGAGGCTGCAAAGGAACTGGTACAAGAAGTTTGCTGCAGAAATTTAAGAGATGTCAGACTTTTGCGACAGACAATGGCGCCATAGCCCTTGCTAAGGAGCCGAGGTCCGAGGTCTCACCAGAAGTCCAACACATTGAGCGGCGATATCATCTCATCCGCGATTACCTTGAGAAAGGTTACGTTGAGGTCAAGAGAGTCAACTCCACAGATAATGTGGCAGACCCACTTACAAAGCCGTTGGGCCAGCAGAAGATCGAAGCCCACCTTGAGAAGATGGGACTTAGACTTGTAGCCAATTGGCTTTAGGACAAGTGGGAGATTGTTAGATATATGTGCCCTAGAAGCCAGAATTGGCTGACACTTGTAATACACTTCTAGGGGCAAAATTATAATTTTGACTATAATTAATGAAATGGGTTATTTTCTATCACACATGTGTATTTAGTGTCTGTGATACATCCTTTGAGTTAATGGTAATGATAATTCATATTTTCAAGAGTTGAAAATTTAAGACATGAATAATCATTATTAACTCATAAACAGCTCCCGACCATAGGATCATCACGAGGATGGTGATTGATCCGGAAGGTTGGTGTACGATCGCTTCTCTTTAGTAGATGAGTCTTGAGTCTACGGTGTGGAGACACCGGAGCGAGAGTACAGGTACTCGTTAGAGAACGAGGGCACTGAGCGTGACCACCTCGAGTAGTCATTAGGAAGTCTACCTTCTCGTCAATGACTGACTCGATGCTGCAGTAGTGTGTCTGGTTCTTTGACCTGAGATGCATCGGCAGTTCACCTTGAGGGTGTTATAGTTTGACTACACCATTACTCGGTCTCCTAGCCATATGGAACCCTGAGGTGTATGTTGGCTATAGCATGTTCATTGTAGGAACTGGATTGCATCAAGATGGGATCTATCTACCTCGGTGGTAGAGGAGTAGCCCTATGATGATCATGAGAATCAAGTCCTGAAAGCCCATGGCCATGGCAGAGTGAAATAATAGAAAGAGTTTCTATTATTTCACTGATCGAATGAACGTTCTCATTTGATAAATCGTTCACGATCACCTGATCTATTGATCTGTATACAAGATTGATCGAAATTCTCTAAGTGGATCAGCAATTGCCACTTATATCCTCGGGCGGCCCTAGTCGAACTCCTTCCGAATTTTTTTTTCAGTCGGACTCCTACAAGAGGACTTCTTTAGATGGACGCCTACAGGAGCCAAACTCCACCAGGACTTCTTCCTCAGTCGGACTCCTTTAGAAGCCAAATTTTTTCTGAATTTCTTCTCCAGATGGATGCCTACAGGAGCCGAACTCCTTTCAGACTCCTTCAGTCGGATTTCTATAGGAGCCGAACTCCTTTCGGATTCCTCTTTCAGTCAAGTTTTTTTTGGAGCTGAACTCTTTTTGGATTTTTCCTTCAGTCGGATTTCTCCAGTAGATTGCTCCTGGATGATTTCTTCCAGACGTATTTCCTTCAGGAGTCTGAACTCCTTTGAAATTGATATATGTTGAAGTTCTTCACCAACCAACGCCTGCCTCCTCCGAATTATGGCTATTAAATCTCGACGAATGATCGCCATCAGTCTGCTACAGGCAACGTGCGGCACCCCCCTCCATGACAGACTTCATCAGGCCTCGAGCGGCCCGCTATCAGATGGTATGACTGTCATTATCAGTCTAACGACACTTTTATCTCTGTACCGAACCCCATGTGGCTCTGAGCGGTCCACTACCGAATGGTATGGTCGTCACCATCAATCAAGCTCCGTCTATAAAAAGGGATCCTTCAGATACATTTTTTCTAAGCTCTCTTATTAAAATTCTGCCGAACACTTTTCGGAGCACTTCATTTTTTTGGACCAGAAGAGTTGACTTGATCGTCGAAGGGTCCTACCGGAGCCACCACCATCGACTTCGGACGAAATTTTATTTTGTAGGTCACCGATGGTGACCTCGTCTTCCTCGACTCTAGCTCGTTCCGACGTTAACCAGATTCTGCACCAACAAAATTGGCGCTGGCGGAAGGGCCCTCTGTTCCTGAGGTACCTTTGTTCTTAAAGGAGTGCTCAGTCGATACTATCGATCTTCTTCTTCAAGGTTCATCTCCATCCTCTTCCTCAATCCCATAAAATACCTCCAAAGAAGACGACTATCCGAAGATCTACCACTTCTGTCGTCAGATCTGAGCCAGATCCATCTGTTCCTGCTCCATCGTCGGCGTTTCAACCACCACCTCCATCGACGGTCATGGTAGATCCGAAGCAGTTTGACTTGTTGATGCAGTAGGTTCAGGACCTCATCGAAATGGTGCAGGTCATGCGGTAGCCTCCAGCAGCGATTTCGCCAGAAAATCTGCCATCAGGATGTCAGGAATCGGTCCTAAGGAAGGGCACCTGGTCTAGCATACCCGTCGCTCTTGGAAAGGAGAAACAGAGAGCAGAGGATCCGTGTTCGGATCGTAATTCTTCTTCGAAAGAAATCTTCCTCATCTACAGTCGGCAGCCTTCCAAGGTCTGTGATCGAGATGACGTCCTCGATCAAAAACTGCGGAGGATGGATTGGTGGATTGAGGAGCTCGGCCACGTCGCCCCAGCTCACCATGACGACGTCCTCACCGATCTCCTTTCTCTCCAAATTATGCAAGAGTCCATTCCGTCGAACTTCGAGCTTTCCTCGATTTGAAAGCTACGACGGAACCTCTGATCCGATTGATCATCTGAAGACCTTTCGGACTATGATGGTGCTCCATGGCGCATTTGACGCCATCTTATGCTAAGCTTTTTCATCTATCTTGAAGGGAGCAGCAAGAAACTGATACTCGACGTTGAAATCGGGTACGATCTTCTCCTTTGATTTGATGAGCTATCAGTTTGCGGCTCACTTCAATAGCAGTCGATGTCCGTGCTGAAGTTTGGATTTTCTGATGAATATCAGAGAGGGCCGAATAAAATTCTTTAGTATCGCTGGTAGAAGGCCGAATGAAGTTCGGCCACGCTCCCAAACTCCCTTTGAGTGCGAGCGAGCCCGAACTCCTTTCCGAGCTTGTCATCAAAGAAGTCCTAACGGAAGGGTGCGAAGAAGTCCCCCAGAAGGTTTCACGACTACGCCTCCTTCAATGCTTCACAAACGCCGGTCTGAAGCAAGAGTAGATCGGCCAAGGGCGTTGCCGCAGCCAGAACCACCAGTGAGGGAGGAGCAACAAGGAGCTTAGTACTTCGGCGAGCCGCCATCTCTCAGTCTTAAGAGTCAGGAGAAGCTTGCCCCAAATTGGGAAGGCCTATATGAAATAGAGGAGGTCGTCCGGCCCGAAACTTATCGCCTGAAGAAGCTTGGAGGAACAACGCTCCCACGATCTTGAGATTCAGAGAATTTGAGAATGTACTGTCGGTAATTTTTCTTCAATAAAACTTCTCCATTTCAACATTATTATTTCTCGGTGCGAAAATTATCTGATGACAGGATAGAAGCAATCAATAGTGGTCATGTTAGAAACAAGAGGAGAACCTCGTCCTAATATGAGCAAGGCGAAGATCTCGTTTATTTTAGATGAGATTGGGGGAGAGGCTCTGACAACGATCCTTATGTGCCCCCACAATCTGTTAGAAACAGAAGGAGAATCTTGTTCTAATGCGAGTAAAGTCGAAGGCCTCGTTCATTTTAGACAAGATGGGGGGAGGCCCCAACAACGGTCCTTATGTGTCCCCACAGTCCGTTAGGAATAGGAGGAAAATCTTGTCCTAATGTGAGCAAAGTCGAAGGCCTCGTTCATTTTAAAAGAGATGGAGGGAGAGACCCGATAACGATCCTTATGTGCCTCCATAGCCCGTTAGGAATAGGAGGAGAACCTCGTCCTAACGTGAGCAAGTCGAAGGCCTCATTCATTTTAGACGAGATGGGAGAAGAGGCCCTAACAACGATCCTTATATGCCCATAGTCCGTAAGAAACAGGAGGAGAACCTCATCCTAACGTGAGTAAAGTCGAAAAGCCTCGTTCATTTTAGACGGGATGAGAGGAAAGGCTCCGACAACGGCCCCATTATGCCCGACAACAACAGGAGATAAGATCTCCTTCAATCTCGGCTGGAGATAAGATCTTTCCTGAGCTTCAACGTCTACATCAACAGGAGATAAAATTTTCTTCAACCTCGGCTGGGAGACTCTCCGAGCCTCAACTTCAACTTCAACCTCGGTTGGAGATGAGATCTCCTCCGAGCTTCAGTTTCTAATATCAATAAGAGAAATTTCTTCAACCTCGGCTGGAGATAAGATCTCCCCGAGCTTCTATAACAATGGAGATAAAATCTTCTTCAACCTCGGCTGGAGACAAGATTCCCAAGCTTCACTTCAACTTCAACTTCAACTTCAACCTCGGCTTGAGATAAAATCTCCTCCGAGCTTCAGCTTCTACATCAAAGAAGATAAGATCTCTTTTAACCTTGGCTGGAGATAAGATCTTCCCCGAGCTTCAAAATGTACATCAACAAGATATAATATCTTCTTTATCCTCGACTGGAGATAAGATCTCCCTCGAACTTCAAAGTCAATAGGAGATAAGATCTTCTTCAACTGGAGATAAGATCTCCCTGGCTTCAACGTCTACGTCAACAGGAGATAAGATCTCCTCAACCTCGATTGGAGCAAGATCTTTTTCGAGCCTTAACTCCAACTTCAACCTCGACTGAAGATAATATCTCTCCCGAGCTTCTCACAGGAGATAAGATCTTCTTCAACCTCGGTTTGAGATAAGATCTCTTCCGACTTCAAAGTCTCCATCAACATCTTCTTTAACCTTGACTGAAATAAGATCTTTTCGAGCTTCTACATCAACAGGAGATAAGATCTCCTTCAATCTCGGCTGAGATAAGATCTTCCCCGAGCTTCAAACTCATGTCAATAGGAGATAAGATCTCCTTCAACCTCGCTGGAGATAAGATCTCCTCCGAGCTTCTACATTAATAGGAGATAAGAATCTTCTTCAACCTCGGCTGGAGATAAGATCTCCTCGGAGTTTTAAAGTTCACGTCAACAGGAGATAAGATTTTCTTCAATCTCAACTGGAGATAAGATCTCTTCCAAGCTTCTACATCAACAGGAGATAAGATCTTTTTCAACCTCGACTGGAGATAAGATCTCTTCGTAGCTTCAAAGTTTACGTTAACAAAGATAAGATCTTCTTCAACCTCGTTGGAGATAAAGATCTCCGAGCTTCAACGTCAACAGGAGATAAGATTTTCTTCAACCTTGGTTGGAGATAAGATCTTCCCCGAGCTTCTATATCAACAGGGAGATAAGATCTCATTCAACCTCGACTGAAAATAAGATCTCCTCCGAGCTTCACATTAACAGGAGATAAGATCTTCTTCAACTTCGGTTAGAGACAAGATCTTTCCTGAACTTCAACTTCAATGTTTAACCTCGGCTGGAGACAAGATCTCCCACGAGTTTCAACCGTAATGTCAACAGGAGATAAGATCTCCTTCAATCTCGGCTAGAGATAAAATCTCCTCCGAGCTTCAATGTTTACATCAAAAGGAGATAAGATCTCCTTTAACCTCGGCTGGAGATAAGATCTCCTCCGAGCTTCAACATCTACGTCAACAGGAGATAAGATCTCCTTGGACCTCAGCTGGAGGCAAGATCTCCTCCGAGTCTCAACTTCAACGTCAACCTCGGCTGGAGATAAGACCTTTCCACAGCTTCAACCCCAATGAGTGTAGAGCCCGAAAAAGAACTTCGACAGTCGTCCTTTTTATACTCCCCTCCTTCGAATTTCGAACTCGAGAGTGGGGAGACTATTGTTGGGGATAAATCCTGCTTCCGTCGAAATCCAGTCTGATGCTTAGCCTAATGCAATTGGTAATCACGGAAGAGTTTTGATCAAAAATTCTTCTCTAGTAGTCGGACCCCAGTTGAACTCCTCCAGCGGTCAAATCTTAAACCGAACTCCTTCAGTCGGTCGAACTCTTCAGCGGCCGAGCCCCGGTCGAACTCCTCCAGGAGCCGAACTTCTTTCGAATTTTTTCTTTAGTCGGACTCCTACAGGAGCCGAACTCCTTTTGGACTCCTCCTTCAGACGGACGCCTATAGAAGTTGAACTTCTTTAGGACTTCTTCCTTAGTCGGACTTCTTCAGGAGTCGAACTTCTTCCAGATCTCTCCTCCAAACGGATGCCTACAAGAGCCGAACTTCTTCCGAACTCCTTCAGTCGGATTTCTACAGGAGCCGAACTCCTTCCGAATTTCTTCTTCAGTCAAGTTTTTACAGGAGCCAAACTCTTTTCGGACTTTTTCTTAAGTTGGATTCCTTCAGCGGATTACTTTTGGATGATCCCCTCTAGACGTATTTTCTTTAGAAGTCCGAATTCCTCTGGAATTGATATATGTCGAAGTTCTTCACGAACCAACGCCTGCCTCCTCCGAACTACGGCTATTAAATCTCGACGAACGGTCGCCATCGGTCTGCTACAGGTGATGCTACAGGCGGTGCCTCCGTGATAGACTCCATCAGACCTCGAGCGGCCCGCTACTGGACGGTATGGCTGTCACTATCAGTCTGACGATACCTTCCTCTCCGTATCGAATTTCATGCGGTTTCGAGTGGCCTACTATCGGATGGTATGGCCGTCACCATCAATCAAGCTTCGTCTATAAAAAGGATCCTCCAGATACATTTTTTCTAAGCTTTTTTCTTCTTTCCAAAATTCTGCCGAACTCTTTTCTGAGCACTCCATTTCTGTTGGTCAAAAGAGCTACTTGATCGTCGGAGGGTCCTGTCAGAGCCACCACCATCGACTTCGAATGGAACTTTATTTTGCAGGTCACCGACGGCGATCTCGTCTTCCTCGACTCCAGCTCATTCCGGCATCAATCAAATTCTGCACTAATAATTCATATGACGGATGTTGGATTTGATGAGTTTACTTTAGCCCAATTTCATCGGAGCTCATGATAGAATAATTCAATCAGATAGGTAGTTGCACCGAGAGGTTCGCTATTCAGTTCTGATGGATTGCCACCATATACTGCTAGATATCATTTATGATCAATTAGAATTGTCTTGATGATTGACGATTCTAATTAGATAAATCGGAAGAGTTCTGGTCCATCGAAAGGTATTTTGATGATATCGATGATGGAAATCACGATATATCTTATTATCATATAGAACTGAATCTAACTGGATCACACAAATAAGGGTTTGGGTCTGGATGTCATTAATTGAGCTAACTCAGTTTGATTGATTTAGATTAGATCCAATTAGGTTCGAGAAAATCATGTTAGCAAACGATTGGATCTAATATTCTTCTTATGTCATCTTTCTGGTTCATCTCGACTGAGCCAAATTGGATTTGGCTCATTCGAGAGCCTTGTATGGCTTTATCTTAGTTTGACTGAAATTTGTCCATGTTAGAAAAGTCTTGTCCTAACCTGATCTAGGCTTGTCCTAATCCATCGGATGGAAATAGGACAAGATCTGCTAATTTCTGAAAATATTTGGACAAGGCTTATTCGGGAACTCTATGTAGATTTGTCTTGATCTGACTGGACCTTCTCTTGGGCTGATTAAGGTTTGTTCTAAATCTCATAAGATGGGAACAAGATAAGGATTGTTTTTGCTAGATTAGGGCTTGTCCTAAAATCATGAGATGAAATTTGGACAAGCCTCCTGAAAATTCTAGATGGATTTTTCTTGATTTGACTGGACCAAGTCCTGGCCTGAACAAGGCTTGTTCTAACTTGATTAGGACTTGATATAAATTCATTGGATGGGATTTGAAAAATGCTTGTCTTAAATTTCATGAGATAGGAATAAGACAAGGGTCAAAGGTTGATCCGATCTTGCAGGAATTGAAGGATGGGGCATGCGCTCCCTGGAGATTTTCTAGGGGCGCACACCCCCAGATGATTTCGTGAGGAAGAGAGGGCGCACATCCCCTTATGGAGTGCGCCCCTAGTGGATAAAGATAGATAGAGTTGGGGTTTATCCATTCAAAGTGTTTGAATGGGTCAAAAAAGTTTGAATTGTTCAAACTTCTAGGAGAGATATTATCTGTGCCAACTTTCTCCTATCTCAAATTGATTCCACGCCATTTTCTTAAGATTTTGTGCGACAGAAATCTGAGAAAATAAGGTGTGGGCTGGAGATTAGGTGGAGAGTCCTTCTGCATGTTAAACTTTGACCTGTTCAAAGTTATATGCAAAGGAACTCTAGGGTAGGTCTATAAATAAGACTCTGCACAAATTGTTTGTGCATAAAAATTATTCTATGGTGAAGTCCTGCCAAAATTTTCATCTCCATGCCTCCCTCATTTGATCCTTTTTCTCTTTTCCACGCCTAAGAGTTGGACAAAATTTACAAGCAAAGATCAAGTTTCGTTGGCATGAAGATCAGCGAGAGATGACGGTGTTCGTGAGACAAACACAGCCTTCAAAATTCGATTTGAAGGCTCTATAGGAAGACACCATATCTGATCTTTGGAGATCAGATCTAGGAGGAGACTTTTAGATCTGACCCATGTGGATACCGATAGAGGTTGGATGTGTGCGCGGCTCAATCAGAACCTCAGATCAGTCGGCAGATCATCATAATAGATAAACGATTTACCCGATCAAGGGATATTAAATATCACTGTTTTATTTTTATTTTTGTTTGTAAATTTTAGATCAATCTAATCAGATCTGAGAATTCTGAGATCTGATCAGATAATGAAAAAAAATTTAAATTATTTCGCTGCAAATCTGATCCGATCAAATGCAGCATGCGGCAGGAAAACTCGATTTTTTCATCATTGGATCCATTGGTTCACTTATATTATATACTTTTACTTCAGTGTTGATATCATTTATATTCTTTCAACTATATTTCAGATTCTCATATCATGCTTTGTGAAGACATCACATCTTAAAGAGTATCTGTGTGTAAAAACATAATAATCTATCCCGACAAATCTACTTAAACATCCATTTTCCTTATAATGCCAAGGATAACTATTTCAACTGTTGCTGCATGAATAGTAAGCATTTCATCATAGAGACTGTTTTATGTTTGGCAAAAGAGATTTTCCCCAAGCAGTTCCAAGAAAGCTGCACTTGGGGGGTGGGGAGCTGGTTCGTTTCATACAATGATTTATCTATATGGATCTTATATTATGTTTTTTTTTAGCCAGCCAACATATTATGAAATAAGTGGATGAAGTAATGAAGTATGATACTTAAATATGGAGACACATTAGAAATGCTTATTCTGTTTGTTAAATGATGGATCACTTGAGTAGATTCTATGCCTATGTCTTAAAAGTAGAATGTGTTTGTGTTGTTCTGGATGAAGAGTTCAATAAAGGAAAAACATGACAAACTTCATGAGCGGATGTACGATAACTGTTGGTTGAGACAGCAGTGTACTGATTCTCCAGGATGTTGGAGGACCTGATGGAATGAGAAGAAATGAAGGTTGAGACATAGCAGTGTTTATATTAATATTGTCCTAATTATGTATCATTCTCAATTACTATCGGTATAAATGCATGTGTCCTAAAAATAGGTTGTTCATGTTGATATTTTATTTTTAATTTGAAAGTAAGAGTATAAGTTAACTTCTCCAGAGATTATGTATCTTTAAGTTTCTTATAATATTTGTGTACTTGTCATGCAGGTTGCTGATTTTGAATACTGATTTTGGATCTTGCAGGTTGCTAACAATATCAACTGAAGTTAGAATTTTGCCGGATTCAACTCATACTATTTGGCTATTTTGTTACCTATTTGTGCATATATTTGTATTAATCCTAAGGATTGATTTTGATGAGTAACGAAATATTTGAGTATATGTTTGAACTAATGAATTTATTGAGATCATGATTTAGGATGCATTTTAGAATATTAAATAAAACATCCCTACAAATGCATTTAAAAGTTGATAAAGAAAAGTTAGAGGCTTTTGAGGCATGAATAATATTTAAAACAAGGTCTAAAAGAGATCTTAAAACTAAAATTAAAGAAAAAATCAATTGATCGAAGTAAAAATTTTTAGTATAAATAGGTCTCGAGTCGATCTCTGATTCCACTATTATAGAAAAGGGCTACGGCAATACATACTAAGGTAGTGGTTTTTGAAACCACTGCAATAGCATCTACAGTAGTAGTTAGAAAGAATCGCTGCCATAGGTTTGACCTATGGTAGTGGTTTACACTAACCATTGCTATAGATTCGACATATGGCAGCGGTTTATCTTAATTACTGCTATAGGTCAATATATCGCTAGGTTATGAAATCGTTGCCATTAACTTATGATAGTGGTTATGAAATTGTTGCATTAGACCTATGGCTGTGGTTCCATAACCACTGCAATAGATAAAGCTATGGCAGTGGTTTTCAAATTGTTGCCATAGCTCAACCTATGACAATGGTTTGGGAACCGCTGCTATAGCTCAGCCTATGACAGAGATTTGGGAACCGTTGCCATAGCTCAGCCTATGGCAGCGGTTTCTAAAACTGCTGTTATAGCTCAACCTATGACAGTGGTTTGGAAATCACTGTCATAGCTCAACCTATGGCAATGGTTTAGAAACCGCTGCCATAGGCTATGTATGGTAGTGGTTCTCGTAATCGCTACAATAACTGCTGTAATAGACGAACGGCAACGATCGTAGTGGTTAGCTAACTGTTGTCATAGCCTATAGTCTATGGCAGCGGCTCTCATAATTGCTACAATAACTACTGTAATAGATTTACGGCAACGGTCGTAGTGGTTAGCTAATCGCTGCTATAGTCTATGGCAATGATTTTGCAGGCTACGACAGTGGTTACAAATTACTGTCGTAGTCCTATTCTATAGTAGTGTTCAACTCGAGTTGAAATGGCATGAAAAAGAAGACTGGCATGCAAGAGTTTCAGTTGGCACGGTCTCGAGCAAAGGATCGAGTCGACTCGAGTTTCTCAGGTCAAAGTCATAAGAAAATACAAAGAATGAAATTTTTGGGACACAGTCCGGCAAGGCCTTAAGTAAAAGGACGAGTCGACTCGGGCTTCAGCTCGAGCTCCTCAAGTCAAAGTCTCAGAAAAAATACAAAGAACATGATTTTTGAGATAAAGTGCAGAATGGTCTCGAGTTGAGGATCGAGTTGACTCGAGCTCGAGCAGAGGGATGAGTCGACTCGAGCTCCAATGGTTAGTTTCTGCAGAAATTTTAGAAGTGTGCAGATTGATTTCAAACGGCTCTTTTCAGTCCTCTAATGGTCAAAAATGTTTCTCCAGCCTATCAAACATGGAGAATAAGCTACAAAACACCTGGAGAAAGAGAGATGACTAATCAATTATTGAGAGGAATCAAAAGTGAAGTAAAAAAATCCAAAAAACTTTGGAAAGAGAACATTCCACTCTCAACTTCAAGAAATATCAAATCAAGAGATTTCTTTCAGCAAGAAGACAAGCTCAATCTGTTCAAAAGCCTTCATCAAAGAAGATTCCACAAGCTTTATCGACTTTCTTGCTCATTAAAGAAGATTTGTTTTTATTTTTGTGGTGCAATATCCTTGTACTTCTTGTAACTTAGTTTCAATAGGATTTTGAAGCTAAAGAAAGGCTTATCCAAGCCTGAGAATTAGATTGTAAACCAAGGACTGGCTTAGGGATTAGTTGTGGTTGGTGATTCGGTGTAAAACCAACTAGGTTTTGGATGGTAAGCCTTGAAAAAACTATCCGACTGTAATCTTGAAGATATTATAGTGAAATTTTCAAGTGGATCTTAGGGAGTGGATGTAGGTGCAAGGAGCATCGAACCACTACAAATTTTTTGGTGTTTGTGATTGCTTTTGGTTCTTGCTCTCCATTTCATTTTCATTTCTGCACTTCAGCATACTTAGTTGCATAAAACTAAAATACACTTCAATACTTCACCAGTTTTTAAAAACAACACACAACTTGTTTAAATTTTGAAAAACCTAATTCACCCCTCTCTTGGGTTGTCTTGTCGGGCAACAAGTGATATTAGAGCTCTGGTACTCGCTTTATTTGATTTAATAATCAAGTTAAGATCAAATGGCAACCCAAATGAGTGCATCTCTTACCAAAAGGTAATCGACCAACCGTCTATTCTTATTCAATGAAATAAATTATATTTATTGGAAAGCACGCATGCGCATTTACATTCAAGTACTTGATTATCAACTTTGGAGAGTAATAATCAAAGGCCCACACACTTCTATAATTGAAGTTGAGGGTAATAAAATTCTCAAACCCGAAGATGATTGGAATGAATATGATATAAAAATGATAGAATTAAATGCTAAAATCATGAATGTCCTATATTGTGCGCTAGATCTTAATGAATTCAATAGAATTTCTACATGTGCTTCAGCTAAGAAGATTTGGGATAGATTAGAGGTTATCCATGAGGGTACCAATCAAGTAAAGGAATATAACATAAATATGCTCGTACATAAATATGAATTATTTAAAATAAAAATTAATGAATCAATTTCTAAAATATTTACTAGATTTGTCGATATTATCAATGGTTTGAAAAATTTAGGTAAATCTTATACTAATAGTGAGCTTGTTTGTAAAATTCTTAGGTCACTTCCAAAGACTTGAAAAGCGGAAGTCACCGCTATTCAAGAAACTAAGGACCTCAACATGCTACCATTGGAAGAGCTTCTTGGGTCTCTAATGATTCATGAATTAAACATGAGGCAAAATATGGAGGAAAAAATCAAGAAGAAGAAGACCATAACTCTCAAGAGAACTACTTCCAAGGATGATGAAAATGAAGAATTTGATGAAGATGAGGAAGAAGAAGACTTGGCCTTGATTGCAAGAAAGTTCAAGAGGTTTATGAGAAAGAAGCAAGGATTCAAGAAGATAGGATGAGCCAAGCAATGAAAAGAAGAAAGAGAAAGAGGAGCTGCCCATTTGCTTCGAATGCAAGAAATCAGGTTATTTTAGAATGAACTGCCATCTTCTCAAGAAATCATTCAAAAAATTCAAGAAGAAGGCAATGATGGTCACTTGGAGCGATAGTAAGGACTCTAGCTTTGAGGAAGAATCACAAGAAGTGGCCAATCTTTGCTTAATGGTACATCATGAGAAGGTAAATATTGAAAACTTTTTAGATTTTACATTTGATGAGTTACAAGATGCTTTCTCCGAACTTATGACTGAATATAGAAAAGTAATTTTGAAAAATAAAGATTTGAAAAAGTTAAATTTTAAACTTTTTTATGAAAAGAAAATAACTTCTAAAAAACTGAATTTGCTAACTTATGAAAATCAAAAATTAAATGATGAATTAACAAAACTTAAACCATTTGTAGAGAGATTTACTTATAGTTTCAAAAAATTAAATATGTTATTAGATAAGCAAAGAGCTATTTTTAATAAGACAGGATTAGGATTCAAACATCATAAGAAGCAAAAATTATTAAAAATCTATTTGTTAAAGCTTCAATGAGTACTACCTCAAATCTTTTATGTTATTATTGTAGTAAAATTGATCACAAATCTTATGCATGTAATTTCAAAAAATTGAACGAAAAAATAGTTAAAATGATTTGGGTTCCAAAAGGAACCATGAGTACTAACCCCAAAGGATCCAAGATGACTTAGGTACCTAAAAGTAACTTAACTTCTTTGTGTAGGAGCGTCTTGTAGCCCGCGAGAAAAAAAGATTTTGGTATCTTGATAGTGATTGTTCAAGGCACATGATGGATGATAAATCTCAATTTATTACTCTTGAGCCTAAAGATGGAGGAAAGGGGCGCATCATTAGTATCGGTAACATTCATATCACTCTTACATCTATCCAAAATGTATTGTTAGTTGATGAATTAAAACATAATTTGCTCAGTATTAGTCAATTCTGTGATAAAGGATTTAAAGTCACATTTGAATCTTTTATATGTATTATTTCTAATCCCAATGATAATGGTATCTGTTCATAGGACATAGACACAATAATGTATACATGACGGATCTCGATGATCTACACATGAAAAATGATCAATGTCTTGTGGCCATGGATGCCAAAGTCAATAAAACTAGTTGATTGTGGCATCGTAGATTAGGTAATGCTAGTATGGATTTACTTTCAAAATTAATTAAGAAAGATCTTGTAAGAGAATTATCAAAATTAAATTTTGAAAAGAATTAAATTTGTAATATATGTCAATTTGAAAAATAAATTAGAAACTCTTTCAAACTAAAAAACATGATTTCAACCTCTAGATCTTTAGAATTGCTATACATGGATTTATTTGGATCCACAAGAACTACTAGTCTAGGAAGTAACAAGTATGGTCTACTAATTATAGATGACTTCTTAAGATTCACTTGGGTGATGCTTTTAGCACAAAAAGATGAAGTCTTCAATGTATTTTTTAAATTTTATCAAAAAATTTTAAATGAAAAGAATACATCAATTATATGGATACGTAGTGATCATGGCACCAAATTCGAAAATCAGTACTTTGAAATTTTTTGTAATAAAAAAAAATTGATCATAATTTTTCTGCACCTAGAACTCTACAACAAAATGAAGTAGTAGAAAGAAAAAATCGCATATTAAAAGAAATGACATGAACTATATTGTGTGAAAGTAACTTATCTAGATATTTTTAGGCTGAGGTAATAAAAATTGCATGCTATATATTAAATCATGTTTTAATAAGGTCTATTTTAAAGAAAACTTCATATGAGCTTTGGAAAGATAGAAAACTAAATATCAACTATTTTCATATTTTTAGTTACAAGTATTTCATAAATAATGAAAAATATCACTTGAAAAAATTTGGTGCCAAGTCGGATGAAGGTATCTTCTTGGGATCCTCCTCATCTAACAAGGCATATAGAGTCTTCAATAAGAGAACTCTCATTGTTGAAGAATCAATCCATGTTATCTTTGATGAAGATGATGACAAGTCTTCTAAAAAAGAAGATGCCTTAGATGAGGATGCAGATGATCTTCATGTCAAGATAAACAATCTCACACTAAAAGATGCTCCCACTCAGAATAATGAAGAGGAAGAGAAGAATGAAGAGACCACTCTAAGCCCAAGAGAAGAATTGCCAAAAAAGTGGAGGTATGCACATAGACACCCTAAAGATCTAATCATTGGTGATCCATCACAAAGGATAAAAACCTGATCCTATCTTAGAAACGTTAATAACTATTTAGCTTTTGTTTAATAAATTGAACTTAAATTAATAGAAGAAGCTGAAAATGATCAATGTTAGATTAATGCCATGCAAGAAGAATTAAATCAATTTGAAAGAAATAAGATTTGGACCTTAGTTAATAGACCAAATGACTACCCAATAATTGAAATCAAAAGGATATATAGAAATAAATTGAATGAACATGGCATCATTGTTAGGAACAAAGCTAGATTAGTGGCAAAAGGATACAATTAGGAAGAAGAAATTGATTTTGATGAAACTTTTATCCCAATAGCTAGATTAGAAGCAATTAGACTATTGCTTGCATTTGTATATTTCATGAATTTCAAATTATATCAAATGAATGTAAAAGGTATATTTCTTAATGATTATATAACTAAGGAAGTGTATGTTGAACAACCACCTAGATTTAAAAATCATGCATTTTCAAATCATATATTCAAATTGTATAAGGCCTTATATGGACTAAAACAAGCTCCACGTGCATGATATGAAAGATTAAGCAAATTTTTACTAGAAAATGAATTCACTAGAAGAAATATTGATAAAACTCTATTTCTAAAAAGAAAAGATGAAAACATATTGATTGTATAAATTTATGTAGATGATATCATCTTTGGTGCCACTAATGAATTTCTTTATCAAAAATTTGCCAAGCTTTTACAGGGTGAGTTCAAGATGAGCATGATGGGAGAATTAAATTTCTTCCTCGGACTCTAAATCAAACAAAATGAAGAAGGAATCTCCATCAACCAAATGAAGTATACAAGGAAGATACTTAAAAAGTTTGGGATGGAGTTTTCAAGATCAATTGGCACACCAATGAGTACATCCTGTAAACTTGATAAAGATGAAAAGGATAAGAAAGTAGATATGAAATTATATAGAGGTATGATAGGCTCATTTCTTTATCTTACTACAAGTAGACCAGATATAGTATTTAGTGTTTGTATGTGTGCTAGGTATCAATCAGATCCTAGAAAATCATATTTGCTTACTGTTAAAAGAATCTTTAGATACTTATCTAGGATACTTAATGTAGGATTATGGTATGATAGGTCATCTCAATTTGAATTAATTGAATATTCTGATGCTGATTTCGCTGGTTGTAAATACTACTACAAAAAGATTCTATAGCAGCGCATACTATGGCAGCAGTTTTCAAAATCGCTCCCATAAATCCTACGGTAGCGATTTTCATTACCACTGTCATAGGTCCGATTTATGATAGTGGTTCACTATAACCACTGTCATAGATCGGACCTATGGCAGCGGTTAGTGAAATCACTGCCATAAGTCGGACCTATAGCAGTGATTAGTAGGAACCGCTGCTATAAGCTTATTTATGGCAGTGATTAATTATAACCACTGTCATATATTTTTTTATTTAAATATTATATAATTTTAAAATTTAATGTCCATCTTCGTCATTCATTATCTAAATAATTATCATTAGAGTATCGTCGTAAAAGATCGTCTCGATCCAATGGCCTTAGCTTCGTTGATCAAAAAAAATTTGATTTCGATGACTACGAATGATGATGCGATGATCTGACAGATGGAGACCTCCGATAGATCCAAAAATCTATAACGATGATCTCAGTGATATTTGTAGTGTACTATCAAAGGTTTTACTTCAATTGGACATCGTTATCTTGTCAATTTAGTATAGATAGTTTTCGCTGTTAATATAAACAAGTGAATAAAGGACAAACGGTGTCCGATTCATGAGATATTTTTTTAAATAATGATCTGGTTACTACTTTAAAATCAATTTTTAGGTGGGTATAAAATTCAACTCATAGAGAAAGACTGGAATCTAAATTATATGTCCTTCTGATAACTATTTGAACTACTGGTATTATGTCCTCGTATTTTGCAACTATCTAACTTAATCATTAGGAAAGTTATACAAAAGTGATTTAAATTAGTTTATCATCGCCATATATAATATTTAAAATTTAACAAGATTATGTTAACTAAAAAATATATAACAGAACGTCATTTAACACCTTTGTTGCGTGTTCTAATTTCACGGCCCAGAATAGTTCGTACAAATTGCCAATGATAGTACCAGACATGAAGTGAAAATTTATAGTATGCTAAACAAAACATATCAACATCATCATTGGGTAAGTTTTCGGAATCCATGAAGGTCTCCATCTATCAAATTATGCAAGATATATTACTCGGCTCAAGCACATCTAGACTTAACGGGCATAAAATTCAATATACATAAAAGACGATCAAATTCATATCTAACAGGAACTCATAGAAACAATTCTAAAATCATCATCATAAGCGGAGAGACGCAGCCCAATCGAGATATCGAGAGACAGCAGAATCTCATTAGCGAGAAGGACGGGGGAACCGAATGCCAGACTACAAACCGCACTAAATATAGTATGCATACAGCTTGACGATCAACATAACGAGCTCACATAATGAAGAATTTTGGAACAGCACCTGTATCATAATATACTCTTAAAATAATACTATACAATCTATCATGCAATGATATTCGAAGAAAAAAAAACATGAAAATATTTTCAACACTATAAGAGATAAGATTAGCCACAACAAAAAACCTTTGCAATTATGTTTGAGATTCAAAGAAACCACTTAAAAGAAATAACATAAGACAAAACTGACCACACGGGACACCATGACATAAAGCTACACATAATAGACCTAAACAACACAAGAGATAATACATAGACTAAATGCAAAATACACCGAGCGTAATCCACAAACAGAAGATGACTAAACGAAACCGCATCCAAGAGAGGTAAGGAACTAATAAACAGCAAACAATAACCAGTCTACAGAAATATATATAGCACAGGAATATCTTCCACATGCGAAAGTCAAAAAAAGCCATAGTACAACAAAAGATAGCCTGGAGCACAAATACAGACAATCAAGATAAGAGTACGGCAATCTGCAGTGACTCGATACAAGAGAGAGAGAGACTTACAAGAGATATATAATCGAACATACAGATGCACTAACACCAATAAGAATATATCAATATAACATAGAACTTTTCACATAATTCTAGGAAAATACCTTATCAACAGACACGATAAGCGGATTACAACTACCACTATAGCAGTTCAAATTAGCAACAAAACCACATATCAAACTAAATTAGAGTAACTTCTCACCTCACACACAATAAAGAATAACAGAAGTTAGAACAGTGCATAAAAGACGTATCGATCTACCTAACATGACACAACTACCTCACAGGTCAACAACAGACAACACAACAAAATCAACAAGAATGGCCACTCGAAGGCGATCATAACCCCCAACAACAATAAGACGGAGCATACACACACCCAAGCATGAAGCACAAAAAGCTAGAAAACAGCAGCATACAAACACGTAGCACATAAGAGCTATACCAGCGACCAATCATCTCACAGCTAAAGAGAGAGAGAGGAGACACGGTCATAACAACGACAACACCTCTGCAATCACCACAGCTCACAGATACTAAGAGCACAACAAACTCACATATAAGGACACCCACATATCGTACATCCAAAACACCACATCGCAACCACGCTCGACTCACGTAAACAAACCGCCCGTAAATGAGATACAACCATAGACCAACAGCGTACCTATGATAGGAAACCACGCAATCTCCATCAACAGAAGCAATAGCCACACAACATCCCTATACATTCACTATCAAAGACACATAAGGGTCCATGTAGATTCACAGTCCGCAGCAAGTAAGCCCAGCCCTCATCAACGAAAAGAAGCTGCCCCACAATAAAAGAGAAGCACACGAACCACCAACCACAAAGATACTGACCGAAAACCTGAGACCTATCCCAGAGCCGACGCCTTAAACCATATTCAGGCATGATAATACACCAATACGACCACCTGGACCGATAACATATCCCCTCCTGTCTCACGGCATTACACCGCGTTCATCGACTAACTAGAATTATACAACACAGAACAACATCGAACGCCAGACGAAAAAGAGTCGCTAAAACCACGGACACGAACAGAAACAGGATCAGTACACTCCCTCGAAGGCTTGCGGCCCAAAAACACACTGCGGACCAACCCGCATCCGCAAAGCGAAGGAGATAACCGCATAAATACCGCACACCGACAACACGGAATCTAGCACAAACTACAGATCCCTCCTACCAATTCATCTGGAAACTAACAGAGGCACATGATCAAGCCACACCGACTGGGATACCAGAGGCCACAAGTACAAACAGCCACACAGACGCGGCGAAAACAATCTGCAACGAAGGCTCGACAATAAGTACATATAAAAGAAGGCTCTAGACACCCAGGAATGACCTACGCCATGAGCAGGCACATCAGTAGACAAAGATCGCTCTGCATGCGACAAAAAGAAAACAGATCCGATATGCGAAAACATTCCACAAAAGCAGAGGATCAAAGGACAGACACGATTAACCTGTAACACCAGTAGGGAGAGACAACTCATCGAAGGCGGCCACACCCAGATCGCCAATACGAAAGCGCCCTATACAACGAGACCTGCGGACACGCTGAAAGGCAAACGAATGGACAATGGGGCGGGCCCAAGACTGAACTAAAACAACGCCCAAAAAGATGTATTCATACTCTAATCACTCGATGCGACCCAACAATCCCAGTTATGCCCGCGATCTCGCAGCTAATCGAGGCAAACCAGCATCACGGCTACACAGAAGGAACACCAAAAACAGCAATCCCGCAAACATCTGCACTAGAATGAAACCAATAAGGCTGGTGCGGGGCGATTCAAGCACAACACAGAAGAAACGAATCCCAAATCGATCGGACTCAAGAAACCACAAAGAGTACCACACACCCCGGCTAATAGAACCACACAAACAGCAGACCAAGGACGAACAAAACAAGCGCTCACCCAACCACCCATTAGAGGCTAGGCAGAACCCATGCACAGCATTGGACCGCAAAAGATATCAGAAAAAACGCATCGGAGACGCCACAACCAACACTCCAACCTAGCAATATACTCATTTTCACGAAATGACCAAACCAGCAGCAAAACTAGATTACAACACATGTCAAAAGATAACCCCTACAACACGATATCTAACACCCCACCCACACACACACTACACACACCCCCGCCACACCCCCACCAAAACACACCACGCACTCCCCACACCCACCCCCCCCACACACACCCCTTGCACACCCGACCCCCCAACCACAGCCCTACACGCCACCCCACCCACAGACACAACGTCTTCCCTGCCATACACCTCCGGACGCTCACACCATACCCTGCCCATCCCACCACACGCCCCACACACTCCGGACCCCCACCCCCAACCTCCCACCTCGACCGCACCCTCTTCCCCCATCTCCGCCGCCCGTTCCGCCACCTTCTTACCCCCACCCCACTCAGGCCGCCCTCCCGCCACCCACCCGCGTCCTAACCCCTCCCCCGCTGCCCTCCCCCCATCCCGACCGCTCCGCCATCCTGCCACCCCCGGCCCCTCATCCCCGACCGACCTCCCCGCCACTCCACCTGGCCCCCCCAATCTCCACACTCCCTTTCCGATCATATGACCCTTCCATCACTGTGCTTCCCGGCCTCCTCGTCACTGTCCCCTCCTCCTACGCCGCATCCCCGTCTGTCCCTGCTCTCTCTCTTTCTTCTTTCTCTCTCTTCGCTATCTTCACTATCTTGCTTTTATTTACAGGTTAACATCTAGTGCCATCCGTTCTCGCTCTAGCATCGTCAGTAATCCTCGGAGCTTTCGATGCGATTCGCTCTCCTATAGTCAAGTATATAATTTTTTTAATTTTAAGTAGTATTATTTATCATCTATATTTAATAATTTTATAAATATTTAATAATAAAAATTATAAATATTTATTATAATATTATAATTTATCTGCATATCATAGTTTTGGGCCGTGCTGTGGCGGTACCCTTGGACTGTGCCATGTCGGCCGGCTGTGGACTAGATCTGTCAATGGATTGGGTGTGGATTAGAACCTAGATATTTAGATCCGAATCCAATTTTAATTACTGATACCAGATCAAATCCGAATATTTGATGGATTGTACTTGGAAGTACCAGATCGGACCCTAATAGATCCCAGGAAGGTCGGAATCCGATTTCGGGATCCGAAACTAAGAAATGGAGAGACTAGAGGAAGATCGATAGATTGAGAGAGGGAGGGCAGTCGCTCGTTCGGCGCTAGCAAGGAAGACCGAGAGTGGGAGGGAGGGAGTGAGGGGTCCAGTCGCCGCCGCCATTGTCGGTAAGGGAGATCGAGAGAGGGAGAGGAAGGGATTGACCTCGCTGCCCATATCTGTGAGGGAGGGGGTCCGACTCTTGTGCTGATCATTGGGAAGGAGGGGGTCCGGCCTCGCCGATGAGAGAGATTGAGAGAGAAGAGAGTGGAACATCGAGAGAGCGAGAGAGGGAGGGAGGGGGTCCGCCTCGCAGCATCACTCGGAGGGATGGGGTCCGGCCTTACCGACGAGAAGATCGAGAGGATATGAGAGAGGGAGGGGATGGGGTTCGGGCCTCGCGGAGTGTCGATGAGAGAGGAGAGAGAGGAAGATCGAGAGATGGAAAAGCTGGGAGGAGGGGTTTAGCTCGCGCGCCGTCGTTGGTGAGAGAGATCAAGAAGGGAGAGAGGGAGTGATCAAGGGGATGGACACAGCCGGTTGGCTCGGATATGCAGATCGAGCTGGCGTCGGGCTGTGATCGAGCCGATTGGGGGAGATCCGAGCCGGATGTCTCAGGCACGGAGTCGGGTTGCTCAGGCACAGAGCACGGCTCAGCTTTTGAAGCGAATAGAATTGATGCTCTCTAAGGTTCAACTTAAGCCCTAAGGTGCCACCATCATTTACTTTATTCTTCTTTCAAGTTTCTGATTAATACCAAGGTTCCGACAGAGATGGATCTTGACGATGTTGCTCATCTTAATTATTTATGAATATAATCAGTTGTAGAATTTATTGCATAACATTTCCTGGATGTTAATCTTGTTGCTTTTGTTATTACATTACATAACGATAGACCGTCAATTGATTAGTGACATATTAGAGAACATTTATTAATGCTATACTATATTATTATTAACATGTTATATTGATTAATGTTCATGTAACGTTGCAGATGCACGAATGCCATCTAGCTTTCACCCCTGCCCCTTGGCGATTACGTGCAGTTCAGCATCCGAGAGCAGTCGGAGCATACTCATCCACCTCGGCATCAGCTAGCAGGGACCCCCACCTTTAGCATCTATTTCAACTCACTGACAGCTGAGCCTCTACCATCGTTCATATCTGAGACACATGCTACTATGCAGACATTTGAGTGTACATTTTTATTATATTAGCACAACTTTATTTTTTATATAGTATTTGTATACTTATATAATTACATAACGTATTTACATTGCAGGTGCATCATCCAATCGAATATTTCATGGTCCCACATGTATGACACACGTGTGGAACCGCCAGCATCAGGTGATGGTCTATTACGATGCGGAGGGGAGGCCAGTAGGAGAGACTGTGTGGGAGATGCATTTCTTTTTTGGAGTGCTTGTGAGGTGGTCGGACATCATTCTCGTAGAGCCCAGAGACTGGCATTTGATGGATGCTACCATCAAGGATCGGATATGGGAGGAGATATGGGTAAGTATGTGTATCTTAGTTATATTTATGCATTTTATATGTTTACACTATATATGTTTGATTAGAATAATTTTGTAACTGATTTTTGATAACTTTGTGCAGAAGAGATACGACTTTTTCGATCATGAGAGGGCTCGAGATGCCCGACTGAGGAAGATCGGAGAGTTATATCGGGGTTACAAGGTCAAGCTTTACAAAGGATGGCTCGAGCACCGACGAGACACTCCGAAAAAGCTTATTCCTTGGATACAGGACTGTCCTCCGAGTCAGTGGGAGAGGATGGTTAGACACTGGAGGAGTCAGAAGTTCGAGATAAAATTTTTAACTTTTAAATTTTTCAATACACTTAAAATTTTATTTAAATATTTTTTAAATATTTATTATTTATTTGAATACTTGTTAGGTTATCTTCCGTCAGAATCGGAAGAACCGTGCAGCCCAGGAATATATGCACTCTCTAGGCCGCAAGTGTATGGCCAGTCGCATGCATAGAGAGATAATTAATTCTAAATCTTACTAGATAAATTAAATTCATATTTTTTATCATCTTTCTAATAAATTTGCTCTTTATTATAGCTAATGAGAGATGGAGTGATGCCTAACCATAGTGAGATCTTTCGATCTAGCCACATGAATAAGATGGGCAGACGTATTTTTGTAAGTATTAAATATGTTAGTATATATGATTAGTATTATAGCATTTTTTATAAATTTTTATTTTAATTTATAATTATAGGATCAGTTAGATGGCTCGTGAGTGAGGGCCCGGATACCTCTGGGCTCCATGACCATCTGTCTCAGGTCTTGGGGCCTGAGCACTTTGAGAGGATCCGATGTAGGCCCGGACACACGTCGACGAGCTACTGATCCGAGACGAGCGTCTTCTCACAGACTTTCGATGTCGTCAGCTGAAAAGAGCTTGAGGAGATGTTGGCATAGGCAGATCATGCTGCGATGTAGGCAGTTCGGACTGAAGAGCACGCATCTCATCTGAAGGATATCGTAAGAGACATGATGTCGATGCTCAGCACGTATTTTGGAGTCATAGACTTCGAGGATATGTTGGCTCACATTCTAGCTCCAGCTTCAGCTCTGGCTCTGGCTCTGACTTCGGCTCCAGCTCCGGCTTCGGCTCTGGCTCCGGGTGATGACGATGATGATGTAGATTTATGAGACTTTTGATGTATTTTATTTTTTTAAAAAAATATTATAATAAATTTTATTCAATAATAAAATTTTAGCATTTTAGAATAATTTTTATATTTATTATATTTTCTTATGTTATATATCTATATTTATCAGATAAAATATATAAAAAATAAAAAATTTTATTTTTTTAATTATTCAAGATCTACGATAGTGATTTTATAACCACTACCATATTCGTGCCAACTGCTGTCATAGGTTTCTGATACAAACGGTGTCAACCGCTATATTAGACTTATGATAGTGATTAAGAAACTGCTACTATAGATTATCTATGGCAACGGTTACATAATCGTTGCTATAGGTCGATCTATTGCAGTAGTTTATGAACCGCTGTAATAGGCTATCTATGACAGCGGTTCAAACAACCGCTGTCATAGAGCTACGGTGATGGTTACAGTTGTAGCAGTTAGAGAATCGCTGCGATAGCTTATGGTAGCGATTTTTTGTACTACGACAACGGTTCGTAGTAGTGAAACTTGATAGAAAAAGTACTAGTAGTATATGTCAATCCATAGAAGTTAATTTAATTTCATGGTTTAATAAGAAACAAAACTCAGTAGCACTATCTATGATTAAGGTTGAATATATTGTTGCTGAAAGTTGTTGTATCCAAATCTCGTGAATCAAATAACAACTTGAAGATTTTGGATTCAAACTTAATAAGATACCTATAAGATGTGATAATACATGTGCAATCAACTTAACCAAAAATCTAATTTAACATTAAAGATCTAAACATATTGAAATAAGATATCATTTCATAAGAGATTATGTACAAAATAATAATGTGGTACTTGAATGTGTATGTACTGATAAACAATTAGTGATATATTCATAAAATCTCTTAATGAAGAAAGATTCAATATTATTATAAAAGAATTAGGGCTTTGCTATCAACCAAAATAAATTTTATTTTTTTAATCAAAGTAAGCCAAATTATTCAAAAAAATTATTTTGAATGCATAATCAATGAGAAATATTTTTAAAAAAATATCTGAATATTATTTGAATGTCAAATTTTCACTAAAATTTTAAAAGTTTTAGAATCATTGCTCGAATTGACTTGAGCAAACTCATTAAAAATCATGAGTCGACTCAAGGGTCGGAGCCATAGGCGATTAAAATCGATCTGTGACTATTCGTGATGCCCTAGAACTCTTTTATTTCGGCAAGTAGAGGATCTCTCGTCCCCTAGATCTCCCTCAAACAGTTTCTAGCCATATCCTTACCCTCCATCTCCCTAGATTCGAAGATTAAAGGATAGATTCAAATCAAAATTATGCGGGAAAAGGATGTTGTGTGGAAAATCTGCTCAACCCGAGGCACCGAGGAATGGGAGAGAAGAAGGAAAGCTCGAATGAAATGGACGATGTCCCAACCTTCTGAAGCTTCTCAGCCTTCCGAGGAATCCATTCAAGAAGAACCCCAACCAAACCAAGATATACCGAGATCACCTCCTCCATCGCCCTCTCCTATAGGTTGAATGGCTACAAGGACTATAGTAATGTGTAGAAGGGTTGATTTTGGATTTTTTGAGGAATATAATTTTTCTATTGAATCTTGGATTGATTGAATAGGATGGAAAGACTTTTGCTAAATGAATATTCCCATATACCCTAAGTTAGTTAGAAAATTTATGAAAACCTTAAGAGAGGATCTTCTGAGATTGTATCTACTGTGAAAGGAGTCCATGTAGAAGTTTCGAAAGATAGCTTGGCTAGATTTTTGGAGTTACTAGAGAAGGTTTTATACCCGACAAATTATTTGATAAGAAGGTTGGATTAAGGCTGATTTTGGATAGGGATGACATTGTAGGAGATGTCCTAGCACCCATCTTATCTGTAGAGATGAGTGTATTGCATCACATTATCGATGAGATCTTTATTCCAAAGCTAGAAAGACATGATTTTGTCTCTGAGAGAGAATTATGCATGATGTCCCTTATGATTCAGGGCATTCAGATAAATCTGTCTGGCATTATGATGCATCAGATTAGAGAGGCAGCTTCTAAGAATAAAGTATATTTGCCTTATGGTATGGCTCTGACATGAGTATTTGAGATAGCTAGAGTACCTTTGGAGAATGAAGGCTGCAAGAGATTATTCCATTTTGATGTATATGACATGAGAGCCCTAACTAGAATGCAATATCATGTAGAAGTTGGGAGATGGGTGAAGAACATTTTTGGACAAGAGAAGAGAGGACCAAGAGTAGAAAAACGAGGAGAGTCCTCCACTCCTACAGCACCTAGAGCGGCAACTGACCCTAGTACTCCTATGACTCTATGAGCTCCACCCGCAGATAGTTTTCCTCAGCCACCACCTACCGACTCTACACTATGAAGAGACTGGTAGATATGATTTCTACCAAAATTAGTAGAGATATTCAGAGCTTATCTGAGAGGATAGAGAGTATGCAGACTGAGATAAGATCTATTTCTCAGAGGCTCACTATCCTAGAGCAGAGGGAGTAGACATATGACATGCCCACTGACCACTCTAGTATTGTTGAGGAGATTGCTCGACTCAGGGGGATGGTTGAGTCAGGTGGGACTGAGATGATGACAGCTATCAGTGGACCGAGTCAGACGCGGCAGCAGAACATCATTTCAATACTTGAAGCTATGGACAGTTTGATTGAAAAGATAGAGAGGCTTGCTCCAGGTGCGATACCAAAAGCAGCAGTAGATGCAACCGCCAGGATAGCTGTGCCACGTCCACCACCTCCTCCATCTATGTCTCTTGTTCAGACTCAGGTATCCACTTATGAGAGTAGACCACTACTCAGGGTCTACACTCATGTGGGGCCTACTCCTTCACAGATGGTTGGACCATCAGCTAGGATTAGGAGCAAGAGAACTTAGCCATCCACATCCAGAGCTTCATCTTCTCAGACATTAGAGATCCCTTCAGATGATGAGTAGCATCATAGGGAGCTGACTGTTGTCCTTAAACTTATGTATTAGGAATATATGTTTGTATTTGACTCTATGCTAGGTGCTTCTTGGACACCTATATATGTGATGGCTTAACTTAGTCTTATTTTAAACTTGGTATCTCATTGTATCATGGTGTGTTGAGATGGAATATACTCATTTTTTAAATGCAATGAAAAACACATTTATATAACTACTTACTTTTTCATTATCTCAATCTCTTAATATGATCTCGTGCAATAATTATTTTTACCTTACCTTTTTGATTGATGACAAAAAGAGGGAGTAAAATATAGATATATGAGCTAAAATGTATGCATGATCACATATTTATTATTGGCTTTATCATTCTTCATTTGAATCTTTAAGCATTTATGATGAATCTTGTTTTTTGAAATTTTGAGCATAATTGATCTTGAGCACAATTAATTTTAAGCATAATTGATTTTGAACATAATTGATCGAATATGATATGTATTGTGATTGCAATGCACATGAGTATCCTTAAAATGTTTATGAAGTGTATCTAATACAAATATCCATAAACACTGGATATATCACTTATTAATATAAAATTAATAAGCTTTATAAGATTATGCTATGATACATACTCTATGCACCAAATGCAAATGTGGGACATGTGAAATATAACTATTAAATCAAAAGAATTCATGCTTGTTACATATTAATGATAAATATTGATAGATTACCACTAAAATAAGTACAAGTAGAAAATTTAACTCTGAATTGATAAAACATATTAAAAAGATGAGCATAAATTGAGGGGAGCTAAATATGAAACTATAAAAAGGGTTAAATTTTTAGTATTTTAAAAATATCCTCAATACATTCATGTTATATATCTCTCGTTCATGTACTCAAAGTTTTGTCATCATCAAAAAAGGAAGATATTGTTAACCCTAAGGATTGATTTTAATGAGTAACAAAATATTTGAGTATATGTTTGGACTAATGAATTTATTGAGATTATGTTTCAGGATGCATTTTAGAGTATCAAATGAAACATCCCTAAAAATATATTTGGAAGTTGATAAAGAAAAGTTGGAGGCTTTTGAGGTATGAATCACACTTAAAACAAAGTCTAAAAAAGATATCTCAAAATTAAAATTGAAGAAAAAATTAATTGATCAAAGTAAAAATTTTCAGCATAAATAGACTTCGAGTCGACTCCTTATTCAACCCCTAATTCAGCTCAAGTTGAAACTGCACGAAAAAGAAGACTGGCATGCGAGAGTTTCAGTTGGCACGGTCTCAAGTAGAGGATCGAGTCGACTTGAGTTTCTCAAGTCGAGGTCGCAGGAAAATGCAGAGAATGAGATATTCGGAACACAGTTCGGCAAGACCTCAAGCAGAGGGAAGAGTCAACTCGGGCTTCGACTTGAGTTTTAGCTCAAGCTCTTCGAGTCAAAGTCTCAAGAACAATACAGAGATTATGATTTTCAAAATGAAGTACAGAATGATCTCGAGCTGAGGGTCGAGTTGACTTGAGCTTCAACTCAAGCTTGAGTAGAGGGACAAGTCGACTCGAGCTCCAACGGCTAGTTTTTGCAAAATTTCAGAAGTATACAGATTGGTTCCAAATGACTCTTTCTAGTATTTTAACGATAAAAAATATTTCTCCAGCCTACCAAATGTGGAGAATAAGCTACAAAACATTTGGAGTAAGAGAGATGACTAATCAATCATTGAGAGAAATCAAAAGTGAAGTGAAAGAATCCAAAAGGCTTTGAAAAGATTTTTTTCAGCAAGAAGACAAGCTAAATCTGTTCAAAAGCCTCCAACAAAGAAGATTCCACAAGCTTCATCGACTCTCTTGCTCATTAAAGGAGTTTTATTTTTATTTTTATTGTGCAATCCTTGTACTTTTTATAATTTAGCTTCAATAGAATTTTAAAGCTAAGAAAAAGGTCTATCCAAGTCTGAGGATTAGATTATAAGCTAAAGGTTGGTTTGGAAATTGATTGTGATTGGTGATCCGATGTAAAATCAACTAGGTTTTAGATGGTGAATCTTGAAAAAATGCTATAATCTCGAAGAGATTATAGTAAAATTTTCAAGTAGGTCTTGGGGAGTGGACGTAGGTGTAAGGAGCACCGAACCATTATAAATTCTTTGGTACTTGTAATTGCTTTTGGTTCTTGCTTTCCATCTCATTTTCATTTCTGCACTTTAGCATACTTAGTTGTATAAAACTAAAACATACTTCAACACTTCACTAGTTTTCAAAAACAGTACATAACTTATTTAAATTTTGAAAAACTTAATTTATCCCCTCCTTTTGGGTTGTCTTACTGGGCAATAATTTGATCTTTTGAAAAATCAGTGTTTGTATTTTTTGATGTTAGCAATTTCCTGTAATGATAGTTTGGACACTATAGATCCATGTTATGGATTATTGTATGTATATATTGATAAATTTATATTTACAATTAGAAGTATTTGGATATTCTTCACTTACAATATGTCAAGTTTGATTGATTTTGTGGACTCTTAGTTATAAAGAGATATATCAGTGGAAATATATATTTGAATATTATGTGATACCAGGAATAGGGACATGCAAAGATATCTAGCAGATATACTGGCAAAAAAAAAGATTTTTTTTTTTTTCCAACCAAAAAGTTGGTTGTTAAAACTCTTTATTTTTTTACAACCAAAAAGTTGGTTGGTAATGGTTTTCATGATAATCATCGCAGTTCAATGGCGACCAAAGTAATTGGTTGTGCATGCTGTATTAAACCTTTTGTAACCAAAATAGTTAGTTGGTAATGATCAAATTTTTCGTGACCAATTATTTTAGTGGCGAATGACTTGTTTCATAGAACAGACATTTGATCTTTCTCAACATTTCATGACCAAAATAAATGGTTAGTATTGATAATATTTTTTGCGACCAACTATTTTGATGGGGAATGAATTATCACGTGCAACAGTTGTTAAATCTTTGTCGATCAATATCATATTTTTATGATAAAAATTTGATTTTTTGCAACCAAATAATTAGTCATCGAAGGTTTTTATTTTTTTCAACTCCAACTAGTTTGGTTGCCTTACATTCACATTTGCCAACCAAACACAAAATTGGCTGTGAAAGACAATTGATGATGGGGCTTCCCCCATCAAATTACCAATCATGTTTTTTGATTGCTGAATCAAAATTTATTTTTTGGTAATGACTTTTTGGTCGCTAATTATATTATTCGTTGTAGTATATAGATATGGATATGCTAATATCCGATTCAATTTCAACCCTACTATGAGCAAGATAATGGTTGGGACAATGAATGGGACCAGCCTGGGCCTCTCTGTTACTGCTCTTGCTACATTGGATTGTAAGTTTCAGAGGGTTCCGAGTTTATCTCTTAACATTTCTTGTAGTCTTGGTGATTGGAGCACAATCCTGTGCCCTTTGTGCTCTCATGCTCTCTAGAATTGTTCCAGTATCAATGTAACTTTTGTTGCACCATGGCATCCCCTTTCTACTTACATTGCCATCAATTAAATCAACAATTGACAATGATAAGATACATTCTGATAAAAAAAGAAAGAAATTTACTTGAGCAATATGCCCATTTGAACTGATAGAAGTTAGATCAAGCCACCGATTCTGTTTCCAAGAACATCTTCACAGCAACTGTGACAAGTAGTAGTACAAATACATGTATAAATAAATTGGCGATATTTTATGCAAGTATACAAGTATAAATGTGTTTGAAACTAAAGGAGGAACTGTTGGATATGTTAAATCTACAGAGCAACTTTTCTACTTAGAAGGCCGGCGCTATCTTAGCCGATGGTCGAAGAATGGTTGTTGTAGCAATTTCGGACGTTGAGAAAGTTATATATGCGGCTAGGCGTCTTCGTCAAAGCTTTCAATTTTCTTCCTTTGTCCTTTTTCAATGGTTTGACCTCCAAGTCCTGTATTATTAGATGGAAACACAGTAATTAATTATTTTTTTATAAAATATTTGATATAATTACCATAAAATATACCTCAGAGTCAGTGTCGTCGTCATTTTCATGAGCCACATTTTTCTCCTTCTCCTTCGTTTTTGGAAGTTGATCTACATTTATCAAAAAAGTTATTAATATTAGCCTAAGATCATGATCATTGAGATTGAGAAGAAAGTCCAATACTAATAGGAGCAACATTGCCTATAATTTTATAAAGTGATCTCATTATTAAAGAAGTTTTATATGTATAAACCCTATCAAATTTGAATTCTCTAATGTACATGTTTCGCATTGTAGAAAGCTGTGCAATTCGAAATAGTTGCTATATCATTTTTTTACTCAAAAATAAGATCAAGCATGCTTGATGCATCAGAAAAATGGTGGTGATCTTCTTTGAGAGGGATGATGGTGATCTTATAGAATTCGACTCGACTGCTGGGTAGGTATGTTTAGGAATGACAATGGATAGGATTTGGATCAGGTATTATACTACTCATTTGCAAATACAAACTTAATATTTTATATCCAAATTCTATTCGATATTCGATCGGATAAAAAAAAAGATAATCATCCACATATCCAATGTGTTCGAAAATATCCATAGGTAATTTATTTTTTCATATCCAATCCATATCCATCTATATCCAAAAAAATAAACAATCAAAATAATTTTTAAGTAAAGATGGAAGAGCATTAGTTTTAAATAAAATAAGACTATTCCTATTAGAACTTATTCAAAAAGATAAAGAATTCAAACTCATAATATTTTTAAGATATAAAAATATTAATTATCTTATTCTATAATAAAAATATTAAATAAAAAAAGCTTGAAATACTAAAAGATAATGAAAATGAAGAAAAAAGTATACAAATATAATCTAATAATTGATAAAATTAATATAATAATATAATTAATATATTAGCTATAAATTATATATATATATATATATATATATATTTGGATATGAGTTTAGTTATTATCTATATCCATAGGTTTGGATTGAGATTGGATTCAAATTTGGATAGAAAATAGCACTATCCATATTCTATTTCAAATTAAATCTAAATTCAATCAAAATTTATTTTTTAAATTTAATTAAATTTGAATAGAATGCATGACCGCCGGATTGGGGCGATTTTACCGTATTTTTGGCTGCTATTGAAAAAGAATATCCAACCTACCTTTCCTTCCGCCGTCGCCAAATTTAACGGGGTCTTCGTCCTCTGAGTCGCGCGCCAATTGCAAACAATAAAATCTAAAACTCGGCGATTCCGGCAGATCCGCGTCCGCCGTCAAACACCTCAATTCTCTTCCTCTCTCGTCATCATCCTCTTCCTCGTCCTCGTCCGGCCCACTAAACCCTAACACTCTCTTCCCCTCCTCCTCCTTTGCCGCCTCCGTCGCTACATTTTCCTCCTCATCTATCCTTTTCTCTTCCTTCACCTTCTCCTCCGAGGCCGCGTCTGCGTCGGCGTCGGCGATGGTCTCAGGTGATCTGGCGCCCTCCTCCTCCTTCTCCGTCATCGCTGTGGCTCCTCGGGCGGAGTCGTCGTCGACCATCCCCTCGCGTTCCTCCGGGCGGAGGAGCTCCGCCGTGGAGACGATGCTCGACTTCCTGCGCACTCGCCGCTTCACCTGCTCGATCTTCAGCTGGATCAGCTTCATCCCAGGCCGCATCTCCATTCCCGGCTCCTGCTTCGACGCGCCGTGACCCATAGGAAAAAGCGGCTGGCGAGAGAGAGGAGGGAGAAGGAGAGAGAGGACAAGAAGGTTTGTTCGAGGCTTGGACGCGAGACGATTTGGGAGGGGGTGATGGGGAGGTGTGGCAGGATGTTCTTAAGGGGTTAGAGTTAGGGTTTGGTGGCGGCGTGGGCGGCGCAGAGGGTTTTCCGGTGGCCGCTGCCAATCCGGAGCGGGATCTCTGTCGTGGGTGTGAGATCGGCGCGATCCTGACCGTCCATTGCTGGGCAGGTGATGAGATTGGGAAAGACAACGAAGCTGGATAACGAACGTGCCGTGTCTTCGTTGGTAGTGATAACGATTACGGTGGACCACATCTTGATCCTCGGGTCCAGCCTGACGGGGCGACTCCTTCAGGGAGAAATTACGGTCAGAGCCGTTTTGCAACGAAACAAAATTTTAAATAAAAAAATTATTTAATTTTTACTGATTTGAATAAAAATAGTTTATTTATTTTTTAAATAATATGATAGTTTTTTATTGGATTATTCAAGATATATATGATAAAATAATTTTAATTAATAATTTCTCCATTACAGCCCAGGAAGAATACTTTTTTTTATTTTGGCTAAGATAGGGAAGATAGGGGAGGATTGGATTGGAATTTGGATTGTGATATGGATTTAAGCTTTGATTTAGATCAGGCCATAAGCCAATCTTAGAATGCCTTATATGCTAGTATTTTTTTTTTGATAAACTGGACGGTTTATACAATAAAATTAGAAATAAAATGTCTTTAAATCGTAGAGAAGTACTATAATATGATGTCTATCTTAGAATGCCAGGTAAGCAAATATTCTTTTTTTCTTTAGGATAAATTGGATGGCTTATGTTCATCTAGTATGAATACATCTAATAAAATTAGAAAATAAAATATTTTTAAATTATAGAAGAATATCGAATTTATTTTTACATCACTTTCTATTGATTATTATGGCTTTCTTTTATCTTATTATGACTTTCTGTTGTCTTTTATGATATTAAAAAGTTATAATATTTTTTTTTAATTTTATAAAAAAATAATATTTTTATTCATAAGAATCTAATAAAAAAATATTGGATGGTATTAAATGTACATGTTCTAATATAATTGAATAGTGCATTTCATGTCAATTTTGCTGCAATGCAATTCATGCGATACAAAGTATTTTTCTTATTTCCCCAAAATTTAACATAGGTGCATCCCCAAATTCGACCGTTGTGCTGGAAGTCTCCTCTGTAACGATCAAAGAATCCACACCGTGTTATGTAAATTCAAACCAAGAGCTCTCTTCCACACCGTCCGCCAGTAAAAATTAAGAGAAATGCCTCATTTAGAAGCCATAAACCCCAACAGAGAAGCCATGGAGAATGGCAACCTGTCGCCCTCCAAATACACATTACTGGAGGAAAAAAAAACTTTACTCCTCTCCATAAAATCCCATCCAAAGCCATCCTAAAGAAACCAAATACATGTCCAGATTCTAAACCGAATGGGACTCACAGAGCTCCTTCTTCATGCCCATCCAAGCCTAAGACGCTTCATGACTCTGTACATGAACCAGTTTTCGGTATTCTTGAAGAGAAAGGAGTGAAAAAAAGGAGAAGACGTTCCAGAGTGTAAAGAAAAGTCTGAATCTAACGTGAAAGCTACACGGGAGAAGAATTTGGGATGCAGGCAAGGTTTTAAAGGGGATGATGAGATTAATCCATCGTTGGAGTTTCTTTTTCTCTATGAGCGAGATAATGGTTGGGACAATGGATGGGACCAGCCTTGGCTTCTCTGTGACTGCTCTTACTGCATTGGATTGTTAAGTTTCAGAGGTTCTGGGTTTATCTCTTTAACATTTCTTGTACGTAGTTATGGTGATTGGCGCACAATCCTGTGCCCTGTGTGCTCTCATGCTCTCTAGATTTGTTTCAGTATCAATGTAACTTAACTTTTGTTGCACCAAGGCATCCCCTTTCCAGTTACATTACCATTAATTAAATCAACAATTGACAATGATAAGATACATTCTGATAAAAAAAGAAAGAAATTTACTTGAGCAATATGCCCATTTGAACTGATAGAAGTTAGATCAAGCCACCGATGCTGTTTCCAAGAACATTTTCACAGCAACGGTGACAACTAGTAATACAAATACATGTACAAATAAATAGGAGATATACACCCATATTTTATGCAAGTATAAATGTGTTTGAAACTAAAGGAGGAACTGTTGGATATGTTAAATCTACAAAGCAACTTTTCTACTTAGAAGGCCGGCGCTATCTTAACCGATGGTCGAAGAATGGTTGTTGTAGCAATTTCGGACGTTGAGAAAGTTATATATGCGGCTAGGCGTCTTCGTCAAAGCTTTCAATTTTCTTCCTTTGTCCTTTTTCAGTGGTTTGCCCTCCAAGTCCTGTGTTATTAGATGGAAACATAATAATTAATTATTTTTTTTATAAAATATTTGATATAATTATCATTAAAAAAATTAAAAAAAAAAAAAAAACCTCAGAGTCAGTGCCGTCATCATTTTCATGAGCCACCTTCTTCCCATTCTTTTTCGTTACTAGAAGTTGACCTGCATTTATCAACAAAGTTGTTAATATTAGTCTAAGACCATGATTACCGAGCTTGAGAAAAAGATCCGGCACTAATAGAAGAAACATTACCTATAATTTGATAAAGTTATTTTATTATTAAAGAAGATTTATATGTATAAACTCCATCGAATTTGAATTCTCCAACATATATATTTTGTATGGTAGAAAGCTGTGCAGTATTAAATAGTTGCTATATCATTATTTTACTAAAAAATTATAACAATCATAACGCCAAGCACGGTATGCATCAGAAAAAAAAATTATAACAATCGACCGCAGGGCCATGTATGTCGCCCAAACTGCTATTTGAAAAAAAAAAAAAAAAAAAATTTTTTTTTCAACTTACCTTCCTTTCTGCCGCCGCCAAATTTAACGGAGTCTTGGTCCTCCGAGTCACGCGCCAAATGCGCACAATAAAATCTAAAACTCGGCGATTCCCGCACGTCCGCATCCGCCGTCAAACACCCCAATCCTCTTCCTCTCTCGTCGTCATCCTCTTCCTCGTCCGCCCTGCTGAACCCTAACACTCTCTTCCCCTCCTCCTCCTTTTCCGCCTTCGTCGCTACATTGTCCTCCTCATTTATCCTTTTCTCTTTCTTCACCTTCTCCTCCGAGGCTGCGTCTGCGTCGGCGTCGGCGATGGTCTCAGGTGATCCGGCACCCTCCTCCACCTTCTCCATCATCGCTGCGGCTGCGCGGGCGGAGTCGTCGTCGACCATCCCCGCGCGTTCCTCCGGGCGGTGGAGCTCCGCCGTGGAGACGATGCTCGACTTCCTGTGCACTCGCCGCTTCACCTGCTCGATCTTCAGCTGGATCAGCTTCATCCCCGGCCGCATCTCCATCCCCGGCTCCTGCTTCGACGAGCCGTGACCCTTAGGAAAAAGCGGCCGGAGAGAGAGAGAGGGGAGAAGGAGAGAGAGAACAAGAAGGTTTGTTCGAGGCGGAGAGGGTTTTCCGGTGGCAGCTGCCAATCGGGGAGCGGGTTCTCAGTTGTGGGTGTGAGATCGGCGCGATCCTGACCGTCCATTTCTGGGGCGGGTGATGAGGTTGAGAAAAAAAGCGCCGAAGCTGGATGACGATTACGGTTGACCACGTCTGGGACCCTCGGGTCAAGTCTGACGGTGGAACCCCCTTCGGAGAAATTATGGTTAGAGCCGTTCTACCACCGATTTTTTTTCATTGGATCATCCAACGAATCAACGCTTCGTCATTACCCAAATTTATTAAAAATTTTAAATAAAAAAATTTCATTTTAACCATGATAGCCTTCGTTGGTTTGAATGAAAATGATACGTCTATTTTTGGATAACGTAGCAGTTTTTTATTGGATGATTCGTAACAAAATAATTTTAATCAAAAATTTTTCTATAGGTAAATACTATTTTATTAGTTTTGTGCCCGTGTACATGGGTTCTGATAAAAAAAAATTATATATAAAAAATCAAATAATATTTATTTTATTTTATATTTTTATTATTTATATAAATAGATTTTAATTATAAAAATATAATAATATCATACATTAATAATATAATTTAATTCATATGAATAGGAGTTAATATAATTTTTAATTAATTTAAAATTGAAATTTAATGCTTGAAGGATTATGAAATTAGAGGATATATGGCATAAAAAGAATGGCTTTCTAATATATATATATTAGATTCGGAACCAATGTGAGGGACCGTGGGCCTGTGGCTAAGGTAGAGGGGAATTGGGTAGATTATGATATGGACTTGAACTTAGACTTGGACTGGGCCATGAATCTATCTTAGTATATCCTAATATTTTTTTGAATAAACTGGATGGCTTATACTCAACTAGTATTAATACATCTAATAAAATTAAAAGATAAAATATCTCTAAACTACAAAGAAATACTGGAATATGATGTCTATTTTAGAATGCTGCACATGCTAATACTTTTTTTTTTTTGCGGGGGGGGGGGGGGGATAAACCAGATGGCTCATTCTTATCAGATGGATATATCTAACAAAGCTAGAAAAAAAAATATCTTTAAATTATAGAAGAATATTGGAGTCCGATGATCATAAGACTCCATCCGAATCTGCGGTGCGGCACTGTTCGTTTCTTTGTAGACATGGGTTGCAACAAATGAGTTACAAAATTCTGGTAGTTTCCAGATATCCAACAACCAAGGATGTTCAATGGAAGAGCTAAAGTATTTTGAAATCCACCTAATCATTGTTGCTGAATCTTCTTCAAGTATAATATGATTGGTTCTTAGAAAATGTATAGCACATCGAATCTCCTCCCAAGCAACCCTTGGCTCTGCTTCATGTACAGGTGGCTCAAGTAGTTGTCTTCTACTCGCTGCAATTATTTAGGAATCCGGACCTCTAATTACAAAACTCGCTCCTCCCTTGCCAGCTCTGTCATTAACACTACCATTGGTATTAACCTTAACGAAGCTTGGGAGTGGGGGCTTCCGAGTAATACATTTGATTGTGAACATGATCATGGGTTTGAGGTGGAGAGTTGCATCCATTAAATTTTAACTCATACAAGAACCATGTTGGAAATAATCATATAGGTGGGTTGCTCAAGGAGCGGAGTATTACTTTCAATTATTCATTTTAATGGTAGAGATTTTGTTATGACTAGCAATCTTGTCCATTCTAAGTCTTTCTTTTAAAGGCTTGGAATTTCATGGTCGGTGCTAGTTAGAGATTCTAACTATTCCTTCCTCCTCTTTTTTTCGATTAATTTTTATGGCCTTGTTTTTGCAACAAATTTTGGTATTTTATTTGTTGGACTACTTTCTATTGGTGCATTTTACTATTAAAATAAAAATAATTTCTTAATAAATTTTAAGATAGTGGAAATACGAATGCTTGGAAGTTTTTTTCTTGACACCATTGTTCATTTGCATGAGAGTTTCATATTTAACTCTATTTTTCATGAGCTAATGAGATCATTATTCTCATTATATTTTGTAACAAAATATTCACTCTCTTACTAAAAATTTAATTACTTTTTTATTTTATAATAAAAAAATTTATCAGCTTCGCTCTCTCTAGTCCATTAATTTAGCTGATAATGGACCATATTAATATGGAAAGGCTCTATGGGCCTATAAAAAGACCTCTGAGTCTCTCTGACACAATACTCAACATACATCATTCTTTATTTCACTTATAAAGAAGTCTTGAGAGTTCTCTAACCAAAGAAGTGTTTATTTGATGGAATTTTGGGCTCAACTCTTTATGTAGAGTTGGTCTTGAGCCATACGATCATCTAGTTGATATGTTATATTCTAAAGAGAATAAGCCAATGCGATCTAGTTTCACCAATTCGTGAGCTTAGCCACCTGCAGAGGGTCCAAACATCCTTAAAGAGAGCGAGATTTCACGTATTAGCTTGATTAGTGTCATCATCCTTGATTGAAAAATTCTTATTCTATATTATATTTTACTTTGATTTTGTACATTGCACTAATAATCTTAAGAAGGTTTAATGTGGAGCACATGGCTGAGAAATCCATTGAAGATAATATTGAAGATCTCAACAAGCCCTTTCGTTTTAAGGGTGCCCACTGCAAAAGGTAGAAAGGAAATATGCTATTCTATCTCAACTTTCTCAAAGTTGCCTATATCCTTATGGAAAGAAATTAAAAGAAGATTGATACCAATAACATGACTGATGAAGAACTCATTACATATCAAGTAAGAGTTGAGAAATATAGAAAAGATGAATATAAGTATCACAATTATCTCTTGGATTATCTTGCAGACCTTTTCTATGACTTTTATGATAATATATATTTTTTAGCAAAAAAAAATGAAAAGCTTTACAAAACAAGTATGACGCTAAAGCAGTCGGTGAAAAAAATATACTAGTCATTTTTTCGCTTTCAAATGGTGGATGGAAAATCGATATTGGACCAATCTCAAGACTATGTGATGATAGTTGGAGAGCTTTGATACAAGGACATCAAGATTGTGGATAATCTTGTTGTACCTATGGCATTATCGATAAGTTATTACTTTCATGGAGAGAATTTCAAAAAATCACTATAAAAAAATAGAATTTTAGTGACTGAAAAATTGATCGCTAAAAATTAAAAATCGATCACTAATAATTTAGCGATCGATTTTGCGACCAAAAATTTTTTATTGAAAAAAGGTTGGTTGGAAATATTTTTTGACCGATTTTTTTGGTTGCAAAATCTAGCGACTGATTTACCGACCAAAAAAATATTATTAAAATTATTAAAATTAAAAAAAAATTATGATCAATTTTTCAACCAAAAAATTGATTGCTAATTTCCAAAAAAATATAAAAAATAAATAATCTAATTTCTAAAAATTAAAAATTTATAAAAAATGGTTTCTAATTTCTAAGAAGAAAAATTATAATTTTTTAAATTTTTAAATCAATTGAAAATTTGATGGTAAATTTTTTAAAAGTATTTTTTAAAAAAAATTGATCACAAAATCGATCGCTAAATTAATTAAAAAATATTAAACTAAAAATTTGAATAAGAATAGATCAAAAATTTGATCACAATTTTTCTAAAAATTTTTTTTTAAAAAAGATTGATTGCAAAATCGATTGCTAAATTAATTTAAAAATATTAAACTAAAAATTTAAATAAGAATCAATCCAAAATTCGATCCTAAATTTTATGAAAAATATTTTTTTAAAAAAATCTATCTCAAAATCGATGGTTAAATTAATTAAAAAATATTAAACTAAAAATTTAAATAATAATTGATCAAAAATTCGATCACAAATTTTTTGAAAATTATTTTTTTTAAAAAATTGATCTCAAAATTGATTGCTAAATTAATAAAAAATATTAAACTAAAAATTTAAATAATAATCAATCAAAAATTTGTTTGCAAATTTTTGAAAAATATTTTTTAAAAAATGATTGCTAAATTAATGAAAAAATATTAAACTAAAAATTTAAATAATTATCGATTGAAAATTCGATCGTAATTTTTTTGAAAAATATTTTTTTTAAAAAAATTGATCACAAAATCAATCACTAATTTTTTTATATTTTAAATTTATATTATTTTTATTTTTTGTATATTTTACTTTTTTATAAAATAATAAATTATTAATATTTTTAAATAATTTTTTAATATTTTATTTATTTACTTTTTTTTTGCCCTCCTCCCACGTGCCTTCGGTGGAATCCTCCCTTGCTGCCCTCATCCGCCAGCGCCGCAGCCCTCCGATCCCCCGCACCCCACCTCCCACGCTGCCCTTGGCCAATCATCGGCCGCTTGCGCTGCCCCCCGACCACACGCACTGCCCCCTCGGCCCTCCCATGCTACCCCCGGCCCCCCTCACCGCCTGCGCTGCCCCCTGGCCACCAGCACCACCTCCTGGCCACCCGCCCTACCTCGGCCACCCGCACCGCTTGCGCTGTCCCCTGGCCACTCGCACCGCCCCTTGGCTGCCCACCCTGCCCTCAGCCACCTGCACCGCCCGCGCTGCTTCCTGGTCACCAGCATCGCCCCTTGGCCGCTGCTCCATGCCTCTGACACCGCATTCCAATTTTGCGACTGCCCGCGCCACCCCCATTCCCCCGATGGTGGAGATCGATGGTAGGTGGTGGCAAGGAGAAGGGGAGGGGGGCCGTCGCGGGTGGGCCGATGAGGGAAGGCCGAATGGGAGGGGGCATCTCAGGCCGGGGAGGGAAGGGGGGCCGTCGCGGCGGGGGATGAGAAGAGGCCATCGCGGGTGGTCGCCAGTGAGGGGAAGGGGGGCAGTCACGGTAGGCCACCGAGGGGAGGCCGTCGTGAGCAGTAACCAGAGAGAGGAGGGGGCCGACGAGAGGAGGCCATCACGGACGATCGCTAGGGAGGGAAAGATGGGGTTCGGGGGTGGTTGGAATGGGACTAGGGTGGGGCGCCGGGCTTATAATTTTTTTTAAATAACTAGGTAAATTATCCAAAAAAAAGCATCAATTAATTTTTTTTAAAAAAAATTAAATTTATGATCGATTTTTTAGTTACAAAAAACTAAAAAATTTTACAACCAAAAAATTGATAAAAAATCTTAAAATTAGTTTTTTAAAATTTAAAATAATTTTAAAAAATTTTTGACCACTTTTTTAGTCAAAAATATTTAATTAAAAATATTAAACTAAAAATTTAAATAATAATTGATCAAAAGTTTGGTAGTAAATTTATTGAAAAAATATTTTTTAAAAAAAATCAATCACAAAATCAGTTGCTAGATTAATAAAAAATATTAAACTAAAAATTTAAATAATAATCAATCAAAAATTTGATCATAAATTTTTGAAAAATATTTTTTAAAAAAATTGATTGCAAATTTGATCTCTAAATTAATGAAAAAAATATTATGAATGAAAAAAATATTGAAAAAATAACTGGGTAAATCACCAAAAAAAGGGTGCCAATTAAATCTTTTTAAAATTTAAATTTATGATCAATTTTTTGGTTGCAAAAGGCTAAAAAAAATTTGCAATCAAAAAATTAGTTGGAAGATCTTAAAATTATTTTTTTAAAATTTAAAATAATTTGAAAATTTTTTCAATCAATTTTTTGGTCATAAATTTTTTGATAGAAAAATCAATCAAAAAATTCTAAAATTATTTTTTTAATTTAAAATAATTTAAAAAATTTTTTGATTGATTTTTTGATCAAAAAATCAAATTTTTTTGACTGATTTTTTGGTCATAAATGTATTTGCAACCAAATATAATTTTTTTTATTTTTCTTTGGTATAATTTTAGAATTTAAAATCCATCTTTACTATTCATTATCTAAATAATTATTGTTAGAGTATCATTACAAAAGATCAATCCAATAGTCCTAACTATGTTGATCAATAAAATTTAATTTTGACGGTCACGAACGATCATATGATGATCTGATAGATAGAGACCATCGATGAGTTCAAAAACTTGCAATGATGATCTCGATGATATTTATAGCATACTATCAAAATTTTACTTCAATCAGATATCATTATTATGATCAATTTAGCATGGATGATTTGGACCATTAAATGAAAAATGAGTAATCAAAGAGACAAATTGCATCCAATTATAAGATAATTTTTTAGATAAATAATTTTTATAATTATTTTAATCATTTGTATGGTGGTGATCATAAAATTCAAATTGTGCATATATGAACGATCTAAAACTATATTTCTTGATACTCATTCTTAAAGTCTATAGGTAATTATACTTATACTTTTATAAGATCAGCTTAACATCGATGGTTCATATATACATAGTTTAGATTTTATGATTATCATCCTGCAAATGATTAAAGTAGTAGCAAAGATCATTTATCTTAAAAATTATCTTACAATCGAATATCGTTTAGCCTTTTGATCATTCATTTTTTATTTAATAATCTAAATCATTTCGTACTAAATTGATCATGATAATGATATTCGATTGAAGTAAAATTTTGATAGTGTACTATAAATATCATCGAGATCATCGTTGTAAGTTTCAAATCCATCGATGGTCTCTATTTATCAGATCATCATACGATCATTCGTGACCGTTGAAATTAAATTTTATTGATTGGCATTGCTAGGGCTAACGGATCGAGCTGGTCTTTTGTGATGATATACTAATGATAATTATTTAGATAATAAATGGTGAAGATATGCTTTAAATTCTAAAATTATACTATTTTTAAAAAAAAATAAAAAATATATATATTTGATTATAAAATATATTTATGATAAAAAAATCATTCAAAAAAAATTAATTTTCCAATCAAAAAATCAATCACTAAATTTTTAAATTATTTTAAATTAAAAAAATAATTTAAAAATTTTTTAATTAATTTTTCAATCAAAAAATTTATGACCAAAAATTTGATCAAAAATTTTTTTTTTCAACCAATAAATTCGTCAAAAATTTTTTCAAATTATTTTAAATTAAAAAAATAATTTTAAAATTTTCTACCAATTTTTTGGTCAAAAAATTTACAATAAAAAATTTAGTCAAAAAAAATAATTTTTTGATCAAAATTTTTTTTAATTATTTTAAATTTTAAAAAAAATAATTTTGAGATTTTTTGATCTATTTTTTAGTCAAAAAATTTATGATAAAAAATTCAATCAAAAAAAATTATTTTTTTGATCAAAAAATTGATTGAAAAAATTTTAAATTATTTTAAATTTTTTAAAAAAATTTTATGATTGATTTTTTGGTTAAAAAATTTATGACAAAAATTCAATCAAAAAATTTAATTTTTCAACCAAATAATCAATCAAAATTTTTTTAAAATTATTTTAAATTTTAAAAAATAATTTTGTAATTTTTTGATCTATTTTTTGGTTGAAAAATTTATGATAGAAAATTTGATAAAAAATTAATTTTCTAACCAAAAAATTGATTAAATTTTTTTAAAAATTATTTTAAATTTTAAAAAAATAATTTTAAAATTTTTTAATTAATTTTTCAATCAAAAAGTTTGCGATCAAAAATTTGGTAGAAAAAAATTAATTTTTTGACCAAAAAATTGATCAAATTTTTTTTAAAATTATTTTAAATTTTAAAAAAATAATTTTAGATTTTTTTAATTAATTTTTTAATCAAAAAATTTATGATAAAAAATTTGATCAAAAAATTAGTCATAAAATTTTATAAAATTAATATTTTATAAATTTATTTTTATATTCAAATTTTTGATCGTAAAATCGATCGTAAAAATTTTGATCATAAAATCGATCCCAAATTTCAACCAAAAAATTCAGTCGCAAAATCGATCATAAAATCACTATTTTCTTATAGTGAATCATGTACCACAAACAAAATAAGACATCTCTTGAAGCACTTGTTACTCGTATCTTTTTAGAGAAAGAGGTAAGAGGATAAGATGCGCTCATAACATAAGTGAGCATCGAGCAATCATTGCAACTAAAGTAAATTTAATTTTTATAAATAAAAACTTGCTTAATGAAAATTTACCTAGGAATGTCCAATTGAAGCCTAGGAAGAAAAATATGAAAAATTATAATAGACTTCTCGAATATAATAAGGGCCAAAACCAAGCACAAAATGAATAAAATTTCAATACATGTTTTGTTTGTAGTGAGAGTAGGAATATTGCTTGAATTTATAAATTTTGGAAATATAAATCTATACTCCGGGCTAAGGTAACCAAGAAGCCACTTGTGGTGATGATAATAGACATAAATATGATGCAATATATTGATAGATGATGGGCAGATTATGGTACTAATTGGCATATTATTATGATAAACATTAGTTCAAAATTTATGCTCCATTTAAGAAGCCTAACTATTATGCTTGGTGATTCACATATCACTTAAATGATTAGAAGTGGTGAGGTCAAGTTAAAATTTATCATAAAAAAAGTATTAACTTTGAAAGATGTGCTGTGCACTCCATCTATGAAGAAGAATTTGATATCAAATTTTCTTCTCAATAAAGCTAACTTTGAGTAAACTATGGAGTCTAATCAATATGTTATCATAAAAATGGCATCTTTATGGCAAGGATTATGCTTGTGATGTAATATTTAAATTGAATATTGAAATAAATCATCTTTTAATTCTATTTATATGCTTTCTTCTATTAATTTTTGGCATACTAATTTGGATCATATAAATAGTAAATATATGAAAATCATGAGTAGTTTAGGGTTATACTTAATGGAGAAGAAATATTTTAAAAAATGCAAAACATGTAGCAAAACAAAAATTACAAAATGATCTCATAAAAGTGCTGAAAGAATTATTGAATTGTTAGAATTAATTCACACTGATATTTGTGAACTTTAAGGTATTTTAACTTATAGAGAAAATAGATATTTTATCACTTTTATGAATGAATTTTCTAAATATACTTATGTATATTTGCAAAAAATAAAAGTGATGCACTTGAAAAAATCAAAAAATTTCTCCACAAAGTTAAAAATCAATTTGGTAGAAAGATTAAAATAATAAGAAATGATAGAGCTCGTGAGTATGCATCTTTTGGATTCAACTTATTTATTCAATCATTAGGAATAATTCATAAAACTACTATTCCTTACTCACCTATCTACAATGATGTGGCTAAAAGTAAAATAAAACTTTGATTGAGTTCACAAATACCATGTTTATTGTATCAAGTGCTCCCTTAAATCTTGGGGATGAAGTGGTTTTAACTTTTTGCCATATTTTGAATAGGGTGCTACATAAAAGGACTAAAATTTCACCTATATAAGCATGTGAGTGGGGCCACTCTCTATAAGAATTGGGCTTATTCTCAAATATGCTCATGAATAATCGAGATAAGCATAGGGCCTTAATATGCTGGCTAATAAAGCTTATATCAATATCTAGATTGTTATGTATGGGCCATGATTTTTTATTTCTCTTAAGAAATTATAGTTCAAGTCTAAGACTATTATTGACTCTATAGTACAGGTTGTTGTTTCAGTAAGTGAAGGTTTAATGTAGAGCATACTTTCATGAGACATAATAATCCCTCTTTGGCTAGTAAGCTCTCTTCTTTCATTTTAATATTAAAGTAAGTAGGGGAATGTTGGTGTATTTTACTATTAAAATGATATTTCTTAATAAATTTTGAGATAATGGGCATATGAATGGTTGGAAGTTTCTTTCTTGACCCTATTTCTGATTTATATGGGAGTTTCATATATTAACTCCATTTTTCATGTGCTAATGATATTATTGTTCCCATTATCTTTCATAACGGAATATTCATTCTCCTACTAAAAGCCTAATTACTCTTATATTTTGTAACATAAGAATTTATTAGCCTCTCTCTTTCTAGCCCATTAGTTTGGCTAATAATGGACCATATTAACTTAGAAAGGCTCTGTAAGCCTATACAAGGAACTTTTACCATTAGTCTTTAATATAATACTCAACACATTATTCTTATTTCCCTTACAAAGAAGTTTTGAGAGTTTTATAGACAAAAAAAGGTATTCATTTGGTAGAGTTTTGGGCTCAATTTTTTTATGTAGAGTTAGTCTTGAGCCATACAACAATCTAGTTAGACTATTGTACCCTAGAGAGGATAAGCCAAAGAGGTCTGCTGCACTGGTTTGTAGGCCTTACCAATCACAGAGGATTTGAATCTTCTTAAAGAGTGTCATTATCCTATGAACTAGTTTGATGAGTGTCGTCATCCTTGATTGAAAAATTCTTATTCTATATTGTATTTTGCTTTGATTTTGTACATTGCACTAACACTTTCCTTTGAAATTATATGGCACTAAGTTGGTTCTGAAGGCAAAGTTGTTTTTGAGGTTCTTGGATGATTAATCACTATAAAAGCACCAATAGTTTGGGATCTTTTTTTTTTTGGTAAGATAGTCTATTCAAACAACTCTTGTATGAATATAATTAAGAGAATCAGAGAATAAAAGATTCTAGAGCAACCTAGGAACCACCCCGGCCCCTATCCAAAGAATATCTTTTATGTGCTTAGCTACATAGGTTGCCATCTAGTCTACTATAGTATTCACCTCCTAGGATACATGCCTGATAATCAAAGCAGTGCACCCATCCAATAAAATCGAGACATCATATAGTAGAGGATGAGTAGCACCTTCTCGAATGTAGTTCTATAACCAGATCACCATTGTGGTGAAGACACCCTCAACGATGAGATAATTAGCCCCTAAGTTCTAACTGGCATATGCAATCTCTGCCCAAATAGCATGAAGCTCTGTGTCAGGTATCGTAGGCTCAATTAGATGGTTCCTCTAGCTACCACCAGCCTAGAGTTGGGCCCATGGATCACAAAATCTATCCCACCATACCTTCCTCTAACACTCCCATTGCAATTGACTTTTAGGTACAATAGAGGAGGGGGCTCCCAAGTAATGAACATCTGATGAATTGCTACATAAGTAGTATAGGAGCCCTAGATCTCTGAGGGCCTGAAAGTTATATTAATCAACTCCACTGCCATAGTCAAGGTTCTGTCTATAATGAATCTCGTTGAGCACCGCATGGACTCAAATACTAGGCTATTCCTAGCTAGCCAAATATGGAGGGTCATATAGGCTGCACAAATGCCCACTACTTTGGAAGTATCACCTCTGGTTATATGCTTCAAGAACTTCAAAAAAGCCTAGGTCTATTTGCCACTTGAACTATCTAATGGTGCATCTCCGCCAAAAATCAAATATGTCCACCCTCAAGCATTGGAATAAAATATGCTCTAGAGTCTCGTCCAAGTCGCAATAAGAGCAAGCTAACTAAATATTTATACCTCTAGCTCTTAGGAGAGATCTGGTTAGGAGCTGGCCCCATGCCACCTTCTAGAGGAAAAGACTCACCCTCGAGTGCACCCTAATCCTCCAAATCCACTCAACATCTTGGTGCCTAGTGAGGTCTCTCATGTAGAACTAGTAGAGATAAGCTATCACTACCCTTGGAGTGGAGTGTCTCCAAATCCTAACATCCTATCTGCTATGGAGAGGAATCGCAAGGGACGTCACCCACTCCCCCAGCTACTTTCTAAAAAGATAAGACATTGTGGCCTGGTTCCATCCCTTACCATCTGCGAGGAGAAGAACATAAATCCTCATAGAGTCAGTCACCTTAGAGCTGATAAAGGTTGGCCAGTGGCTCAAGGGTAGGTCTCCAACCCATAGGTCATACAGAATGTTGATAGAGTGACCATTTCCCACCAACTATCTCATCTGGGGGATCATTTTAGGGGTTTAGGCATGGATCTCCTTCCATAGAAAGATGGCACCCCAGTTGGTTCGAATCTCTCTATTAACAAGCCATGGTCCATACCTAGCCCTCATAATCAAACTCCATAAGATTTTAAGGCTAAGCAATATTTTTTTTTATCCATTTATATTCTATTACTAATTTTTTTTTTTGATCTTAAATCCCATTGTACTTATCTATTGAAAAGAGGAAAATATATTTTCGATCATAAACCAAAAAATTCAAGGCAAACATGCTATGTAATTAGGGCCTTTCTTCTCATAGCTAAGGACTGGATGCTTGGGCCACCATACCTTACTAGTTGGCACACCATGTCCCATGCCAATAAAGGATACCACTCCCACCTCTTAGGTGGGACCCCTATAGGAAACTCCCAAAGAGCTGCTCTAGCTTCACTATCAATGATTTGAGTAATGCCATGTTCGAGAGCAGATAAATAAATATAGAGCTAAGAATAAATCTCACTAGAGTAATCTATCTCATCATGGACAATGCATGGACCTGCCATACCTCCAACTGCTCTCGGATCATCTGCTCCACATCCACACATTCAGCTCTCCTTAGCCTACGCCTAGTGATGGAAACTCTTAAGTACTGCAGAGTCTCACCGTACTCCCCAATCCTAAGCTTGTCCCTAATTATAAGCTGCAACTGGACCAGCATTCTTAGATTGAATACTACTGCAGACTTGAGAAGGTTCACCTTTTGACTGGATGCAGTACAATACTTCTCCAAAATCCTCCAAAAGCTGATCGCATTCCAAATAGAAGTCCAGCCCATCAACAAATGGTCATCTATAAAAAGTAGATGCTAGATCGGCTAGGCTCCCGAAGCCAGCACATAGGGATCTAAGGCTGACTTTGAGCCACAGTATGAATGACTCACAACAGAGTGTTAGTAAGATAATGAAGAGCTTTGGAGATAGGAGACAACCTTGCCGTGGCTTGATTGTGGAGTAGAAGTCTGACAACATCCTACTTATCAAAATGGCAAAATAAGAATTATGCACACAAGCCATGATCCAGCTTATCCATCTAGGATGAAAGTTGAAGTCCGATAAGGCCCGCCTAAGAAAACACCAACTCATACGATTACAAGCCTGCTCTATATCGAGCTTGATCGTCATGAGGTTGCAATAAGAAGAAGCACATCGAAGATCATGTATAAACTTTTAAGCAATAAGAATATTATCAGAGATGTTACGTCTATCCACAAATCCTCCTATTTCGAATAGATTAATCGAGAGAGAATGGGCTTCATCCTGTTCACCATCAATATGGCATAAATCTTGTATAAAGTGATGCACAAGCTGATTGGTTTGAAGTGTATAGACTCTGATGCATCCTACCTCTTTGGGACTAGAGCAATGAAGGTCTACTTTCATACCCCAGACATCTAGTTAGTAGCAAAGAACTCCTGTATCACTATGGCAACCTCAGACCAAATAAGGGGTCAGTATCTTCTATAGAAGAGTGAAAAAAAAATCATAGATCTAAGAGCTTTATCCTCAGCCATAGTTCAGAGGATTCTCCACACCTCCTCCTTAAACACATCCTCCATCAGGTCCCTATTCTCCTCCTTCATGACCACCTTCCTAGGAGAGAAAAGAATTATCCAGTCTCCTTCCAATGGCATCATCCATTAGGATTTAAAAAACTGCGCAATCTTCTATCTGATCTCTTCATCACCAGTCAGCCACTGCCTCGCAGTATCTTTGATCATCCTAATCTGGTTCCTGTGTCACCAAATGATCGTAAATTGGTAGAAGAACCTTATATTCTCCTCTTTTATCTATTGCACCCTGAACTTCTATCTCTAGAAGGTCTCTTGCTACCCTAGAAAGGAATGATGTGTGGATAGTAAGCCCTGAAGGTCAATTAGCTTCTCCTCCGCAAGCCCTCCCTTTCGATCCTTATGCTCCTTGAGCTCTGAGATAAAAGCATCAACAACCTAAATCCTCTTGAAGATGTCTCTCATCTCAACCCTATTCCACTTGAACAGGCACCTCCTCATCAGCTCCAACCTCCTGGTCATCCGATTTCAGGCATCATCTCAAACTGGCAATCTCCAAACCTCACTATAATCTTCCAAGATTGGAGATAAAAGAGCCACAGCTTCTCAAATTAGAATGGACTCCAGTGAGAGAAGGAAGTATTAGAGACTACCAATAACAAGAAATGGTCGAAAGCAATCCTCGGAAGGTGGTGCACAAGATAGGTAGGTTGATGTTGGATCCAACTGATCATGGAAAGAACCTTATCAATGCTTTGTAACACCTTGGTGGGACCCAGATAATTGTTGCACTAGATAAACCTCAATCCAACAAAACCAAGATCCACAAGACCAGTCCATTGGATAAAGTTCTTGAACTCTTTAGAGCTTGTATCCTCCATAAAGGCCCTACCTCCCTTTTATCTTTAGGGTTGATAGTATAGTTGAAGTCATTGGACACAATTATAGGAATCTCTTGATCAATTAGACTAGTTATCTCTTGCCACAATATCCTCCTCTCTCTATACTTAGTACTAGCATACATACTTGACAACAACTAAATAAAATCATTTATATCAGTAATAACAATAAATTATTGAGTATAGTGGTGGAACATGTCCATCAAAGCAATCTTGGTCTGCCAAACAACAATGATTCCCTCTGACAAATCCTAGGACTCTGCTGCATAAAACCCCCAGTTAGCTAGGAAGTGACGACAAGCATGGGCCAAGCTGGGCCCGACAATCTGGTCTAGATAAGAACACAAAGCTCTGAGATATGTTACTGCATGGATCTTCTGAAGGTGGAGTGGAAGGATGGCTTCCGTACTTTTCAAACATTTTAGATAAGCATCTTCATAGGCATATATGATGGGAGGTGGGTAGATCTCGAGTAGATCCCTTCGAAGTAGCATTGACATCCTCATCTTCCTCATATTTATTAACTCTTACCCATTTGACCACCCATGGCTTGCAAGGCTATTTTGAGCCAGCCCACTACCTCCACATGGCTTGCACAGGCTCCTTCTATTGAAGCCACAGCTCCACCTCTTCCTTTCGTCTCATCCACTAGCTTTGCTACCATCGGGGATGAGCATCAACGATTGAAGGCGGCTCCAGATCCCTAGGTTGGCCACCTTATGCACAACCCTCATTATCCTCCATCTATCAACTTACCGAAGAAGCCTCCTCCATACATGGCGATGGAGGATGGCCGATCACTATTTCCCTCTCCATCCCAAGGCCATCGATGATGTCGTCTCTACTAAGTGTGGGCTAATGGTGGTCATGGCTGAATTGACCACCATCCGACACAGGCAGTTCAAATCCTAGAGAAGATCCAGATATAGGGGTTGTGCCCTCCTCCACTAGGTTCAGTCTACTAATTTTTGACCCAGCACATGGACTTACCTCTAGGCCCTCTGCCAGACCTAAGTCACCATCTCAGGCTGGGGCCCTGTTAGTAGCCCGGGTCGGGCACCTAGCCCCCTTCAAGGAAAGCCCAACTACCTCCAACATATATTAGTCTTTTGATCCTAGGCTCTCCTTCTAGCCCACTTGCATGACATCATGACCCGAGGCCCAACTTAGCCAACACCCTAAACTAAGTCTGGGCTCACTCGTGTCAACTTGGTTGGCTCCTAACTCGCTCCTTGCTTTCTTCGGTGAATACTGCCAGGCAACCTTAGTCGACTTCTACCAACTATTAAGTCTAGTGGTGACCTTGGCAAGCTCTCCCTTCGCCATGGCAAGTTCGGACAGGACATAGTAGAGTTTGGGATCGAGGAATTTGGGTTGGATTCATTTACCTCCCTAGGTTTCACCGAAACCCTTACTGGTTGAGGCTATTGAATACTGGAGGTTGCCATCCACTACCCCATTCATGGTTGGGTCACAATGGTTGGCTCCTTCCTCACCACCTCTCCCCCCTCCATTGCCATGGGGCAAACCAAGAAGTTCTCTGAACGCAATGATCTACCCTCATTTTTCTTCTCCTCAGATATAAAGTGGCATTTATCATGAATATGGTCTAGCTAGCCACACCGATAATAAATGACTGACATGTTCTCGTAGATGAACGGCTGCCAAAAAATCTCTTTGTGATCCTGGATCAAGATCCTCAACTTCAGAGGTTTCGACGAGTCGAGCTCGACATAGAGTCTTGCAAATCTGGTCTTCTGATAACGGTTCGTGAATTCTTCCACTACCATCGATCGTCATGCCTTCGCCGTGATCCCCTTCAACATCTCAAGCCTCCAGAACTCCATGGTAGTCCGGGCAACCGGATCCAAACTACCATTCTTCAGACCATGTTCCTCCTCGGGATGAAGTCGAGCATCCACAACTCGATCGCCAAGAGCTAGCAGACGACAAACCATGGCTCGCCTTGAAGAACTCCTTGCACTTGGCTGCCACTCAGAACCAAATGAAATGGTGGTCCTCGATCAAAGCAAAGGCCTTCAGGTCATACAAAAATTTTCTCTGATCCTTGAATTCTTTCGCGATCCATTCTGATGGCACCCGCTATTCGAGGCTACGGACCAAGATGGAGACATCCTTCCATTATTTTTAGGACTCCATCATTTTCTCCTCCAGGAACTCAAGGATCTTTATGAAATACCTTTGAAGTTGTTCCACCTCCTCTGGTGTAATCTTATGCTCCGTCTAACAAGACTGCCTTGGTGGCCCCTACATAGCATAAGCCCAAGTCCTCTCTCCACTATCTAGCTCCGATGAGGATCGATCACTCTCACTTCGATCTTTTCTCTTGTCAGCCATAGAACCACTAGAATAGACTACACACCCATTGTTTGACCAAATGCCCAAAAGACTATATGATTTTTAGCAAAATTGCATAATCCTACTAAGCGGACTTCATCAAATGCAATATAAAAGAACTATCTGTTCTTGTCTTCACTAGCTCTTTATAGTTTGGGGCCTTTCACTTGGTCATATGTATGGGAAGTTTGATAGGTTGGAAGGCTATTCCAAAATTTTAGGTACTAATTTTATAGGTTGGGCTAGAGCTTGGGAGAGTAATGAGAGAACTTGGACTATTGGAATTTGTAGATTGATTAGTAACTATGAGGATCGATGTGGGCATGTATTTAATCCTACATTGATTATTGATTGAAGAGATCTTGGATACTTATATAAGGCCAAAGAATTTAAATAATATCATCTGAGCAGCTTTTTTGAATGAGATCTTAAGTTGTTTAAATAATATTGAAGCCGACCCGGCTCATAACATATGTAGATAAGGGAATATTGTACCATAGATTTATTGAGGTTGACCAGGGGTTAATCATTGTATTTATAAATGAATGCATAAATTTGGATCTTTAGTTTGATGAAGATAATAGGAGTTAAATGGGGGAAGTATGCACGGATCGTATGGATGTTTTTTTAATCTCATATCAATTATTTACTTAAAAAATCTTGAGTATTTATACAAGACTAAGGAATCCAAACAATACTTTTTGATTAACCTTTTTGGATGAGGTCCTGATTTATTACAATGACTTTATCATAGTTTTACCTCCATCTCAGTGCACATGATATGAAAATGTTGAAGAGAACTCTCATGATGTCCTCTTTTTTTTGATGTAATTGAGTTAGAGAAGCCTAGCTCAGGAAAATATTATATTAAGATAATTACTCATATATATGCGTTTACGGACTAGATAGCGGTATTACATGTCGCAGTAGTAGAACGTACAGTGAATGCAGTTATTTTGGAGAGCCTCAATACATTGAGACTTTGCAGCAGCATGATGATTGGTTTCAAAACAGATTTTGAGAACAGGTTTCAGTTTTAGGGTTACAGGTCATAGACACGCGATTTTAGCATGACTGATTTTGGATTAGATCAACATAGGTTTCCAGAGATTCGCAACTCCTTCCCTTAACCTCCAGGCTTCAACAGCTATAACAATAACTCGGCATAAACTTCACTGCAGGTGAATAAAAATCCTGGATCGTCAGCAAGATGTAATATTTTCTGCTTCTCCAAGGAAACATTTGACATCTGTTCCCAACCTGTTTGTGCGTTTGTTCCACAATTGCAATCTTTTTTGACCCGCTACAGGCTAAAAGTATCAACCGCTACTGAAACTCCCATCATTTTGCAATCTGGAATTACTTGATCTTGACATCAAAGATCCCAACCGGCAGAAAACTTTTGACAGAGGTAGATAATTCTGAAAGTTAATGCAGTCATAATGCCACATGAATTAAACTAGCTTTTCGTCATAACTCAAAGAGTGAGTGAGAGTCATTCCATTAGGATAACCAACTGTAAATACTCTCCATGCAGGCAGTGCAACGCAACAGTAGATGGTTGAATTCTGACCCTTGAATTCAAAAGTTGTTCCATAATTGCAATGGACCTTCTTGACTGACAATAATGATTTTGTTTAATTATCAGGATGCACTCTGCGGCTTGAAGAGGATTTGATTTTCAGCTGAAAATATCCAACTCGTTCCTGGTACAGATTCACTCCCGTTGTTGTTTTGCTTCGACCGACAAGTGCAACACGTTCGTGTTTGCCAAGGTTCACGTCCCGTGTTGTCAATTAAATTAAGAGTTTTGATTGGGTGTGTAGTTTAAAAAACATTGAACCAAAGGGCCGACGGGGTCGAGCTTGTCATTGTCATCTTTGAATAGGTATCTTACCCAAAGCATATATGGTTTGCTGATTCTTGAGAGTATTACTCGAGGAAGAAAGGCATGAAAGTCGAAGCATCTTTTGTTACGTTCCTTCCATGAGCACTAGAGTGTCTAAGTTCGGGGGGCTAATTGTAACATTGGTTGTTGCATTCTCCAGACTCTCCAGAGCTGTTCTTGAGTTCACGGCAATACTGGAAGATCCGAGTATGTTTTGGAAAGAAGACCAAATTAATCTAGAATATGAATATTGGAGGAATAAATGATCTGTTGACTCAATAGATTCGCCGCAGAGTCTCCCTTCCAGCCTCTTTTTATTAAGTTTACTTTTGTAAGAATCTTATCTAGATAGCAGAGGTGTAAAAAATAACGTACTCTTGGTGGAACTCTGAATTTCCAAACTATGGTGCTGAAAAATGGCCGAATGCGTAGGAAGTCATAGCAACTCTTGAGAGAGAATTTATTACTAGGGAACCATTTCCATTCTACCTTATCTGGAGTTGTTGGGAGAACTGTTGCAGCGATGATTTGGTTGAAGAATATGAAGCCAACCTTTCCGGAGCTAGTCTGCCATCAGAACTATTGGAGTGATTAAGAGCCTCTGAGACTGTAGACTTCTGATTCTGTGCAAGTTCAAACAGCTTTGGGAACCTATCTTTTTTAAAGAATAGACCAATGCCCGAGCGTCTTTCCAGAAGGATACTTGAGATCTCGTGCCTATTTTAAATCTGACCAAAGATCTCAACGTTGCCATATTCCGTTGGACACCCTTCCAGAAATCAAAAAGGTTACAGAGACCGATATCTTGAAGTGAGATGGTTTGATTCTTGAAGTAAGCTCGTTGGATTAGCAATTTCCAAGGCTTAGCCTCTGAGTAAAACATATTCCACCACCATCCAAGAGATATATAGGACTAGGTTGAGAATTCTAATATTAGTAACACCCAGACCTCCAAACTTTTTTGGTCTGCAACAATATTTCCAGCTGAGCAAACTTCTGCCATGCTTCCATTAATTGTCTCCACACCAAAGAAAGAAGCGCCGACTTCTATCAATATGCTTGATAATATGCAATGGGATGGTGAAACTTGTCATCCAGAAAATCACAAGAGAGGAGATAACTGCTTCGAGAAGTGCCACTCGGCCTGCCAGTGATAGAAGTTTATCTTTCCACATTGCTAACTTTTTCGAGTTCCTTTCGGTGAGCGGTGCCCAATCGCTTGGTTTCATATTTGTGTATTGCAGTGGCATTCCTAGATGGCATTAACTTTTGCTATTTGAGCAGCGTGTGTTTGGGTTAAACCGATTCCCAGTACTAAGGATTTATGATAGTTGATATGTAAACCTGATAGCAATTCGAACGAGTACAGGATAAATTTCAGTGTTTTGATGCTGTCTCTAGATGCTCCATGATGTCCTCTTCATCACACTATTGCATAAAATTCCATTAAAGCCACCTTGATAGCAGAATACATTGCTTTATCCTGTTATTATCAATTACAGGATATTAAGCACTAAATTTTATTTCTGAGTGAGGTGATCCTGGAGACTAAATGAGACCACCGACAAAAAACATCATGAATTTGACTTTGTAGTTTTGGAAGTGGTAGATAAGACCAGAAAATCTTTTCAAACTTCATGCTGTAGAAAATCTCTCAACAAGTGAATATTTAAACGGAACGCATAATATATATGTGGCTGTTTTGATCTCTTTGAATTATAAATAAAGCTGTTGCCATTATGGTGGGCATCTGTAAGAATGTGAAGATGCTTGCTGACCATATAATTCCCTTGGCCAAGCTTTGTCCTCAGCAATAACTTTTAATGGCCAAGCTTTGCCTTTGCCATTAAATGTTATTACTTATGTATATAACAAGGCTATATTTGATTTCTACGTCCTCCACTTTATTTTTTGCTAATGAAAAGAAGTTACATTTTGCTAGCTCGTAGCTACCCAACCTAGTCTCTATTTATATATTGGATTTCATGCATTCATACTTAAATAAATTACATAGCCAGAAGATTGATGGTTAACGACAAGCATCGATCTTCCATCATAAATATAATCTATTTATGGCTCATATTTGTGAATTCTTGTATATTTATGTGCAACATTGGCTTTGTCCCATGGTATCTGATATTGCAGTTATAAAACACAAAACAGAATAAGTGACAACGAGATATTATTTCTTCAATGCTAATTAGTTGGTGTCAACTGAAGACGTAATGACTTCAAGATTTCAAAGAACAGAGTTTTAGAAGCATGCAGTATTCTATTTTGATCCAAAGTGCAAAAGCCAAAGGAGTTTAAATTAATACTTGACCATAAAGAATACTTGCATATTAACTACTTGTGATGACTGGTGGCACTTTTATAGCAGGGAAAAGAAAAACAAAAAGGAAATGCTACTTTTACCATGCAGGATGGTACTTTTTGCAGGGATGGTGAATCTTTAGCTCGAACAACAACTTATAACTCTGTTTTCTGGAATTTGAAGTGTACGGATCATCAAAAATAAGTCCCTTGAGAACACTTATAGAGGTTGGAAAATGGAGAATTGGGTATACTTTCCATGATGACTATTGAATTCAGAGACATTCGATCAAAATAAAAGAGCAGAAGAATTATTTACTGAAATAATGAGGATAAATTTCCTCGAGTACGAAGGGAAACTTCCACATGCATCTATGAATTAATAGCTACCGGACCCCAGTAACTGCATCCTCCTCTCACAATTCAATTCCATGAATGTTGTCTTTGAGTTTCTGGAGGTGTTGTTACTCCCAAGTAATCGACTTGCATAGATTTATTTGCTGAAATCTAGGATGGGAGGAAAACCGATGGGATTGAACCCAAGTCATTGGCATACAACACTCAGTGACCTCACCAACTCAGCCTGTTGGCATCCTCAAATAATGCTTTAATAATTGATGGTGCTCGGTATACACACTCATTGCAAACAAGGCAGGAAAACATTTAATATGTTTCCAAAATGTAAACCATATGGGGATTCATGTACACGCATGCATATATTATGATGAATTGCAAACTTTTGTGTCGAGAATTTGGACATTTTTTTATCTGCAGGGCATGCAAGTTTTAGTTAGATACAATCTAATTCTATCAAGAAATCATCTTCCAGTAATTTCAGTCTCAGAATAACAAGCCTGTTTTTAGCATTTTAACTCTCACTCTGTTGATGAAACTATGAAAGTGGTTTATGTTTCACCAAATCTTTCTCCGAAAAAGAAAAGCATATTTTTTTTAGTTGTGTTCTTAATTCACCTATTCTTGATTGAGATTTCTTACTATTTGAAAGTGTGAAGTAATTCAAATTGTTGGGTAACACAAGGTCATTTACTGGCCAGAAGGAATTCTTTCCGAGTAACTTTTTCTTTTTGTTTTTTCTTTTTTTTTTTTTTTTTCTTTCCTACTATGATAATATAGATTTGGTGAACAGAAAGCTATTGATGATATTCTTTCCATTCTCCCAAGAGTCTAATTACATACTTTGTTTTTCCTTTTTGAGAATATTATATGCAGGTTTAAGACTGTCCAACAACCAAATGGCCCATGAAATTATTTATCAAAGCAAAACCTACAACTACTCATGCGTCCCTCTTCTTGGTTCAATATCTTCAAATTACTATAGAGCATAGCTTTCAACAATTGAATTGAGCACTCCAAAGCCTGCTGGGCTTTGGATTCTTTCCAAAGCAATCCCTTTCAATGGTTCCAATAGGCGCCTGGCTTAGTCCAAGTTTGTTCTTCTACTCCACCTATTCCTTGATAGTTGGATTCCATGGAAAAGCCTTCCCCTACTTATAAAGCCGCATGAGCTACTCACATGCAGTGTCGACCCCACAATCCTCCAAAAGTCCACGGCAAGTTACGACATCTCGGTATCGGCTCCGTACTGATGCCATTTTGTTAATACGGAGGCTGGTTCGGTATACCAAGGATCGATATGTATCATCTTGTGCCATCTAATTTGGTACAGTACGACTCATCTTGGCCCACAATGACCACCACCTTTCTTTATGATCGAACCAACTTCCACTCCATTTCTTTCAAAACTAGATCATTGATACATATGATGCCTTGCTTTCTTGCTCTCCTCAAATTCCCTCACCAGGTGGTCGTTGGAAGGAGCGTCTTCAGCCCCTGAACAAATGGGGCAGCCTGCGATGACGGCAAGCTGACACCATCAGTGACGAAGGAAACCAACTCAGTCATCCATAATCCATGGACTCGTGGGTGGTGGGACACAGAGAGCAGAAACCTTTTCTTAAACTACGGAAAAGGAAGCAGCTGAGGTGGTGCCGTGAGTGGCCTCCCAAACCTTTAGCTGGAAGACCGATCCCAAATCCCACACTCACAAGGCACGCTGGTCGGTAGTTGTTTGAGCAGCATCTCATGGCAAGCACGTAAGATCTTGGCCATATATTTTAGCCTTCACAATTTCAGCTCCCGGGTTGTAACAGTTACATATATAGTCATTATGATGCCAAAAAAAAATCCACCTGTTTCAAGGATATGTTAGTGAAGTCTAAACTAGTTGGTATTGTACATAATTATATTTGCCATGGCTATCATCTTTAGCAGACCTTAGGGGAAAAAAGAAAAGGAACAAAAAAAAAAAAAAAAGATCTTGTCGAAGATATAAGCTACAAAATCTTAAACTACTTCAATTGTTATTGAGAGAATCCAACATTTAAGATCTTCTTTATTTGCATGCAGAGTATGTCAGTACATTCCATATTTGGAACGATATCTGCTTTATGATTTGATTCATATTTCTCGCATGATCTAGGTTTGTCAGGTCTAAGGTTTGATAATTCAATTGCTACGATTTGCTTATGCCATGACCTGGATGTTAAAAAAGAAATAATTAGTTAAAAAGAATACATATATAAAAGTTAATTTGAAAAGATTAAGATGGAAAAGCAGAAGCATATAGCTAATTATTCTGTTCTGCAGTACCTTGCAGCTTTGCCTTCCAGTGGGTAAGTTTGGTGAGTAAGATGATGCCCATTGCATCAATGACATAATTTTTTTAATGTTTTTTAAAGTTCATGTGCCTTTGCCTTATAGAAAACTTTTTTTTTTTTTTGGGAGATTAGTTTAATTAATCCATATCCCATGTTCTTCCATCCTCCACGGTACTGAAAACTGGTGATTTGTTTTAGTCAGCCCCACATATCAATTAGGTTTGATCTTGTAGAAATTTGTTGGAAGGATCATGATGTAGCTCCATCCTCTACATCGCAATTTGAAACCTTCCAAATTGTTTGAGGTATCTGTTGCAACTACTACAAAAGAAATCCTACTAGTTGTAAATATGGTAGCAGGTGTCCTCTATCATTGAAATCCCTTATCATGTGTCACTGAAATCATTGCCCTGATTGCTCTTATGCTATTGATTGCAATAAAGTAGAAAGATTCTATATGTTAGTCCATTCTGGAGCATCTAGACTTAAATTCAGAAGACAATTTATTCCGGTCCAAAACCTGATACAGTTGATGGAAGTTGATGCTTTGGCTGACAAATAATTATCTCAAAACTGGCTTAAACTATGAAGCAATTCTGTACTTGAGTTTGCTGTCCATTATCAAATCGTATTCGTTGTAGCCCTTTGCTAGAATTGATTACAAAAGAAGGACGTCTATAAGCAATCCCAGATAACTAGAGTAACTGTAGCTGGTTGTGCAATAATTATTTTACCAAGATCTGAGTCATAATTGGACTAACTGAGTTAACAAAAATTCTCTAATTTATCCATTTAACATTTTGTCCACAAGTCCCAGAACACTGATTGTAAGCTATTATGGAAACTTTATTGCATGGACAATGATTTGAAGGTTGATAATTAATGAAATGGACACATTTTACATTGGTAAGAAATCAGTAAGAACTTTTATAACTTTCCAAGATTAATTGCTATGACGTGGCAAATTTCTTGATTTATAAGAAGTAGACCTCCTTGGAAGCTTGCCTTTGTTAAGATCAGAGAGAGACAGTGATAGATAGAAATGTATCCAACTTTGTGACCATAGTATGGCCAACAAGAGGACATGTTCTATTGCTTGAGTAGGCACTGGAAGATGTGATCTATGAGGCTTTACTATAGTTCACCTGGAACCAGCAGCTTCATCTTTTGAATCTTATTTAGTCTTTTTTCTACATTACTTACAAATCATCAGAAAAATGAAGAAAAAGGTGAAGTAAAGACTGAACTGTTTCAAAGTCTAAAAAAGAATCTTCCGACATCTCACCTGTTGGAAGATATGATCTCGTATGAGAATTAAAGATGAAATAGCAGTAATTCCTTCAGTTAGGGTTACGGTCATTGTTATGCTAATGCCTATGCCAACTTGCTTGGAAATGGCATGACATTGCAAGCTCCGAAGCTCTTCCATTGATCATCTTTGTGCCCTAATCAAACAATTACAAGCATTCCCAACGCAGTTTTCTCCTACTTTTTTCTGCATGAGTGGTCCTCAAACAATTTGTTCAACTCAAGACATTAGGATGACAAACGAAAGGTGCACATAATTCTGTTCTATAGAGGTGTCTTGCATTTAGATTAGCTCTGGTCATAGAGTTAATAGGGATCTTTCCATTTTGTTGGATGTGAGTAATTTTCTAGGATTTTATTCTTATATTCTATAATCTTCAATATTGAAAATAATGAAGAATCTCCGATGATCTCCGCCCATGATTTTTTCTTTTGATTGAAAGGATTTTTCACATAAATTCTGCATTTGCATTAACCTTTGTTTTCTCTTTTATTTGGCATCTTATCATAACATATTTCTTTCGACCTTTCTGGTTAAATTTGTGATAGCATCCTAGTTACTCAATGAAGAGCATGCAGCCATATCACAACAATATGCATGCATCCAGCAAAGAAAAAGTTTACCAGCATGGAGGAAACATTTTCAGATGATTTGTGATTGCTCTTTTATCTTTCTTTCTTTCTCTCTTTTTTTTTTTTTTTAAAAAAAAAAGGAAAGAAAAGTAGAAGTATGCTTACGTTAGTGACATAAATTCCTTTTGTGGTATCAATAAGGTTTATCTTATGTTATCTAGATTGTTACTTTTTGTGGCTGCAGTTGAAGACCTCGTGGAGCAAGAAATAATTGTCTATGTGGTGGCCGATGCACTCAGTCAGAGTAGCAATCCGAAACTAATCAAATCTAATGCTGCGAGTCTTTGTTTTGGTGTGCTTTTTTCCTCTCCCGTATCCAAGAAAAATCTAGTGTTGATGTCGTTGGCCAAGATGGGCACTTATCAAGGGACCCAGATGCCAGTGACAAGCTTTTCTTCACCAAGTTCTTATTCCTTATCCGGCCGCAAGAGGCATCTCCTTTCTTCGACCACATGGATATATGCGTTATCTTCCCTGATCTCTTTCTCTTTTCTTTTTACTGCATTGGATCCTCTTTTCTGCTAGTAAAATCACTTGAACTTTAGTTTTATCTTTTGCTTTCTCCACTCCTTTATTCATTATGTGATCTAGGCCTATAAAGACTTGCTCTGAACTTGCAATAAGAGAGATAAGAAGCTGGTCTCAACCACGATAAAGTGCTAATAAGAGCTTGTTTTTCTCTGATTTCACTTAATTCTAAACTGTTCAGAAGAATTTCTCTTTTTCGGAGAAAGAAAAACAGTTCAGAAGAAAGTGATTACAAGAGATTCACACACTACAAGTGCTAGAGTTCAGTACCAAGGTTATTCGAGTTGGATTTTTCTGAAATGAAAGTTCTGATGCATTGGAGAAAACCATCCTACACTTCTCTTCCATTTGGAGATGAAGCCATGCTACTGCTGCTACCTTCCTCTCCATCCTCTGAAAGATCTGTCACACAGCTTGAAGAAGAGGAAGAAGAAGATAAAGAAGCATCAGGATCTATGTGCTCGATGTTACTTCGAATTCGGCTGTAGTTGTAGTATGGTGTGATCTCTGCATCCATCCTAGTTGCTCCTCTCTTCCGAAAAATCCGGCACACCACCCATTCTTTGGTGTGAGCCATGGAACTCTGCATGACCCAAGGCATTGTAGCATCAGAAAGCTATCAAAGAATTATTGGAGAAATCCAAAACAATTCCTTCCAAAATAAATTGTTTTGTTCTCTTTCTTTCTTTCTTATCTTATCTTAGAGCAAGATGATGATGATGATGAGAATGGAAAGCTCACATGGGCTGAGAATTTTCTTTGGGGAAAGCCGAAGGCACTGGTTTCAGGAGCAGCAAGGCGGTACTCATGCATGATCCAATCAGTTGGAGATGCATGTGGGGGCTTTCCCCTATAGAAGACTAAAACCTTCTTCAACCCCACAAGCTGGTTGCACCGGGAGGCTATGATCGGTTTATCCTTTCTTGTGGCCTTCCAGTAGCCAGAGATCGTGGCTCTTTTGAACATTTTACCATTCAAATATTTTGCTCCTCGTAAGTTGAAAAAATACTGCTCTTCCTCGCTTCCACCTAAATTGTGATTGGAATCCATTAAAGAGCATCATTAGCACAAACAGATCGAGGGAAAATAAATTGGAGCAAAGATGCTAAAATGATTTGAATGATGCGCTTGATGTGTTTTAATTTCACATGCGAAGCTCCATCAGAAAAAGATCCTAATTTTCCAGTCCTAAGTCTTCAAACTTGTCATCTTAGCTTAATATTTCACTGAAACACCGTCATATCTATCTCTAAATTATAGATTTTGTTAGCCTCAAAATAGATCGCATCTACTACAAGATATTGTCAGTTTTGATCGCAAAATGGAACTCCAAATTAAACTGAGAAGTGCTAAGATGACGAAGAGTTGCCACTGACCGGGTAAATCCCAAGGATCGAACTTGCCGAGATCAATCTCAGGAATGACAGCGGCAGGCAATGGGAAAGAAAAGGCCTTCCTAGTGAGGTAGTGCACCACAAGCTCCTCATCAGTTGGGTGGAATCTAAAACCGGGGGGCAGTTTCTGAACTCCATACTTGATGAAGTCCGGCTTCTCCATTCCCCTGAAATACCCACTTCCACCTCCAAGGTCACTGGCTACTTTGGATCAAAATGAGCTAAGTTATGGGAAGCCATGCTCCATTTTTTTTATTTATTTCACCACAAAAATGGCGAGGACAACAGCATGAGGAAGAGAGAGAGAGAGAGAGCAGCAGGGTGTGGGTTTCATGAAGTGAAAAGCGAGGGTTCTTTATAGCAATGGTTGCGAGCGGAAGAGGACGAATCCTGTTGCGTGACTCAGACTCCACCCCTTTGGTTTGATGAGCCTTTTTTAACTAAGGTGTGGTGATGGAGTTTAGAAAAGGGGTTATACGACCTTTTGGCAGTTTTTTCTTTTTTTTTTCTTTTTTTTTTTTTTAAAGGAGACAGCTATATATTGCAAAGAGTTAAAAAAAATTAAATAAATATAACATAAGAGAGGACGTCAGATTGGAATACATTGAATAGAAAAAAAAGCCAAACAAAAGGCTGGAAGAATAGAGATAAATACAGTAACAAAATAAACAAAGGGTGACACATTGGCAAGGACGCTAAATCATGAGTGATAATGCAGTCAGCTCCAAAATCAAGTTTCATCACGAAGAAACAACCAGAAAGGACGAAGGAAGTCTGCTGAGATATCAGCCTAAGGAAAGATGTCGACCCATCAAACGCCATATAATCCATAAAATAATTGTAAGTAAAGAGGAACTGCTGCGGAGAACTTCTTGAGATCCATGTAGTTGGGATATATTAGATTATAAAATAATTTAATAATTTTTAAAAATTATTTATCTAAAAAATAATTTTTGTCATGGTTTATAAAAAAATATTCTAAAAAATGATACTGAAAAAATTACTATATTTAATTAGAGATAAATCTACATAAAAATATGATTAAATTTATAAATATATCTTTAAATATAAAATATTTTTTAATAATATGATCGTATTATCATTTCAAATTAATTTTTATATAATGACTATAATCATATGTCTTTTTGCATAATATTATCTTCATCTAAATTTTTTTATCGAAATTTTTATTAAATAAATTTAAAAAGATATTAGAATAAATTCAATGATGATATACACAGCTTTATTGGCAGTATTTTTATCAAGTATGGATTACCATTATTTGAAAATTTATCAAATACCAATCTTTTATGGTATTTATTTTACCTTCTCTCTCCAAAAAATAAACATGAGGCCCACCATATTTTTTATCATCTCTCTCTTTTATTTTTCATACCAAACATGATAATTTGATATGAAAATTATTTTTGCATGCCAGATTATCTCCGACCAAATAGATCCTTATATTATGCTTGGATTGGAGGTACACGGGGTTCATGAGAGAAGAGAGAAGGGTAAAGGATGAACCTCTGCTTGGTAAATATTTTTCAGAGATAAAAGGAGGATAGAGAAGGGTTCTCTTGACCCCTCTCTATCCCTCACTCACTCAATTTCCTCTACCCTCGATTTGAGGTATAAAGGAGAGGAAGATTCAAGCTCAAGTTTTATTTTCCTATTTTAACACCAATAAAATTTTAAAATTACAACGAGGCTGTTGTCCCTGAGATTAATTTTGATAATTTTAAAATATTAAGTATATTATGTATCTAATCATGTGTTTCAAGAATGTATATATAATTTTTTAAGTATCCAAAATGAAGAATTTATCTCAAAAATAAATTCTCTCAAGATGCCATGCTAAAATACTTAAAAGAGCAAATTCACAAATATTTGGATGGCTTGGTATGAAAAAAGTATGACTGAAAGAAGAGAAATTAAAATTGAAGGAAACAATTATGTTTAAAAGAATTTGGGCCAAGAAACTCAAGTTTGGAGGTCAAACATTGAAGAAAAATGAAGTCAGAATTTTTCGAGACATCTCAAATTTTTTCGAGAGATCTCGAGTGGTCTGACACAATGAAATAGTATTCTGGCATAGTCTCGAGAGATCTCGAGTTGAATTCGAGATGTCTCGATTTCAGAAGATAGAAACTTAGTTTTTGTGCTCTGAGAGTGAGAGGTCTCGCAGGATTCTCGAGAGGTCTCGCGGTTCTGGTGAGACGTCTCGTGAAAAACTGAGAGATCTTGAAATCTGATGAGAGATCTCGCAAAAAATTGAGAGATCTTGATCTGCGCGAACAACCTTCAACGGATAGTTTTCAATGGCTATTTTTCGACTCCAATGGATATTTCAGAGCTTCCAATGGCTAGAACTCTTACTCCAACCTTCTTTAAAGATATTTAAAGGTAGAGAATCAATTGAAAGAAAAATAAGAAAGAGATTAAGAGATTTAGAGAGAGAATCTTTTAGATTTTATGAGAAACATTGAATATCCAAAGAAAAAAAAAAGAGAGGAGTGTTGTGCACAGATTTCAGCGAGCCTTCAAAGCAATCTTCTCCAACATCTTCCACATCCTCTCAAGCACAATTTGAAGAAAAAGCCAAGCTTCAATCGAGCATATTATCGACTTATTCTTTAGGATTTAAAAGAGCTTATACTCTATTTTTTATATTATGCTGGAACTTTACTTGTATATTTTAATTTTTTTATAAGTTTTTTTTGAGGAAAAAAAACTTGAAGTTTAGGCCCGTCCAAGCCTGGAATTGAACATTGTAAATTTTGGTTGGTGATCCCAAAAAATCAACTAGGTTGTTAGTGAACCCGAAAAACTAATGGTGTTAGATTTTGGTTGGTGCTCCTGTGAAAACCAACTAGGTTTATTTGTGAGCATGAGAAAATAAATACACTGTAATTAAGGGTAGATTATAGTAAAATTTTAAAGAGAAGCTTGGAAAATGAACGTAGGAGCGGATTGCTCCGAACCATTATAAATCTTTGTGTATTTATGTTGTGCTTTTTTCTTCTATCTCTCTATATGTTTTGCATGCTTATAATTCTTACTTTACTTTCATAGTTTAATTTTGTTATCTTAATTCTGCTGCTCATATTATATACATCTCATCCTTATCATTTAGATTAAAATCAAAACACATAATTGCTTAGAGTTCAATTTGGCCAAAGCTTTTATAAGAACCTAATTCATCCCCCCTCTTGGGTTGCTACCTCTGGGCAACAATTAGTATCAGAGCAGGTGCTCTATTATTGATTATTGATCTAACCATCTAGAGCTAAAGATTATGACAATCCAAATGGAGTCTTTGTTTATTGAAGGATATTCTATAGATAGACCTTCACTTTTTAATGGTTTACATTATAGTTATTGGAAAGCATGCATGCGCATCTTCATACAAGCACATGATTATAACCTATGGAAGATTATAATCGATGGCTCACACATCCCCAAAGCATTGAAAGAGCATGATAAAGAAAATGACCTAACTTAATGCTAAGGTCATGAATATACTTTATTGTTCCTTAGAGTTAAATATATTTAATACAATTTCTTTATGTATTTCAGCAAAATATGTATGAGAGAAATTGAAAAAAATTTATAAGGGAGCAAATCAAATAGAAGAATCAAACTTTCAAGAAGAAAAAGAAGCTCACCCCAACCTATGCCTTATGTCTCGTGAGGATGAAAAGAAGAAAAAGAAGAAAAAATAAAAGAAGAAGAATGCATCAATTAAGGGGGAGCAAAGCAAAGAAGAAAAGAATGAGAAAAAAAAGAAAGCATCGTAAATCCTTGCTTGATGGCTCAAAATGATGAGGTAAATATTGATAATTCCTCTGAATTTATATTTGATGAGCTTCAAGAAGCCTTTAATAAACTTATGAATGAATTTAAAAAGTTAATCAGAAAAGTAGGGAGCTTAAAAATAATAATTTCAATTTAATGGAAGAAAAAAATTCTTTAGCTAAAGAAAAAGAAAATCTAATTAAATCTAAAAATTCTTTAGATAAAGAAATTCTTAAGCTTAAAAAAGAAAATGATATTCTGAAATCTTTCCTAAAAGAAAATGAAAATTTTTTAATTAAAAAGAAAGAGCTCTTGAAAGAAAATAAGAAATTAAGAAGAGAAGTTGAGGTTTTAAAATCTATAGCTAAAAAGTTTACAATTAGCTTTGAAAATCTTCAATCCTTGGTAAAATCCAATGAGGCTGTTTTCAATAAAACAGAAATCGATTTTAATACTTGAAGAAAATAGCAAACTACCAAAGATATTTTTACAAGAGCTTCCATCAAAGATCATTCTTTTAAGTGCTTTAAATGTAATCAAATTAGCCACAAGATTTCGGAATGCAACTTTAAAAGAATTGGTTAAACCTTGATAAGACAAATTTGGGTTCTAAAAGGAACATTAAATACTAACTCCTATGGATCCAAGATGGCTGGGTACCAAAAATTATGAAATAATTTTGCAGGTATACCAAGGATCCAATGAAGCTAAAAGAAGAAAATTTTTATGGATGCCTTAAAAATGAAAATAGATGGATGGTGCTATTTGGTAAAATCTAAACTATTCTCACACCATGCCATCTTTATTTGCTAAATATATTTTGATTATTAATTAGCATAATTATTAAGCATGTTCGATTGATTTTGATGACTTATCATTGCTTAAAATGATCATACTCTATGAATTGAAAGTTTGATGTATTAACTTTAATGATTTATTAATATGTATGCATATGATAACTTTCTTCATGTTTTGATAAGTATGATTGATTTTGATACTTGCAATAATTTGAATGCTTTGATTTTAAAGATTAATACGCTCTCTTCTATATATCATGCTATGGATGAAATGATTTATTTTAAAATTCAGCATAATATTTTAAGTCTTTCTATATTAATTTTATAATTAATGAATTTAAATTAAAAGATTCTTATTGGATATGAATGTTTTAAATTGCCAAATATTCATAGAAAAATTTAGTTTTAATTATTTGATATCAAACAACTTACTATTGCCATGTATCTGATTGATTTATCTTTTGGCAAAAAGAGAAGAATGTCTTTGTTTCAAATATGATTTTACACAGCTATATATTTGATATGATATTATTTGAAATAAATTCAAAAATACATACCTTTTCTAAACCTATTTGCTTGATATTTCTTATGAAAAAGGAAGAAATGATTTTTTTGAAGAATGACTAAAAATTTCTTTATGATTTGCCTTAACTAATTTGTTAATATCAATTCAAATTAATTTACCATTTTAAATTCTTAAATTATTTAATTTGAATCAATTCATCTTAATTTAATTCAAAACTAAAATCATTAGTATTAAGCTGAATTTACAAATTAATATTTAAATGATATTGAACCAAGAAAATCATGATTTGATCTAAAACTTAGTTAAATTGGTATCAAAAGAATCTTTCAAAAAAATGACTCTATTTGTTAAAGTAAGAAAGAGAAAATATTAAAGAAGAAGTAATCATTTAATAAAAAAACCTTTGAAATTAAAAATATATATTAAATTTTAAAAATTTGAATTTAGTGGTTAAATTCATATTGAATTTGCTTGATTTGAAATAAAGAAGGGGAGAAAGTTGAAAAGTAAAGTAATCTTGCTATAAGTATGAAAAATATGGGGAGAGATATTTTCTAACTTGATTTGATTAAAAGTTTTGACTAATTTAAAAATATATTCGTACTCCAAGAAATAAATCTTAAAAAAGATCATATCTATTCAAAAAGAGGAAGAGCCTTTATTATTTGAATTCAAGCTAAATTTTTTAAAAAGAAGAGATGATTTCTTTGATTTGACTTCATAAATTTGATACATCTCTCAATTTAATATCTTGATGTTGATTTTGATGATTTTTCTTATTTCTTTCTCATGAGCTTTTTGATGCTATCAAAAAGGAGGAGAAGAATGTTGAGTATATGCTTGATGAAACTCAATGAATTGTATTGATGCTTGAAATAAAAATTTAATACTCATTGATATGAATTGAAATATTTTTTTTATGAGTATATGAAATATGTGCAATGAATCAAAAGAATAATTAAGAACATTCATGAAGTACTCATTCATATGTTTAATCTATACTTCATGATACTTTTTAGCAAAATGCATAGAAATACATTATTTGCTTTTATTGTGCATATACTCAAGATTTTGTTATTATAAAAAAAAAAGAGATTGTTGATCCTGAGATTGATTTTGATGATTCTAAAATATTGAGTATATTATGTATCTAATCATGTATTTGAAAAATATGTGTAGGATTTTTCAAGTATCCAAAATAAAAAATTTATCTCAAGAATAAATTCTCTCAAGATGTCATGCCAAAATACTTAAAAGAGTAAATTTATACATATTTGGATGGCTTGGTATGAAGAAAGTATGATTGAAAGAAGAGAAATTAAAATTGAAGAAAGTAATTATGTTTAAAAGAGTTTGGCGCCAAGAAACTCAAGTTTGGAAGGTCAAATATTGAAGAAAAATGAAGTCAAAATTTTTTGAGATATCTCAAATTTTTTTTGAGAGCTCTCGAGCGGTCTGGCATAATGAAACAGTATTTTGGTATAGTCTCGAGAGGTCTCGAGTTGAACTCGAGACGTCTCGGTCTCAGAAGATAGAAACTTAGTTTCTGTGCTCTGAAAGTGAGAGATCTTGCAGGATTCTTGAGAGGTCTCACAGTTTTGACGAGACGTCTCATGAAAAATCGAGAGGTTTCAAAATCTGACAAGAGGTCTCATAAAAAATCGAGAGGTCTCGATCTGTGCGGATAGCCTTCAATGGATAGTTTTCCAACGGTTATTTTTTGACCCCAATGGCTATTTCAGAGCTTCCAATGGCTAGAACTTTTACTCCAACCTTCTCTAAAGGTATTTCAAGGTAGAGAATCAATTGAAAGAAAAAGAAGAAAGAGATTAAGGGATTTAGAGAGAGAATCTTTCAGATTTTGTGAGAACCATTGAATATCCAAAGAAAAGAAAAAAGAGAGGAGTGTTGTGCATAAATTTCAGCGAGCCTTCAAAGCAATCTTCTCCAACATCTTCCACATCCTCTCAAGCATAATTTGAAGAAAAGTCAGGCTTTAATCGAGCACATTATCGACTTGTTCTTTAGGATTTAAAAGAGCTTATACTCTATTTTTTATATTATATTGAAACTTTACTTGTATTTTTTGATTTCTTTATAAGTTTCTTTGGAGGAAAGAAACTTGGGATTTAGGCCCGTCCAAGCCTAAAATTGGAGATTATAGGTTTCGATTGGTGATCCTGAAAAATCAACTGGATTGTTAGTGAATCCGAAAAACTAACAGTGTTAGATTTTGGTTGGTGCTCCTATGAAAACCAACGAGGTTGATTTGTGAGTCTGAAAAAATAAATATACTATAATCAAGGGTAGATTATAGTGGAATTTTCAAAAAAAGTTTGAAAAGTGGACGTAGGAGCGGATTGCTTCGAACTACTATAAATCTTTGTGTGTTTGTGTTGTGCCTTTTTCTTCTATCTCTCTATATACTTTGCATGCTTATAATCCTTATTTTACTTTCATAGTTTGATTTTGTTATCTTAATTTTGCTGCTCATATTATATACATCTCATCCTCACCACTTAGATTAAAATCAAAGCACATAATTGCTTAGATTTAAATTTGGTCAAAGTTTTTATAAGAACCCAATTCACTCCCCCTCTTGGGTTGCTACCTCTGGGCAACAGAGGCCATTTTATAATCTCTCTTTTCAATCACACAAATCAACTCTTCGCTTTTCGCATAAGTCAGAAACTTTAGCCACCTCTTCACTTGCAGGCCGCTCCTTCATGTGTAGATTCAGATATCACAATGGTTGGGAGATAGATTCCAATGATAGAGATTCAAAACCTGCAAGTGTCTGAGCTAACGGTAATCTCTCGTAGCTAGGGTTCAGCTTTTAGCATCAACATCCCTATATTTTTTAGATGTGAATGCTCTTATTAGTCTGCTATCTTTTTTTCTTCAGTATATATATATATATATATATATATATATATATATATATATATATATATATATATATATATATATATAATGTAGAGGCCTAAGAATATTGAGTCATTACGATAGGTTCTATCAAATATTAATAAGATTCCTCTCATCCCTCAGGAATGGACGTGAGGGTACATGATTTCTTTGCTTGATCATTATTGCCTGTTGATTTAGTTTGATGAAAATTTATAATTTTACACGTTCGCTTCTAGCAATAGTGTTAGCTTCTTCGGGTATGATATTACCCTCACTTGGATAAAAGAAGATGCAACAGTGAGCTCTTTACTTGATGGATCTCTTTTTATTATTTTTAAATAATAATTTTATATATACAATATAAGATTTTATATACGTAGTGAGCTCCTTATGAGCTCATAATTTTAGTATGAGATTTTTGGATACATGGAGTAAGTATATCTTATATAAAAATATCTAATAAATTTATTCTAGATAATAAAAAATATCATAAATATTAAATAGTACATATATCAACGAGAAATAATATATTTGTCAAAATATATATAAAAATTCTTCTATCCCTTCCTTAACCCCTCTATCTAACCAAGGATAACATATGTACTATTTTTTATCCTTCCCTAATTTTCTTTCCAAATAAAGGTTCATTAATTTTCTTACCCTCCCCTCTATTATCCTCTCCTCCCCTCCCCTAATAAACTCTCATGTACCCCCAATCTAAACAAAGTATTAGGATCTATTCTTTTGTGGGTAAATATCATGAAAAAGTTGATCTACTTTTTTATTGACCAACTTATCTATGTTCTTATATTTTTCAAGATGAAAAATTTATTTTTTCTTGAATAGTATTTACCTATGAAATAAAAAAAATCTTATCCACATAGGAGGTGGCTAAATTATTTTTTTCATCAGCCAATAAAGTAGATATTTAATTTTGTACCTAAAATATTTCATCTTTATTTTCAATATATCCATCATTCAATGCTCAATAACTTAGTTATCCACTTTTTCTAAATCTAAAATGCATGAAGAGTATTATGAAAAATATAAATAAATTTTAGCAACTTATCCAAAAAAGTAGTAATGCAAAAGAACATGGGCAACATATTCGGAGCAATTTTTTTATGTATAAAAGAAGTAAATTATTTTTCATCTAAATATTGCTTGAAAAATATTTATCTAAAAATATATAGATTCTTAGATAAATTTTTTACTTACAAAAGAACGGACCATTAAGAGTAATTCAATTTTTGATTGATTTTATTTTTAAAATAAAATGGTTGTCTTACAAAACTATTGAATAAATACACCTATTTGCATTAGATATTAAAATATTTCAAAAATTTTCATAAAATAAAAATAGTCTCCAAGAATACTAATTTTATATGGTCTACCATGAAAATGATTCAGTTAGCAGTGTTATTTATCTTTTTTGAAAACATATTTGATAGATAAAGAAGTAATACTTTATATATTTATGTATGTATGCATGTATATATGCATGCATGCATGTATGGATGCATGCATGCATGCATGCATGTATGTATATATGCATACATAAATACATATATATGTATACATATACATACATACATACATACATACATACATACATATATATATATAGAGAGGGAAAGAGAGAGCCAGGCTAGAATCAGGTCGATCGAATTTGGACTTAGATCCGGTCAGATTAAAACTCTATAATAGGGATCATACATCAATTATCCAAGCCATTGAATATGATCTACTACCTCAAAACTACTTGTACACAAAAAAAATATATGATTTGAAGATCCATAGCCTATGCATCAAGTAGTCAAAAATTGGATAGCTTAAATAAAATTAAATTAGATGTATTTTTTTCATCATTTGATACATAGGCTAGGAGTTTTCAAATTATATGATTTTTGGTATGTATGCAGTTTTGAAGTAGTAGATCACATCAATGATTTGGATCATTAATATAGAACCTCCATTATCCAGTTTTGATCTGATCGGATCTGAGCCCAAATCCAATCGACCTTATCCAAGTCCGCCCTTATATATATATATGTATGTATGTATGTATGTATGTATGTATGTATGTATTTAGTCAAGCTAGAATCAGGTCTTGAATTTAGATCTAGTTAGATCAAAACTTTATAATAAAGGTCCTACATCAATGATCCAAGCCATCAAATATAATTTATTACCTTAAAACTGCTTATACACGAAAAATTATATGATTTGGAAACCCATAATCTATTCATCAAATAGTCAAAAATTGGATAACTTGAATAAAATTGAATTTGATATATTTTTTTATTACTTGATGCATAGGCTAGGAATTTTTAAATCATATGATTTTTGGTATGTAAGTAGTTTTGAGATAGTAGATCACATCCAATGACTTGGGTTATCAATGTAGGATCTCCATTATCCAATTATGATTTGATTGAATTGGAGCTCAAATCTAATCGACCTTATCCAAGTCTGCCATATATATATATATATATGATCATAGTTTGAGGCCGTCTAATAATATCATTAATCGGCTTCCATCCTCTGGTGGAACCATTCTTAATTATAGGCATATTCAAAATAACTGTTAATTAATGATCCTCTTATCTACTTTTCCTTCCACCTTGAGATGAAGCAATGGCTATCTCTTTGTCCTTCCAATCTCAATACCATGAAAAAGTAAAGAAAAGAAAGATAGAGGGAGGTCTCCTAAGAGATTCAATATGATAGAGGATGGGAGATGTTGGGACCCTTAAGAAATGGAAGGAATTCTACTATAGATTGGAGCTACGGCAGCACTTGCTATTGCGGTAGTTTTAAAAATTACTACCATAGGATCTATAACAGTAATTATGTAGAACCGCTGCTATATGTTAGACCTATGGCAATGGTTCAGTCTAATCATTGCCATAGGTTGGTCTATAGCAGTGGTTATACATAACTATTATTATAGGTCAGATCTATGGCAACAGTTCTATATAACCGCTGCAATAGATTTCATATATGGCAGCGGTTAGCCAACCATTACCATAGATGGAGAACTATAGTAGCGATTAAGCCTGACTGCTGCCATAGATCAGACCTATGGCAGCGGTTAGGCAGGACTACCGCTGCCATAGATTTGATCTATAGCTGTCTAACCACTGCCATAGGTCTGAGCTATAGCAGCGATTATGTATAACCGCTGCTATATCCTTTTTTAATATTATTTTTTTAAATATTAGATAATTTTAAAATTTAATGCTCATCTTTATCATTCATTATCAAACTAATTATCATTAGAGTGTCATCACAAAAGACCATCTCGATCCTATAGTCTTAGCTTCATCGATCAATAAAATTTGATTTTGACGATCATGAATGATGGTGCGATGATCTGATAAATAAAGATCACTGATGGATCTGAAAATCTAAAATGATGATCTTGGTACCGTTTGTAGCATATTATCAAAGTTTTACTTCAATCAGATATCGTTATCATGGTCAATTTAGTACGGAATGATTTCAACTATTAAATGAGAAATAAGTGATCAAAAGGCCAACCAATGTTTGATCATGAGACAATTTAGTTAAATGATCTTTCTATAATTTTAATCATTTTATATGGCGACGATCATAAAATCCAAATCATTTCTATATAAACTATTTTTGTTACGCAGATCTTGCAAAAGCACAGGCATAATTACTAAAGGAGTTTAAAAAAGGGTATCAAGCAACGTATAATTTTGGATCGTTCTCAGACTCATGGTTTGAATTTTATGATCACCACTATAAAAATGATTAAAGTAGTAGCCAAAATCATGAAGAAGAGTGTGCAGGATTTCTAGCTCTACTTTCAAATTTTTTTTTGAAAAATATATGTAGTAGAAATAATTATTAATCATATTAATAATAAGAGCTATAGATCTTATCTAAAAGTCCTACACGCTACAAGATCTAATGTATCATATATGCATGCATATCTGAAAAATAAAATAGCAAGTGCAGTAAAACTATTTTACTGCTTCTACATATTCAGAATATATTATCTTTTCATGGGTAGATGATTTTCGTAATCTGATCTTCTCGATGTAGATCTGAACGCTGCGACGCAGCCACACACCATCTAGCCTCCACAGGTAATCCACATGAGGCCTAGATCTCAATCAACTCATCTCGAGTGCTAGCTTGAGTAGAAGTCTTCAACAACTGATGTAGATTAAGCTCTTTTGATTTTCTTCATGGGATCTTCGGATGTTCTGGATCCCAGAGAGCATAGAAGATGATGAAGAGGAGGTGTTCTGCTTGGATCTATGAGGTCATGACCCTCGTAACTCACAGATCTAAATCCCAAATCCTAGATAGATTCTAGGATATGCACTCATCCAAATACCTTATGCTTGATTTTTTCTCATGCACGTAGAGAAGAGACTTTCTCTTCTCTTTTCTTTCTTCACGTTCTCTCTCTCCTTTCTTTTATTCCTTACACACATCCATGAAATCAATTATTTTATAGATGTGCATAAACGTGGGAGGCATGAGGGTTTTAGATAAGATGGTTGGCTTGTTCATTCAAACTTGAACTCATTTGAATTTGAATAACAACGAGTCTATCTTATCTACATGAGACATGAGAAAAGAAGGGTGTGCACACTCTTGTGCATGGATTTCTTCACGAAAATTCTTAATTCTCATGGAGAAAAGGGTGGCGCAAGATCAGAATGATGTGGCACATGGAAAGACTAGTCAAACTAGTCTATTATTTATCATCCAATTGAACCAATCTAATCCAAATTGGTTAGGCCCAATTAGATCAGATTAAACCTAACCTATTTAGGCTTAATCAAATCAGGAATTAATCAAGCCAAATTTTTGATCAAATTAGGGATTAAACCTCCTTGATGATTAGATCATCTTATAACTTACTTGGATCAGATTTAAATGAATCCAATTCAATTAGTTTTGATCCAAAAATAGTCAATCAAATTGAATTAATTAATGATCAAATCACTAATCAATCTTCTCTTGATCAGCCATTAGATCGAGTAGGAACCTCTAGTGTGTGTGACCCCACATGTTCGAATCTAAGCCGATAACACAGGAACCATTTTTCTGAACTAATCAAAGTGACCATCTAGCAGTGGTATCCGATATTCAGATAGGCTGAATAGTGCAATCGCAACATTCAAAACCTATGTGAATATGTGATAGAAATGCGATGTTGTCGTTAAGACACCATGTTTATCAGTTTAATCCAACTTCTAAAAATAATTAAAAATCCATAGATAGCAGTGAGTCGGGTCGAATCCACAGGGAAGGTAGTATTTTTAGATTTGAAATCTTTGATTTTACAAAAGAAAAAAAAAGAGAAGAGTTTTGGGATCAAAAGTGAAGTCGAAAAATAAAAAGCGAAAATTAAAAGGTGCAGGAATTTAAACTTGGTACTAAGATCTACTAGTTAGATCTTAGCATCTATTTACAATAAAAAAATAATAATTAAAATATAAAAATTAGATTATAATAAAAATAAAGAGTATAAAATTAAAGAACATAAAAATAAATATTACATTAATTAAAATTTCATAATTTAAATACATAAAGAGAAGAAATTAAAATAAGCTGATCTCTAATCTTAGATCGACATTGGCAGAAAGATGGTATAGAAGCCCAGCTCTTCTTCTCAGCACCCATTGCTTTGAAGCAGTCTTTAACCCATAGCCTGGCTTTGTCCTATACCAAAGCTTCACCTTGATCGGAGATGTCTATTTTTAGAGGCTTAGGGTCCTTTTTATAGAGCTAGGAGGGTTGGATATTTATTTCTGAAGGCAATGTGGGACTAATAGCCATTGTAACCATCAAAATATAAAGAAATCTAAATAAAATTTGAATCAAAATAGCTCTGATATGACTCTAATAATTTTGGTGATATCTAGCCATTCAATAGGAATCCAACGATCCAAAAATCATCAAAATCGGATGTGTATCAGTCCAAATCAGATTGGATTAAATTTTGGTCGTCCGATCGTACTTTGATGAAGGAAATCTGGCCGCAAATCATGCTTCGAGAGTCTTGATCATCATCGAGAATGTTTTGGATCGTAGGATCATCTCTTGGATCAAGTGCTGCCATCTGATGGCGATTCGGGTGAAATCAAAAATCAAATCAGAGTTGGAATAAACCCTGACTGTCCGATCTTGACCGTAAGCAACCACAGTCGTCCGATCGCATAATTACTGTTCCCATGGACCGTGTGGATCGGCCGCACCGCACACCACAGCCAATCAGCACCTCTTTTGCCATGACTAGATTGTCCTGTGAGCCACGATAAATTTCTGTGAACTCTTTAAGGGTCTAGGTCCGCCACGTGTTGCACTGTGATTCGCCGATTTCTGCTGAGTTGACGGTCCACGCCTGGATCGTGGACCAGCTAATGACTTCATCGGCTGAGTCGGCTTTGATGGCTTGGCTTGGCTTGGTGGCTTGGCTTGCAGAGCCGACTGAGCTATTTTCTTTTTTTATTTAAATTTTATTTATTTTATTTCTTTAAAAATTCATATCTTTTTCGTTTTAGCTCTATTTTACTTAAAATTTATTTTATTATGATCAAAAAAATGAGCTATTTCCATTGATAATAAAATTTTATTTTTTATTTTTTATTATTTTTTAATTAATTTTTTAATTAATAAAAATATGAATTTCTTAAAAATTATATATATATTGATTAATAATTTTTAAAAATTAATATAAATTAATTGATAAATTAATATTTTTATTGATAAATTTATGATTCTTATCACACCCCCCAACTTAAGCTTTGCTCGTTCTCGAGTAAAGAAAGAATTTAGTTTTAAATAGCTTTTAACTTTAAAGTTTTGAATTTTACCTAAGTAGTTTTCAAAATAGCCATTGATATTCAGTAGAGCTTAAATGAGACATATCATTGGGATATTAATACTTATCAATAGAAAAATTAAGTAAAGAATATTAAATTTTTCAGAACTTTTTTCTAAATTATCCCACCTTTATCTTTGATTTATCTAAACTTTCATATAGGCAAGTATATTGCTACTTCCATCCTTCATTTATTGATTTTTATTTTTATATTACCTACTTTTTGATGCGAATATCATTGCTTACTTAGGCAACGGGACCCGATTATTCGGTAGAAAATTAATATTTTTTTTTTTTAACATTGTACCACTATTGAGTGTCTTAACTCTTTAAGCTTTCTATTTGATCCATGTAGCGAGTCTTGGGCCAATGACTTTCAAATCAGTTGGCTTTAGGATACTAGGTATAGAATATCCTTCGGACTTACTAGCTCGAATCAAATAGGCTACGAGTTAAGACTAGCTTTACAATGAGCTTCTTTGCCCTTCCCACCTTTTGATGCGAAACTCAATGCTTGCTTAGGCAAAGAGGTCTGGTTACTTAGTGAGAAGTACTTGAAAACTATTTTATTAAAATAAATTTGTTATATAAAGAAATGTATAGTTATCCTACACAAGCCTATAAAAAGTAGACTTTTCTTTGATGCTAGTAGAAATAATTAGAAATGCTTCAAGGAAAAATATTTTATATTCTAGACTTAACTCTTTATTGAATTTTCTTAATACTTGATTCCTTAATATCTCACAGATTCTTTGATCTATGTATCAATTTTCTTTTAAAAATGCTTAGTTTAATTCAATTCTTAAGCATAATCAGATGTCTAAATACTAAATACTAACTTTTTTAAGAACTTAAAATTTTAAAATTTTTATTTTTCTCCCTCCAACTTAATCGATATTATCCTCAATGGAGAAGAAAAAAAATAAAGCATGTAATAAAGAACATGAAAGAATATACCTGACTATATTTTTGGTCCAGCACATGCCTTTGAAAATTTGGGCTCTCCCTCCAACTTATTCAAATTATTCTAAAAAAAATAAATTAAAAAGATAAATTAGATAAAAACTAAATATTGGGTTGCCTTCCAACAAGCGCTAAGTTTACCATCTTCAGCCAGACACAATGCAGCTTATTATCCTGTGTCAAATATTGGATTGATAAATTCCAATGGTTTTGAATTATCAATCTCAGAAAGTTGATTTGTAATCCCATTATTGATATATTCATTGTTAATTTTAGGGATATAATTTATGATTCCATTCTCAGACCCATATTTATTAAGAATTTCTCCTATTTGTTCTTCTAAAATACTCATGAATGGAGTTTTAGGAGTTAAGTTTGATTCAATGGATGCTGGAATGGTGACTAAAGGCTATTTTAATTTTGGAGGTAAATTAATGTGATCTTGCTTAAATAACTCCATTGATATTTCATTACATGCCTCTTGATTTTTATAAGAAGAATCAGCTTCTAGGGTTGAAGGGAACAGACTTTTGGATTTATAAGTCTCGGGTAAATCATCTATTCTTTTTTCTCCTTTTTCTATCTTATTTAAACTGAAACCAGCATCCATACTAGTTCCTAGCTCAGATTTTTCTATGTGGTTAGTCTCAGTACAAACCAGTTTCTCTAATTTTTTATTTTGGCTTGCATCAGTACTAGCCTCTCTCACCTAATCTTGGTATGGGTCCATAAGAATCCTATAGCTTTTAAGTTCAGAAATTACTTTGGTATTCTCAGATTGGGGATTCTTAAGTGAGACATTAAATTGATAACTTGGTCCAGGTGGTTGGTGGACATTAGATGGATTGTTTAAAATTGGTAGGTTTGGTAGTTGATCTAATTCTCTCCTCGTATTAGACTCAACTAATTATCCTATTTGAGCTTCTAGCTTGGAGATAGATTGCTGTTGAGTCAGAATCAATTGTTGAAGTTGGTTAAATCTATCATCGACTAGATTGGTCTGTTGAGGAGGTGGGTATGAAGGCTGATCATGATGTGGTGGCTGGATAAACTGACTAGGTTGGCCATTATTATAGGTATAGTTTTGGTATTGGGGCCTATTTTGATAATTTTGGATAGATAAAATTTGGGTTTGAGCCTGAGTCTGTTGGAATGTCCAAAAAAAATTATGGTGGTTGCTCCAATCTAAATTATATAAATTTGAAAATGGATCATTAATCAATTTGGAGTATCCTTGAGTAGCTTGAACTTGTTCTTGGATAAAATATGGAAACTGTGCAGTCATAGGATATTCACTCACATGATGGGTTAGGCTAGCATAGATTGAATAAATCTTCTGATAATTAGAAGATGATGTGAATTATGCAGGAGATTGTTGACCTAGGATTAGGAGTTAATCTATTTTCTGAGCAAGAAGATCAACTTTATCTAATTTTTGGACTATTAGATTCAGATTAGCCATTATTATGTTTAATGTGAATCAACCATTCAATTAAGTTCAACTAAATCAGAAAAAATGATTTTCTACCGTGCATGTATTAGTGTAACCCTAATGTATGGTTCAAAAAAAAATTTTAGAATATTTTTTTTAATTTTTTTAATTATTTTATTATATTAAAAATTAATTTTTTAAATTATTTTATTTATTAATTTTAATTTAATTTAATTATCATTTTTAATATTTTTTTAGTTAGTTTAATTTTTATTTTATTTTATTTTTAGAGGAGTAAGGAGAAGAAAGAAAGAAGAGTTCTAAAGAAGAGGTTCTAAGGAGTCCTAGAACTAAGAAGAAAGAGAAGAATTAGGTTTAATTAGATTTAATGTTGGTTAGCAATCAAGTTGGTCAATCAATCCTAACTAAGGGTTATTCTAGATCTAGACAGCTCCTAACTGCCAAGGTCACCTTTAAGCCCTCCAAGTGTAGGATTAGTCAATTAACTAGCCAGGTAAGTGTAAGGTCGGTGGGAGTCTCCCCGTTGCTTGCCTTAGACACCAATTGTGCTTGGCCAGATAAGCGAATGGAATCAATTAGAAACCACCTTCCTTCGGGCCCAGTCATCCCTGAACCACTTTTCTAGACACCAGTCAAATTGACTTATCCTAATCCAGTTCAACTCTTAGAATTTCTTATCCTATTGAGCTCGAGTTCCTAGGATTGATGTCTAATTGATTTTAAAATTAAAGACTTAGGTCAATGCAGGATGTTGGTTAGTTATTTATGGGCCAAGGAAGGGTAATCAAATCTCCACCTTATCTTGATTAATTGGGTTGTGCCCTTAATTTGATTTAAAGATGAATATGCACACAAAATTTTTAATCAAAGGGTTCTATGCAACTTAAACTAGATGCATGCAACTAATTGAATTCTGAAAGACTTACCTTGCCTCCAGCAATCACAAAAAAAAAATAAAATAAAAAATAAAAAATAAAAATAATATGATGCATGTTCTAAGCAGTTAGGATTTCTAATCTTATCATGAGACTTTTAATTAGATTTGAATGGATATTTTTTAAATTAATTTAAAAATAAAATAAGTAAATAAATAAATAAAAAGAAAAGAGGACTAGGATTAGGATTGATCTCACCAAAATTAGATGCTTTCTTTCTTTTCTCTTTTTTTTTGCAAAATAAATAAATAAAAAAATTAGTGAGTAATATTTAAAAAAATATTTACAATTAATTTACAAAAAAAAATTAAAGAAATTAAAGAAAAAATAGCATCTATTCCATCCCCGACAATGGTGCCAAAAACTTGGTGCGTTTGTCAAAATTATTTTTAATAAATCAAAAAAATTAAAATCAAAAATAAAAAATAATCTCCGGCAACGGTGCCAAAAATTTGATAGAAATGCGATGTTATCATTAAGACACCATGTTTATCAATTTAATCCAACTTCTAAAAATAATTAAAAATCCATAGATAGCAGTGAGTCGGGTCAAATCCATAGGAAAGGTAGTATTTTTAGATTTGAAATCTTTGATTTTACAAAAGAAAAAGAAAAAAGAAGAATTTTGGGATCAAAAGTGAAGTCAAAAAATAAAAAGTAAAAATTAAAAGGTGCAGAAATTTAAACTTGGTACTAAGATCTACTAGTTAGATCTTAGCATCTATTTGCAATAAAAAAATAATAATTAAAATATAAAAATTATATTGCAATAAAAATAAAGAGCATAAAATTAAAGAACATAAAAATAAATATTGTATTAATTAAAATTTTATAATTTAAATACATAAAAAGAAGAAATTAAAATAAGCTGATCTCTAATCTTGGATTGACATTAGTAGAAAGATGGTGTAGAAGTCCAGCTCTTCTTTTCGACATCCATTACTTTGAAGCAGCCTTTAACCCATAGCCTGGCTTCGCTCTGTACCAAAGCTTCACCTTGATCGGAGATGTTTATTTCTAGAGGCTTAGGGTCCTTTTTATAGAGCTAGGAGAGTTGGATATTTATTTCTGAAGGCAATGTGAGACTAATAGCCTTTGTAACCATCAAAATATAAAGAAATCTAAATAAAATTTGAATCAAAATAGCTCTGATACGACTCTGGTAATTTTGGTGAAATCTAGCCATTCAATAGAAATCCAACGGTCCAAAAATCATCAAAATCGGATGTGTATCAGCCCAAATCAGGTCGGATTAAATTCTGGCCATCCGATTGTGCTTTGATGGAGAAAATTTGGCCGCAAATCATGCTTTGGGAGTCCTGATCATCGTCAGGAATGTTCTGGACCGTCAGATCATCTCCTGGATCAAGCGCTGCTATCCGATGGCGATCCGGGTGAAATCAGAAACCAAATCAAAGTTGGAATAAATCCTGACCGTCTGATCTTGACCGCAAGCAACCACAATCATTCGATCGTGCAATTACTGTTCCCATGGACCACGTGGACCGACAGCACCATACACCATAGCCAATCAGCACCTCTGTTGCCAAGTGAAAAGACCAGATTGCCATGTGAGCCGCGATAAATTTTTGTGGACCCTTTAAGGGTCTAGGTCCGCCACGTATCGCGTTGTGATTCGTCGGTTTCTGCTGAGCTGGCGATCCATGCCTGGATCATGGACCGGCTGATAGCTTCATCGGCTGAGTCGGCTTTGATGGCTTGGCTTGGCTTGCAGAGCCGACTGAGCCATTTTCTTTTTTTATTTAAATTTTATTTATTTTATTTTTTTAAAATTTATATCTTTTCCGTTTTAGCTCTGTTTTACTCAAAATTTATTTCGTTGTGATCAAAAAAATGAGCTCTTTTTATTGATAATAAAATTTTATTTTTTAATTTTTATTATTTTTTAATTAATTTTTTAATTAATAAAAATATGAATTTTTCAAAAATTATATATAAATTGATTAATAATTTTTAAAAATTAATATAAATTAATTAATAAATTAATATTTTTATTGATGAATTTATGATGCTTATTAATATGATTATCGCATAATTCATCCCTTTGACGTCTATGCATAATATGACTTAGGGTTTAACTATCAATCCTGAAAGATACATCCAAATTGTGTCTCAAAGCAATTAGTCCTGTAACCCCTCACAAGGACTATCTTGATTAAGGATTTGTTAAATTAAAATACTATTGAACCCAGCTCCTGAGTCTAGGAGTGGTCAATTCCATCTTGACTCATGCACCGACTCCTCAAGCACTTGACTGTACCCAGAAATCTTCCATCATTGAATTAACAATTCAGATAGTCCAGCATCAAAGCACAGTGAGTTGTATGAAAGTCACCATGGTGATCTCAGATCGGAGGGATACTTATGCCCATATTTCATTAGAGCAATTTTTGACAGCAGAAAAGCTCCAAAGTTAGTCACGTTTAGTGTAGAAATATTCCTACATCTCACCTACATGCCATACCAATATCTTCATATTTTTTGATTAAGAGGACAACCAATCTATATGGCATACAATGATCTATACTCGATAAACATTGTTGTCCTTGATAATAACATATCAATTAGTTGCGAACATATTTAAGGACTAAACGATAAATCCTCCTTTGTCGATTCTAAATAGTCCTAAGAACTTCATCACAATAGATAGGAGTTCATTAGAAGATGAAAGATTATATAAATTAATAATTTTTATTCAATTAATAATTTATATATAATTACATAAATTAGTTCAATCGTCAACAGACTGATGATTGGATTTGGAACACTATTTTCAATAATCTTTCACTTAGCCTAAAGCCAATCGATGTAGTATCGTATACCCATCTTCGATTTGAAATCATCGAACTCCTTCACCGTAATGGCTTTAGTGAATGGGTGGGCTAGGTTCTTCTTTCCGTCAATCTTCTGAAGATCGACATCACCTCTATGCACGATCTTCTAGACAAGATAAAAGTGGCACAAAATATGCTTCATCTGCTGGTGTGCTTTTGGTTCCTTCACCTGAGCAATGGCGCTAGAGCTATCGTAGAAGAGCAGAATTGGACCATCAAGCAAGAATGCTACTCTCAGCTCGATAATGAACTTCTTTAGCCATACCACTTCTTTGACATCATCTGATGCAGCAACATACTCTGCCTCACATACTGAATCGACTACGATATACTGCTTGAAATTTTTCTAATAGACAACTCTACCATTAAGGATAAACACATATCCCGACACACTCTTGCTGTTATCATGATTAGACTGAAAACTGAAGTCTATAAATCCCATAACTTTCAAGTCCAACTCACCATAAATAAGCCACTGATCCTTAGTATTTTTCAAATACTTTAGGATAGTTTTAACAACCTTCTAGTAGTTCTCTCTTGGATCAGATTGGTATCTACTCACCACCCCTTGTGAGTATGCCACATTTGGTCTCGTACATATCATGGCATACATGATAGAATCGACCACTAAAGCATATAAAATTCTACTCATACACTCACTCTCTTGAGATGTTGTCGGACAATCTCTCTTCAAGAAAAAAATTTCATGGTCTATCAATAGATAGCCTTTCTTGAAATTCTTCATGCTGAACCACTTCAACATAGTATCTATGTACGTAGATTGAGACAATCCAAGTAATCTTTTAGATTTATCTTTATAGATCTTCATTTCTAAGATGTAGGAAGCTTCTCCTAGATTTTTTATGGAGAACTATGATGACAGCCAGATCTTTATTCCTTGTAATGCAGAGACATCATTTCCAATTAAGAGAATGTTATCCACATACCAAACAAGGAATACAACTGCTAGACTATTAGCCCACTTATATATGTAGGGCTCTTCTTCATTCTTAACAAAGCCATACATCTTGACCGTCCTATCAAAATGTATGTTCCAACTTTGAGATGCCTATTTCAGTCCATAAATGGACCTTTGAAGCTTGCACACCTTAGACTCATCTACGGATATAAAACCTTCAGATTATATCATATACACCTCTTCATCCAGCTCTCCATTTAGAAAAGTTGTTTTCACATCCATCTATCAAATTTCATAATTCAGATGCGCACCTATCGCAAGCATGAATCGAATGGATTTGAGCATTGCCATAGAAGAAAATATCTTGTCATAGTCAATACCATAATATTGACAATATCCGTTGGCAATCAGATGGACTTTATAGGTCTCCATCTTTTCGTCTGTACTCCTTTTTCTTTTGAAGACCCACTTACATCCTATGAGTTTAATCTCTTGGAGTGCATCAACCAATGTCCATACATTATTGATCTTCATGGACTCCATTTTGGATTGTATGGCATCAAGCCATTTTCCAGACTCGGATCTCTGTATTGCATCCATGAGATGATCGAATCCTCATCGTTCTCATTGAATTCGATAGGATCTTCATCCCGAACCAAAAATTCATAGTATTTGTCTGACTGATATGGTACTCTACCAGATCGCCTTAAGGATTTAGGTTTAGTGGACTCCGGGTCTAATCGAATCAAATTCGATTTAGATTCAGCTACTTATGTCAGTTCTTCCACCTATCAAACTTCCTCAAGCTTGATCTTAGAGGCATTAGTTCCTTCACTAAGGAATTTTTTTTCTAAAAAGACTGCCTTAAGGCTGACAAACATCTTTTGTTTATCAGCTAGGTAGAAGTAATATCCTTTAATTTCTTTTGGATATCCTATAAAGCTATACTTGTTAGATCTAGGTCTGAACTTGTTCGTTACTAAATGTTTGATATATGTCGGATACCCTTAAATCCTAAGGTGCGAGAGTACTGGCTTATGCCCTATCCACATCTCATATGGCATTTTAGAAATAGACTTACTCGAAATCCTATTCAGAATATAACAAGCTAACTTAAGTGCATATCTCCAAAAAGAGATTGGCAGACCGATAAATCCCATCATAGATCAAACCATGTCCAACAGGATTCGATTTCTTCTTTCAGACACACCATTATGCTGTGGTATTCTAGAAGGAGTTCATTAGGAGAGAATTCCATTCTCTCTAAGATATGTTAGAAATTAAGTGGAAAGGTACTCACCCCCTCAGTTAGATCGAATAGTTTAAATACTTTTTTCTGTTTGCTTTTCTATCTCATTACAGAATAATTTGAACATTTCAAACGACTCTGACTTATGCTTCATTAAATAGACATACCCATACCTTGATAGGTCGTCTGTGAAGATTATGAAGTAGAAATATCCATCTCTAGCACTTGTACTCATGGGTCCATATACATCAGTATGTACTAGACCCAGGAGTTCACTGGCATGTTCACCCTTTCCTATAAAAGATGACTTGATCATTTTTCCAAGAAGACAGGACTCACAGGTCAAAAGTGATTCACAATCACTAATCTCAAGAATTTCTTCTTGAGGCAATCTATTTATTCTATTCTTATTGATGCGACCTAGCCTACAATGCCAAAGATAGACTTCTGACACTTCGTCTAATCTAGGTTGTTTATCGGAGGTTTGGACTACGTTAATAGGCTATGATAATAAATAAATTTTGTTATTCAATTATCCAACATAAATTATAATATCATTCAAAATGATATTAAAAAAATTACTTTTATTGAAAACTGATAACTATTTTTTATCAAAAGGCCTACAGAAATTATATTCAATAAAAAATTTGGACAAAAGTGTCAATCACTAAGGATAACTCTATGAAAATTGATTACAAGATTCATGATTCCTAAAGCTAGAACTAAAACTTGTCTTCCTTCTTCAATATTTAGGAATCTCTCATCTTCACCAAATCTCCTACTGATCTATAAATCCTGCATCGAATTACAAATATGATAAGAACTTTCGATATCTAATACCCAGGCAGTAATATCATAAATTAAGAAGTTGCAAGGGGTTATCATATAATTACCCTGTGTAGCAACTACTTGCTTCCTCCTCGGCCTGTTCGGATTCAATGAGGTAATGTATTGAGGATAGTTTCTTTTTCAGTGCCCTCGCTTCTTGCAAAAGAAGCATTCCACTTGGCTCTAGTTAGGCTTGTACTTCTTGGTCTGATCCTATGTAGACATCCTAGCATGCGGCTGTACCTTCTTTCTCTTCTTCTTCTTATTTTTCTTTTCTTTCTCAAAAGATCGACTAGAAGAAGATCCTCCCACTACATTCATTGACTCTTTATGGTGCTAGTAATCCTTCTCAAAGTTCTGCAGCAACCCCAATAATCCATGGTAGTTAACTATAGGCTTTGTCATTCTGAAATGAGTAAGAAAAAGGAGGAAGGACTTGGGCAATAAATTTAGGATCGCATCCTTTCCGAGCTACTCATGCAGGAGAAAATTCAACTTACTCAGGCATTCAATCAACTCGATCATATACAATATATGATCAGTGACTGACACCCCTTCCCTTATATGAGCGTTGAAAATGATACAACTAGTCTTATGCCTTTTAATATCATCAGGCATGCCAAAGGAGTCGTTCAACATTTGAAGCATCTCCTCAGACTGGGCATTTTCAAATCTGTGGCTAAACTCATCATTTATTGCTATCAACATTATGCATCGAATGGTGGTGTGGTCATTGAGCCACTTCTGGTAAGCGTCTCTCACTGCCTTAATAGCATTCGGGACTGGCTCCTTAGATGCTGGATCAGTTAATATATATAAGATCCATTCATACTCTAAGACGATCTTCAACTTTCGATACCAGCTATTAAAGTTGGGTCCCATGAGTTTGTTATTATCCAATAATGATCGAAGCGATAGGATAGTCGTCATTTTTACACAAAAGAAAAATCATAGACCTAATTAGTATATGAATTATTTACTCTAAAGACTTGAACTTTAGTCTAATAATTCTTCTACTATTTTATTCGAATCGATAGCCTCTACCTTCAATTCAAGAAATTATCCCTAATTTCTTAGTGGATACTAGAATCCACATAAACTACACATGAGCTTAACTTTAGTTGGTCAATCCGTGTGCACCTATGGGTAGGTTCATAATCAATTATTTTATCAAACAACTTCTAGTAATTTAATTTTTGCCCCAGAATTCTAATCAGTAGGCTTTGGCCTACATTAAAAAGATCTAGTTAGGTTCAACCATTAACATGATCATATTTTGTCCATCAGACCAACAAATGATCAGGACCAATTTTGGTCGACCAACCTAACCATTATTAGAAAGATACAACCAAATTATCATATTATGAATGATAATTTTATTAGTCAATAAGCACCAGGTCTTTGGACCTCCAATGATTATTAAACTAATAGACCCATTATCACTCAACTTAATGGAAGGATATGACTTAATTATCACCATAACTTTATCATTTTAAGGATCTAATAATTTTAGAAGATTTTATTAACCAATTTTAAGAAGAATTATTAGCCAATTTGGATCCTCCCACTGACTTTACCAAGTCAGATTAATAAAGACCTAATTAAAGTCGATATTAGGAGCACCAAAATCAGTCAAACTAATTTATCTAATTGACATGGGTGAGCCTAAATCAAGTAGTCTAATCAAAATCTAATTCACTAGGATGGTAAGATAAATGAGATTAGTGAAAGGGATATGCCATTAACTCATCAAAGACTGAATCAATGCGAGTAGCTTCCAATTAAAAATCACTGATCTGAGCTGCCAGACTTAGTTTAGACACCATCTAGTTCATAGTTTCAATTTTGACCATCCTAGCAATTTTAGGTTCGACCACATAGCCATGAATCAAGTTCATTTGGTCCTCGTTAAATGCATGGGCTTGACCAACTATAACTATTATAATTTGGTTTAAAGAGTTCTTGATCTAATCTAAATTAATATTTGGTTAGATTTGATCAATTACTTTAATTTAGTCCATTCTTTAACTAATCTTCGGTCTAAACCCAATTAGTGAACCTAATTCGACTAACCCAATAACCCATATTTTATGATCAATGACTTAGAATCTTTAATTCATAATTCTAGAATCTAATTCATCATACTTAATTCTCAATTAAATTTAAGGCTAAGGGTTGGAGTTTAGCATTTCAAAAATATTTTTTAAATTTTGAAAGGTTCTTTACATCTTAGCACTGTTTCACTAAATAGGTCGACTTATTTCAAAAATGGATTGACTTATTTTATAAACAAGCACTAGATATAGGTTTGATCACATAAAACCAATAAATTTAGATCTTTAGTCAACTTCTCAGTTTCTGATCCAAGCTAGCCTGAACAAAAATCAAGCTGGCTCGATTTCTGAGATAGCTGGCTCAGGCAGAGGCCCGAAGGCCATCATTCCCATCGAATAGGCTTAGATTCAATCTGAGCCAGCTCGAATTCAAGCAGAGCTGGCTCAGTTTCTGAATGAGCTAGCTGGAGCATCAATCCAAAAATCATATCATACTAGCACGCTGGTCGAGCTGGCTCGATCGACGAATAGAAGCTTCCTAAAATTCTATTCAGGTTTAATCTAAAACTATGTACTCTACATGAAAATCATGAAACTATTTAGATCTAATCTAAATACTATATCATGATAAAATTTAGATTAAACATGTTTAAACATATCATAAAAATCATTAGATCTAATCTAAAATTTTATGATCAATTTTTTAGATTGCAATGTACCAGGATAATCTCTCTACTGTAAAGGATAAATCTTACAGCATGACAACCTATAGTCCGTGCGATCATCATTTTTATTTTTTAGATCAAATTATTATTTAGATCTAATCTAAAAATAATCTAAATCATGCATATATAATACATCAAAGAACCTGCTGCTCTGATACCATTTGAAGGGAAGCGCATAGGATTTTTAGCTCTACTTTTCAATATTTTTTTCGAAAAATATATGCAATAGAAATAATTATTAATCATATTAATAATAAGAGCTATAGATCTTATCCAAAAATTTTATACGTTATAGAATCTAATGTATCATATATGCATGTACATCTGAAAAATAAAATAGCAAGTATAGTAAAACTATTTTATTGCTTCTACATGTTCAGAATACGTTATCTTTTCGTGGGTAGATGATCGATCCCCATAATCTAATCTCCTCGGTGAAGATTTGAACACCATGATGCAACCACACACATGTTTGGCCTCCACGGTATTCCACACGAGACCTAGATCTCGATCAACTCCTCTCGAGTGCTAGCTCGAATAGAAGTCTTCAACGGTTGATGTAGATCAAACTCTTTTAATCTTCTTCTCAGATTCTTCGAACATTCTGGATCCTGAAGAACATAGTAGATGATGAAGAGGAGGTCTTCTAGTTGGATCTATGAGGTCGTGCCCTCGTAACTCATAGATCTAAATCCTAAATCCTAGATAGATTCTAGGATATGCACTCACCCAAATACCTTGCACCTGGTTTTTTCTCACGCATGTAGAGAAGAGACTTTCTCTTCTCTTTTCTTTCTTTACGTTCTCTCTCTCCTTTCTTCTATTCCTTACACACATCCATAAAATCAATTATTTTATAGATGCGCATAAACATGGAAGGCATGAGGATTTTAGATAAGATGGTTGGCTTGTTCATTCAAACTCAAACTTCTTTGAATTTGAATAATAACCAGCCTATCTTATCTACATGAGGCATGAGAAAAGATGGGTGTGTGCCCTCTTGTGCATGGATTTCTTCATGAGAATTCTCAATTCTCATAGAGAAAAGGATGGCACAAGATCAGGATGATGTGGTGCATGTGAAGACTAGTCAAACTAGTCTATTGTTTATCATCCAATTGAACCAATCCAATCTAAATTGGTTACGCCCAATTAGACCAGATTAAACCCAACTTATTTAGGCTTAATTAGGCTCAGTTAAATTCTAATCAAATCAAAAATTAATCAAGCCCAATTTCTGATCAAATTAGAGATTAAACCTCCTTGACGATTAGATCATCTCATAACCTAATCGGGTTAGATCCAAATGAATCCAATTCAATTGGTCTTGATCCAAAAATAATCATTCAATCAAATTAAGTTAATTAGTGATCAAATCACTAATCAATCTTCTCCTGATCAATCACTAGATCAGGTAGAAGCCTGTAGTGTGTGTGACCTCGCAGGTTTGAATCTGAGTCTATAGCACAGGAATCATTTTTTAAAACTAATCGAAGTGACCATCTAGCAATGGTACCTGACATCCAAATAGGCCGAATATTGCAATCACAATATTCAGAACCTACGTGAATATGCTTACCACATAATTCATCCTTTTGACCTTTGTGCATAGGATGACTCAGGATTTAATTATCAACCTTGAAAGATACATCCAAATTATGTCTCAAAGCAATTAGTCCTATGACCCCTCACAAGGACTACCCTGATCAAGATTTTGTTAAATTAAAATACTATTGAATTCAACTCCTGAGTCCAGGAGTGGTCAATCCCATCTTGACTCATTTACCGACTCCTCGAGTACTTGATTGTACCCAGAAATCTTCCATCACTGAATTAAAAACTCAGGTAGTCCGGCACCAAAGCACAGTGAGTTGCTTGGAAGTCACCGTGGTGATCTCAGATCGGAGAAACACTTATGCCTATATTCCATCAAAATAATTTTTAACAACAGAAAAGCTCCGGAGTTAGTCACGTTCAGTGCAGAAGTACCTCTATATTTTACGTGCATGCCGTACCAGTATCTCCACACTCCTTGGTTAACAGGACAACTAACCTATATGACACACAACGATCTATACTCGATAAATATTATCATTCTTGATAACAACGTATCAATTGATCGCGAACATATTTAAGGACTAAATGATAAATCCTCCTTTGTTAATTCTAAATAGTCCTAAGGACTTCATCACAATAGACAGAAGTTCATTAGAAGATATAAGATTTATATAAAAATACTAGAATAATTTTTATTTAATTAATAATTTATATATAATTACATAAATTAGCTTAATTATCAATAGACTGATGATTGACTTTGGGATACTATTTTTAATAAATCATTTATCTAAAAAATTATCTCATAATTGGACACCATCTGGTCCCTTGATCACTCATTTTTTATTTAACAAGCAAAATTATTTTTTACTAAATTGATCATGATAACAATATCCAATTAAAGTAAAATTTTGATAGTGTGTTATAAACAGCACCAAGATCATCGTTGCAAGTTTTTGGATCCATTGACAGTCTTCATCTATCAGATCATCATGCCATCATTCGTAGCCATTGAAATCAAATTTTACTAATCGATAAAGGTAGGGCAATCGGATCGAGACGGTCTTTCATGACGATACTCTAATGATAATTAGTTAGATAATGAATGATAAACATGGATATTAAATTTTAGAATTATATAATATTTAAAAAAATTAAAAAAATTGATTATTTACCTATGGCAGCATAGGTTAGGTTATTTTTGCCCAATCATACCCTAATTTTATTTTTCCTCCTGATCGTGCTCTTTCTCTCCCTCCTCTCCACCGTCGGTGAGGTCCCCCACCTCCTCTTTCTTCCTCGATCAGTGTCGGCTCCTCCCCCGCCTCCTCTTTCTTCCTCGATTGGCACCCGCTCCTCCCCCCTCCTCTTTCTTCCTCGATAGGCCCCACCGCCAGTCCTGCCTCCCTCTTTCCTTGGCTAGTCTTGCCACCTCCCTCACCTCCTCCATCTTCCCTGATTGGCCCCACCGCCTCCCTTGCCTCCTCCTTGTTCCTCGTTGAACCACCACCTCCTCCGCCTCCTCCTTCTTCTCGATCGGCCCAACCACCTCCCGCCCCTCCCCCTTGTTACCCGATTGGCCTGGCCGCCAGCCCTACCTCTTCTCTTCTCTTTCTCTCTTTCTCTCCCTTCTCTTCCCTTAGCCTGACCCACACCCTCCCTACTCTCTCTCTTTCCTCTTTCTCTATCTCTCTCTTTCCTCTTTCTCTTTATCCGTCACTCTCTCTTTCCTCTTTCTCATTCTCGCTCTTCTCTCTTTCTGTATCTCACTGTCTCTGTCTCTCTCACAGGCTACCTCTAGCATTGCAGCTAGCAACCCTAGGAGCTCTATGCGACCCCCTCTCCATAGCCACATGTATGTTTTTTATAAGTTTTATAGTAATATTTGTTAATTAATATTTATAATATTTATAATATTTATAATAATATTTATAATATTTATAATAAATATTATAAATATTTATTATAAATATTATAATTATCCATCAATCATGGATCATGTCGATGGATAAGAGAACTCCTGTCAGTTGGTTCTGGATCGTGCCGACGGATTCTGGGCTAGGCCGTGCCGATGGCCTTGGGTCGTGCCATGCCAGTGGCCTTGGATCGTGCCATGTCGGTGGCCGTGGATGGCCCTGAACTGTGCCAGCTGATAAGAAAACTCCCATCGACATGTTCTAAGATATATCGGTGGTCAGGAGCTGTGTCAGCCCCTAAGAGAACCCTCATCCCCATCGATGGGTTTGGGGCCATCCCGACAGTCATAGACCATGCGGGCTGCTAAGAGAACCCTCATTGGTTGATTTTGTGCCATACTGACAGCCTTGGGCCATGCCGTGCTTACGATAGTGAATGGCCTTGAGTCATTTCGATTGATAAGAAAACCCCCATCGATAGGTTCTAGGCCATACCGATGGCCAGGGGCCATGCTGGCTGCTAAGAGAATCCTTGCCCCCACCGACGGGTTCTGGACCATGCCGGTTGCTAAGAAAACCCTCGTTGGTTGGTTTTGGACCATCTTGGCGACCTTGGGCCGTGCCATGTCGGAGGCCCCTGGGCTGTGTTAGTCGATAAAAAAACCCCCATTGGTGGGTTTTAGGCCATGTCGGCAATCGATAATTCATGTTTATATCTTGTTGCTTTTATTTATTACATTGCATAACGATATACCCATCAATTAATTAGTGTATATAATCTTCGGCATCTGTACATTTATATATTTTTATACGGATGGAAGAATTATATACAATGATCAATTGATTATCTAATTTAGATTGTATAAAAATTATAAAAATTATAAATAATTCTATAGATAATTATAATAATCAAATGATATGCTAAGGGTTCTGAATAAAATTTTGGACAGTATTTTTTCTTTTTGTTCTTCCTACATAGGAGAACTAAGAAGAAATACTGTTAAAATTTTTTTTGATCTCTATTGCGTATCGTTTGATTATTGTTATAAATCTATAGAATTAATACAATTTTTGAATGAGATAGGATCTATTTTTACCTATTAGTTGGTGATAGAATATATTTATTGCATATCTGAAAATAATATTTCACTATAAGAAATATGATCTTTTATGATGGATTTATTTATGATATAAAAATTTCATCGTAAATAAGATTATTAGCGATGAAATAAAAATTACATCACTAATAAAAATTATTAGCGATAAAAATAAAATTTTATCACTAATAATCAATTATTTCATCGCTAATAATTGATTGCTAATAAATCATTTTAAAAATTAAAAAGATAATTTATTAAAGATGAAAATATTGTATCGTTAATAATTGATTATTTATGATGAAATACAAACTTTCATCGCAAATAATGCATTATTTAAAATAAAAAAGTTTCATCTCTAATAAGCAACCATTAATTAATTATTTTTAAAAATTAAAAAGATAATTTATTAGTGATGAAAATATTATGTTGCTAATAATCTATTATTTACGATGAAATACTAAGTTCCATTGCAAATAATCACTATTTATGATGAAAAACTTTCATCGCTAATAAGCGATCATTAATTAATTATTTTAAAAATTAAAAAAAAATTTATTAGCAATAAAATTTTTTGCATCGTAAATAGTAAATTATTTATAACAAAATTTAGTGTTTTATCATAAATAATCATTATTAGCGATGCAAAAGATTTCATCGCTAATAAATAATCTTTTTAAATTTTAAAAAATGATTAATTAATGATAGTTTATTTGTAATGATTTATTTTTATCGTTAATAATCAATTATTTATGATGGAATATTAATTTCTATCACTAATAAATTACTTTTTAAATTTTTCTCTGAATATTATATAATTTTGTAATTGAAAGCCCATCTTCATCGTTCATTATTTAAGTGATTATCGTATAACCACCGTCACAAAATATCATCTTGATATGATAGCTCTAGCTATATAGATTGGTAAAATTTGATTCGACGGTCATGAACAATCATATGATGATATGATAGATAGAAATCACTAATGGATCCAAAAACTTGCAATGATGATCTCTATGATATTTATAGTATACTAGCAATATTTTACTTCAATCGGATATAATTATAATAGTCAATTTAGCATGGGATGATTTGGATCGTTAAATAAAAATGAGTGATCAAAAGGCCAAACGACATCCGATTATAAGATAATTTTTTGACAAATAATCTTTGCTACTATTTTAATCATCTATACGATGATGATTATAAAATCTAAACTCCACATATATGAATTATCCATGTTAAGTATATTTTACAAAAGTATAAGTATAATTGCTAAGGAACTTTAAGAATGTATACCAGGAGATGTATACTTTTAGATAATTTATATACACGTAGTTTGCTTTTTACGATCACCACTATAGAAATGATCAAACTATCAGCAAAGATCATTTATCTAAAATTATCATCTAATGAACACACGTCAATTGATATTTTAATCACTTATTTTTTATTTAACGATCTAAATCATTCCGTGTTAAATTGAGTATCATAATTATATCTGATTGAAGTAAAATTTTGCTAGTATACTACAAATATCATAGAGATCATCATTATAAATTTTTGAACTGATCGATAATTTCTATCTATCAGATCATCATGCGGTTATTCATGATCGTCAAAATCAAATTTTATCGATCTGCATAGCTAGAGCTACCTGATCGAGATGATATTTCATGACGGTGCTTGCACGATAAATACTTAAATAATGAACGATGAAGATGGACTTTAAAATTCAAAATCATGTAATATTTAGGAAAAAATAAAAATTTTAATTTTAAAAGAATATTAATTCTTTAAAAATTAGAAAAAAATATTAATTGGCTTGCAGGCTAGCTAGTAGTGGACATGCTTGCACCCCTCAACCCCATCGCATTGGCCATGCACAGCATATTTTTGCTCTTTTTTTATTTTTAAAATAATCTATATTTTTTTATTTTAAAATTTTGGTCAAAGTATTTGCGATGAATTATTAGTGATGGAACTTTTTTGTTAGCAATAATCATTTTTTTATGATGTAAAAATTTTTTATCATAAATAAATAATAATTAATAGCGACGAAAGTTTTTGCGATGGAATATTTAGTCGTAAATAATTATGATTAGCGATAAAAAATTATTTCTATTACAAAAAAATTATTTTAATATTTTTATAGTGGAAAATTTATTTTTAGAAAAATATTTGATGGAAATTATTAGTGATGAAAGTATTTGCGATGAAATTTATTGTTGTAAATAAGAAACATTAGCGACAAATTTTTTTTTTTATCATAAATAATGTTTTTAGCGATGAAAATTTTATCGCAAATATTTTTATCACTAAAAGTCTTTAAATATCTCTCCTCCCTCCCGCAAAATCCACTCTCTCTTAGCCTGAAACCCTCTCGTCTCCCCTCTCTCTCCCCCTCATCCTCTCTGTCCCCTCCTCCTGGGCTTCCATCGGTCAGCGACCGCATTTCTCACTGTCGTTGCCGTTGTCGCCTTAGTCATCACCATCATTGCCATCGTCGTTGTCACCTCTGATGTCGCCATCATTGCCACCGTCGTACTCACCACCGCCATTGTCGCTGCCATTGCCGCTGCTATTGTATTTGAATCGATCGTAGGTAACTTAATTCGATCCTGACCGACCGACCGTGAGTCAAAATTTTTTTTATTTGTTCTTTCGATTTGGGGGCCACATGTGTTGCCGTGCAGTGGCCGATAGTGGGTGGCGAGGCACAGAAGATGGGTGCCGGCTGCAGACTGTGCGTGGCGGTTGACGGGCCTGGTGGAGGCCGCTGGTGGTGGGAGGTGCGTGGAGGGTCGGCACTGTAGGGGGTGGGGCGCCAAGAGGCGGTGGTGATGGGATGGGTGGTGTGAGGTGGAGGAGGTTGCAGGGGACAAGGAAGCAGCATTGGTGATGGGTCGGATGGGGGGCCATAGGTGGTGGGTGGCAGAGGAGGGCCGCGGATGGTGGCCGATGGAGGGGTGCCGCAATAGGTACATGGGCGACGCATGGGCTAAGGAGCTGGGGGGGCTACGACTGGTGGGGGGCAGAGAGGGGGTGCATGGGCGTGGAGGGGCGACGGTGATAGATCGGGTGTGGGGGTCGCAGGTGGTGGGCGATAGTGGGGGGTAGGTGGGGGCCAGGCCACAATGGGTACGTAGGCGATGTAGGCTGGGGGCCGGGAGGGGCCCACGATGGGTAGGGGGCGGATGGGGGTGCATGGGGCATCCGACGGTGGTGATGGCTTGGGTGGGGAACCATGGGTGGTGGGCGGCGGAGGGGAGCCGCAGGGGGTGGGGGGCTTCGATGGCTTGGGGGTGGAGGGCCCATAGGGGATTTAGTGCTTAGTAATTTATAAAATTTTAATAAATAAGAAAAAATAAGACTCTATAATAATAATAATAATAATAATAAATAAATTTAGTAGTAATAATAATAGTAGAAATAATAATAATAGTAATAGTAATAATAGTAAACATAAAAATAGTAATAATACTAATAATAATAATAATAATAGTAAAAATAGTAGTAGTAATAATAATAATAACAAAGTAAGTAATAATAATAATAACAATAATAAATTTAATAATATAATAATAATAATAGTAAAAGTAGTAATAATTTTAATAATGATAATAATAATAATAGTAATAATAATTAAAAATTAGATTCTTTTGTAATTAAAATAATTAGGTTTGTAATTATATTTTTATGCTTTTACTTGTTATAGTCTAATCTTTCCACCATGTTTAGTTCCTATATTTCATTATGATTATGATTTATTATTTTAATTTGCATAAATCGAAGGTTTTAATTTTTAATGCATATAAACTATCCGATTTGGGATTCGGACCAAGTTTTGATCAGGGATATGAGTCGGGATCCCATTCAGAATTTGGATCATGATCCGAGTTGGATCTTGATCTGGGATCCAGTCTCGAATCATGTTCGAGATTCGATTTGGAATTTGGATCATGATCATCCAATGGATCTGATTTCAGTTTGGATCCTATCCAGGATTTGGTCTGGGATTCTATTCGAGATTCGGTCTGGGATCCTATCTGGTAATGATTTAATGCATGCTTCGATATAACCTTAGACTCCTATTCAAGAGTTGATCATAGGATCCCCAAAATGGACTCTATGAACGATTTTTGGATGCCCTAATTTGGGCAGTTAAAAAATGTATCAATATTTTATTATTGTTATAGTGTTCTATGTTCTATTATAAAAAATTTCATCGTAGTTATCTCATTTATTCTCTGGGTACATATTAGATGTGGTTAATATATGATCCATCTATATTGTGTACTTGGAGAACTATAGGAAGATGTTGTCGGATTTTTTCGGATATGGAACAAAGAACAAAGCTATGACAGCAATAAAAGTGATGCATTTTTTGAAGGGATAGGACCACACCTATTAGGAAGGAGTTGGTGGAGTTAGGATTCATGAATCATTATTCTTTATTGTCAGATAGATATCGATAAAAGTTGGATGAACATCAGGGATATTTTCTTGCCTAAATATCGAAATGGTGTTCGAGATTTTATTGAATTTGCATGGTGTAAAGCTGATAATGCCAGTCAGATAAAGTATTCATGCAAAAAATGTGTCAATATGGTATATCATCACATATCACTTGTTGAGGAGCATCTACTATGTTTCGGTATGGACAAGAAGTATACTTGCTGGATATGGCATGGGGAGGGTAATCCGAATGAAGTTGTATATGACGATGACGATATCGAAGATGATATTGATGCTATTGAATCAGTAAAATATGGTAGTATAGGTTCACGATTGGATGATTTACATTAGGGTGTTAGCTCAAATGTACCCATGAGTGCTAGTGCATCTCAAGGCAGTTCTAATCTTAAATACAATATTAATGAGGTAGAAGGAACTTCTGACCAGTTTGCAAAGCTTATTCGGGATATACGAGAGCCACTCTATCCAAATTGTATGAAGTTCTCCAAGTTAGAGTTTTTGATAAAATTGATTCATATTAAAATTGTGAATCGATGGAGTCAGAAGTCTTTTGATTAAAATTTAGCATTGATCAAAGCAGCTCTTCTCCATGGATCGACACTTTTGAAATCATATACTGAAGCAAAAACATATATGCGAGAATTGGGACTTGGCTATATTCTTATGCATGCCTGCAAAAATAATTGTATATTATTTTACTAGGAGAATGAACAAGCAAGTGAATGTTCGCAATGTGATGAGCCTAGGTATAAAATGTTAGATATATGTGTCCTAGAAGCTAGAATTGGCTGACACTTGTAATACACTTATAGGAGCAAAATTATAATTTTGACTATAATCAATAAAATAGGTTATTTTCCATCACATATGTGTATTTAGTGTCTATGATACATTCTTTGAGTTAATGGTAATGATAATTTATATTTTCAAGAGTTGAAAATTTAAGACATGAATAATCATTATTAACTCATGCTCCCGACCATAGGATCATCATAAGAATGGTGATTGATCTGGAAGGTTGGTGTACAATCGCTTTTCTTTAGTAGATGAGTCTTGAGTCTACGGTGTGGAGAGATGAGAGCGAGAGTATAGGTACTTGTTAGAGAATGAGGGCACTGAGCGTGACCACCTTGAGTAGTCATTAGGAAGTCTACCTTCTCGTCAATGACTGACTCGATGCTGCAGTAGTGTGTCTGGTTCTTTGACCTGAGGTGCATCGGTAGTTCACCTTGAGGGTGTTATAGTTTGACTACACCATTACTCGATCTCCTAGCCATATGGAATCCCTGAGGTGTATGTTGGCTATAGCATGTTCATTGTAGGAACTGGATTGCATCAAGATGGAATCTATCTACCTCGGTGGTAGAGGAGCAGCCCTATGATGATCATGAGAATCAAGTCCAGAAGCCCATGGCCATGGCAGAGTGAAATAATAGAAAGAGTTTCTATTTAGATTTTCACATTGGACTTGAATCGAATGATTACATCATATGACAGAGAACTAGGGTTTGACGAGTTCACCTTAACCCTAATCTGATCGGGGCTCAAGATAGAAGAACTTAATCACACAGGTAGCTGCACCAAGAGGTTCGCATTCAGCTCTGATGGGTTGCCACCATATACTGCTAGGTGTCACTGGTGGATTTTGGGAGCAATTAGAATGATTTAGATGATCGATCATTCTAGCTGTTCGAATCAGAAGAGTTCTGATCCATCGAAAGGAGTTTCGATGATGTCGATGATAGAGATCATGACATATCCCATTACCATACAGAACTGAACCTAACTGGGTCACACAAACAAGGGTTTGAATCTGGTGATCATCAATTGAACTGATCTAGTTCAATTGATCTGAATGAGATTCAATTAGGTTCAAGAAAATCGTGCTAGCACTCGATTGAACCTAACGTTCTTCTTTTACTATCATAAATAAGTTGTCCTGACTGAGCCAAAGGAGTTTGTGCTCAATCAGAGGCCTTCATATTGGTCTGACTGGAGGTTGTCCAAGTCAGAAAAGGTTGTCTTATTTTGTAAGACATTACCTGCCATTTTTGGTCACCTGCCATTTCTTGTTCCTTTGACTTTGGTCAAAAGTCTACCTTTGACTGGTCAAATATTGACCATTGATACTTTGACTTTTGATCCACATGTATCATGCACCTATTGGAGAGCTGGTGGGGGCTTGTCCCCCTGCCAGAACCTGGCAAGGAAGGAGGGCGCACGCCACCCTAGGCGTGTGCCCAAGTTGGAGGCGCCTAGGAGTCCTTGTTGGACAGGGACTCCATCTCCTTTTTGGATTCCAATTAGAGTTCTCCTAAGAACCAACTTTGACTGGTCTTAGGCATGCCCTCTAAGGAGGAATCCAAGGGGACTCTATTCCCACCAATCAGATTTAGATCTGATTTCACAAAGGGTTGTGATTGGTTGGGAAGAAGAGGAGTTGGATCACAGCATAGTCTATAAATAAGACCCTGCGCCCAACTCAAAGAGCAATTGAAAAAGTAATTGAAAAACCCATGCCCCAAGGCTGCCTCTCTCCTCCTCCTCCATGCCAAAGCCCATCTTCTCCCTCTCCTCTCCATGTCCCAAAAGGAGTTTTGGATCCTTGGTTGGTGCGAATCCAGATCAGAGAAAGGCGACTGAAAGCTAAGAAGGCTGCGCTGCTGCAAAGGACGAACTGCTGATCTTCAAAAGGAGTTTTGAAGATCCTCCAGATCAGATCCAGATCTAATTTTTGGAGATGTGATAGAGAAGAAGAGGATCTCCAGATCCAGCCTGAGTGGATACCGGTAGAGGCCAGGCACTTGCGTGGCTAGATCCAGAACCTTCCGCTGCTTACAGGATCATCAACAGGGTAATAGGATTACCCTACTCAAGGTAAATTAAATTTGATTTAATTTATCTTAAATTTTATTTTAATTATTAAAATAATAAAAATTAGATCTAAAATATTCAAGATCTGATTAGATCAAAGAAAAAAAATTTTTGAAATATATCTCTTGATCTGATCAGATCTGAACGAACCTGGATCCGAGAAATCAGGATTTTTCCTTCAACTGGTATCAGAGCCAAGGTTCTAAAAGTATTTAGATCTAATTTTAAATTTATTTTAATTAGAAAAATAAGTGATTTTAGATGTCACATGAGATGTGATCAGATCTAAAAATCAGAAAAAATTAAAATTAAATGAATTTGGATCTAAGATTAGAAAATATGCATGACTAGTTCTAAAATAGAATAGTTCTATAGAATAGTCTTGCATGTTTTTAATTTAATCTTGATTAAATCATATTTTAGATCTATTTATTTACTATTTTTTGATATTATAATTATTATAATAATATCTAAAAAATAGTAAATAAAAATTATTTAATTTTAAAATATCATATGAGATATGATTGATGCATGTCTAGACTAGTTGTAGAATAGTTCTACATAATTGTCTAGATTAGAATTTATTTTGATTAGATCAATTTAAATCTAATTTTTTAGATTATTATGAGATAATTTAGATCTAAAAATATGCATGATTTGATACATGAGATGTATGCAAAATATGCCATGATTAGATCTAATTTGTATATGAGATATATGATATAGATCTAAAACTATTTTGTAGTATTGCATGTTCCTGATTAAGGCGTTCCTCTTGGCCGTCCGATCATAAGAACGAAGAAGGGTTTAAAGGCCCTCTCCTTCCATTCGATGGGGTGTTCTTATGATGTGTAGGGGTGCTGCGTGTTCGTCCTTAATCAGAAATCCAAAACTTACTTTCTGCAAAACCCTAGATCCTGAAACCCTAGGATTTATTGTGCATATTTTGTTTATGAACCCTACTTAATTAAGAATTAAGATTATGGAATATTAATTAGGTCTAAAATTGAGAATTTTAGATCTAAGACATATTCATAATACTGGGTTCGGGCTTGGGTAGCTCAATTAGGTCTAAGCGGTTGATCAAACCGAATCAAGAGTTGGTTAGATGGGATCAACAATGCTTAAATTGACCAGCCTAATAGGATTAAGTCTGGGTCAAGATCGAGTCACGATCAAGCAAGACCTAATTAGGCTCAGAGGTTAGAGTCTGGATTGTAGGCTAACCCAATTGGTTCTGACTCAACAATTTGGTGTCTAAGGTAAGTTTGGCACATACGACCGACTGATTTTTTTAATTGGAAGCTACTCGACCTGAATGCATTCTTGTACGAGTTAATGGCATATTCCTTCCACCGATCTCACTTACCTGGCCATATCTGTTGACACAGTTCTGATCTGAGGTGGTCAATAATCCGAGCTAACCCATGCCACTAGGTTAGTCATAATTGTTATGACTATGCCAAGTCTAGTTTAATGAGACCTGAATCAATTCTCCCTAAGAAAAGATTAAGTCTGAGGTCTTCCACCATTGTAGATGTGCGGGCCCTTCCCGGGGTTGATTGTTCTCGGCTGGATACAGTGGCTCAGTTGCACCGAAAAGATGCAACCATGTCTATTAGGCATTGGATGCTATGGGCTGGAGGATGAGTTGGGCTCAATATTTCGGATACGGTGAGAGACTCAATTAGGAATCCCAGTCTATGCAAATGGTGGGTCTGACTTAACTAAGGAGTGGATCAATATTCTGGATACGGTGAGATTCATGAATTAGAGACCAAGTTTGGGTGCACCATGATTAGAGAATCATTGAACAAGAGTTGTTCACTCATTGGCTAACCCATCACCAATAACTGTTAGGTGAGGTGATGAGTCAGTTGGTGAGACCGCACCACCCACTAGAAATCATTAATCGTGGAGATTTTCGCATCTCTACAGAGGGAGTGTAGGGATCCGAGAAAATAGTGGAAAGCTAATTTATTTAAAAATAAAATCCCTAAATAAATTGGTCAAGTCAAAATTACAGTATCTAACTAGAATCTTTGACTCTCTATAGGAAAATGTCTGCGTCCAACCCATTGGCACGTATCCTGGACACACATAGACTGACTGGACCCAATTATAAAGATTGGCTCAGGAACTACAAAATTATTTTGGGTTTCAGAGAAGTTAACCCATGTTTTGGACCAGGACCCTCCCACCTTACCAGCCCATCCATCTGAACAGAGAGCGTCTCTGAAAAAATGGATAGACGAAGATAATAAGGCCAGATATTACATGTTGGGCTCGATGTCTGATGAGCTCCAGCGCCAACATGAAGATATCGGGACTGCTCGCCAAATGTTGGCTCACCTGCAGGAGATGTTTGGTGAACAGAGTCGCGCAGCCAAATATCAAGTCACGAAAATGACTTTTTAAGGCTAAGATGCGTGATGGGCAGTCAGTCCAAGATCACTGTCTGACAATGATCAAGGACATGGAAGAGCTTGAGAAGCTCGGTGTGAAGTTAGGACTTGGACCTGCAGAACGATATTATTCTGCAATCCTTGACTGATGCATATGGGCAATTCATCATGAATTACCACATGCATAAACTTCAAAATTCCTTGGCCGAATTAATGAATATGCTGGTTACCGCTGAGCTTTCTATGAAAGGTTCTAAAGGCTCAGTTCTTGCTATGGAACGGACTTCTTCCAAAAGAAAGTCTTATGGAAAGAAAAAGAAGTCTGTGAAAAAGCAAAAGGTGGAAGGATCAAAGAAGAAGAAGGCAGAGCCGAAGAAAAAGGCCGATGGCAAAGGAAAGTGTTTTCCATTGCAACAGCGACGGCCATTGGAAGCGGAACTGCCCTACTTACCTGGCCACCCTGAAGAACAAGAAGGAAGGTCCTTCTGGAGGTATGCTCGTTATTGAGTCTAACCTTACGGTTTCTTCTGCATCCAGTTGGGTGCTTGACTCTGGTTCTAGTGCTCATCTGTGCACTTCTATGCAGGGTCTTGAGGATAGCAGGAGGCTGAGGGATGGAGACATGATCCTACGCATGTCGGTAATGGAGCAAGAGTTGCTGCAGTAGCCGTGGGAACATACCCTCTTCGATTACCATCTGGTTTAGACTTAGTTTTGAAAGACTGTTATTATGTGCCTGCAGCTAGCAGGAATTTGATTTCTGTTTCATGCTTAGCACAAGAAGGTTATGTGATCACCTTCTTTAAGGACCATTGTAACATTCTTTATGAAAGAAATAAAATTGCAAATGGTTTCCTTATTAATGGTCTTTATCAGCTACATATTGATGTACCTGTTCTAACTATCGAGCAAAACGTGAATGCCAAACGACCTAGGGATAGTCCAAATGATAGATATCTATGGCACCTGAGATTAGGTCATATAGCAGAAGATAGGATCAACAAATTGGAGAAAAATGGGCTATTGAGTCCATTGACTTTCCGAGTCATATCCAACTTGTGAATCTTGTCTTCAAGGCAAAATGACTAAACTCCCTTTTGTTGGACATGGGGAGAGGGCCACAGATCTCCTTGCCCTAGTACATACTGATGTGTGCGGCCCATTTGATGTGCCGGCTAGAGGCAATTTTGTCTACTTCATTACCTTTACCGATGATCTGTCTAGGTATGGGTATGTGTATCTTATGAGACACAAGTCTGAAGCCTTTTGAAAAGTTCAAAGAATTCAGACATGAAGTAGAAAAACAAACTGGAAAACCCATTAAGGTTCTTCGATCAGATCGAGGAGGTGAATACCTTAGCCGGGAAAATTCCTAGACTATCTCAAGGAAAATGGCATAGTCTCTCAATGGACTCCACCAGGAACACCTCAACTCAACGGGGTTTCAGAACGGAGAAATCGGACTCTATTGGATATGGTTCGATCCATGATGAGCTTCACAGACCTCCCTGATTTTCTTTGGGGACACTCATTGTTAACTTCAATCTTATCTACTGAATAGGGTTCCCTCTAAAACCGTTCCTACCACACCGTATGAGATATGGCACGGTAAGAAACCAAGTCTGAGTCATCTCAGAATTTGGGGTTGTCCGGCTCATGTCAAAAGACAACAAGCGGACAAGTTAGAGTTTAGGTCCTTTAGAGCTCGATTCATAGGATATCCTAAAGAGTCATTAGGATACTATTTCTACATTCCAGAAGACCACAATGTGATTGTGAGTCGACATGCCATCTTTCTTGAAAAATAGTTTATTCAAGATAGCGGCATTGGAAAGCAGATTAAGCTTGATGAGAAAGTCTCACAAGTACAACGAGCTAAGGACCAAGTTGGAACCAAATCAGGTTGAGCCAATAAGAACACTACCTCCTCCACCTCGTAGATCGGAAAGAGTTTTCCCGTCCCCCTGAAAGATACTTAGGTATTATTTCAGAGGATGTAGAGGAAATGTTCCTCATAGGTAATGGTGCTCATGGTGATGATCCCAAAACCTACAACGAGGCGATATCAGATATCGACTCCGAGAAATGGCTAGAGGCAATGCAGTCAGAAATTGACTCGATGCACTCAAACCAAGTCTGGACCTTGGTAGATCCACCAGAAGGTATAGTACCTATTGGGTGTAAATGGATCTTCAAGAGAAAGATTGGTGCAGATGGGAATGTGGAGACATTCAAGGCTAGACTAGGTGGCAAAAGGTTATAGTCAACGCGAAGGCATTGACTATCAGGATACCTTTTTTCCCAGTAGCTATGCTAAAATCCATCCGCACATTGCTTGCCGTTGCAGCCTATTTCGATTATGAAATATGGCAAATGGACGTGAAAACGGCATTCCTAAATGGATATCTTGAGGAAGATATCTATATGGAACAGCCGCTAGGTTTCACATCCAGTGATACTGATCACAAGGTTTGCAAGCTGCAAAGGTCCATATATGGACTTAAGCAAGCATCTCGGAGCTGGAACACTCATTTTCAATGATGTGATCAAAAAGTTTGGTTTCATCAAAAATGAAGAGGAACCATGTGTTTTCAAAAGGGTCAGTGGGAGCGCTGTTGTCTTCCTCGTATTGTACGTGGATGACATCCTCCTTATTGGGAATGATATTCCCATGTTGACATCAGTCAAGATTATGTGGTTGTCCAAGGAATTCTCCATGAAAGACCTAGGTGAAGCATCCTTTATTCTAGGAATTAAGGTCTATAGGGATAGACCGAATAGGATGCTAGGACTTTCACAGAAGATGTACATAGAGAAAAGTACTAAAGAGGTTTAGTATGGAAAACTCTAAGAGGGGATTAATACCCTTCAGACATGGTATTCATCTTTCCAAGAAGATGTGCCCTAGCACACCTGAGGAAATAGAACGCATGAGCAAGATCCCTTATGCTTCTGCAATAGGGAGCCTCATGTATGCCATGCTATGTACACGACCTGATATAGCCCATGCTGTGAGTGTCACAAGCAGATATCAGTCAAATCCAGGTGAAGAACACTGGACTTCTGTGAAATGTATCCTTAAGTACTTGAGAAGAACTAAGGATATGATGTTGGTCTTTGGTAACGGAGAACTCCAAGTCCAGGGATACACAGACTCGGACTTTCATGTCCGATATAGATGATCGAAAGTCGACATCTGGGAGTCTGTTTGTGTGCAATGGTGGTGCTGTCAGCTGGAAGAGTTCCAAGCAAACTGTGATAGCAGATTCCACCATGGAAGCAGAATATATCGCTGCATCAGAGGCTGCGAAGGAAGCATTCTGGTACAAGAAGTTTGCTGCAGAAATTGGAGTAATGCCATCAGATGCCATTCCTCTATACTGCGACAACAATGGCGCCATAGCCCTTGCTAAGGAGCCGAGGTCTCACCAGAAATCCAAGCACATTGAGCGGCGATACCACCTCATCCGCGATTACCTCGAGAAGGGTTACGTCGAGGTCAAGAGAGTCAACTCCACAGATAATGTGGCAGACCCACTTACAAAGCCGTTGGGCCAGCAGAAGATCGAAGCCCACCTTGAGAAGATGGGACTTAGACTTGTAGCCAATTGGCTTTAGGACAAGTGGGAGATTGTTAGATATATGTGCCCTAGAAGCCAGAATTGGCTGACACTTGTAATACACTTCTAGGGGCAAAATTATAATTTTGACTATAAATCAATAAAATGGGTTATTTTCTATCACATATGTGTATTTAGTGTCTGTGATACATCCTTTGAGTTAATGGTAATGATAATTCATATTTTCAAGAGTTGAAAATTTAAGACATGAATAATCATTATTAACTCATAAATTGCTTCCGACCATAGGATCATCACGAGGATGGTGATTGATCCGGAAGGTTGGTGTACAATCGCTTCTCTTTAGTAGATGAGTCTTGAGTCTACGGTGTGGAGACACGGAAGCGAGAGTACAGGTACTCGTTAGAGAACGAGGGCACTGAGCGTGACCACCTCGAGTAGTCATTAGGGAGTCTACCTTCTCGTCAATGACTGACTCGATGCTGCAGTAGTGTGTCTGGTTCTTTGACCTGAGATGCATCGGCAGTTCACCTTGAGGGTGTTATAGTTTGACTACACCATTACTCGGTCTCCTAGCCATATGGAACCCTGAGGTGTATGTTGGCTATAGCATGTTCATTGTAGGAACTGGATTGCATCAAGATGGAATCTATCTACCTCGGTGGTAGAGGAGCAGCCCTATGATGATCATGAGAATCAAGTCCAGAAGCCCATGGCCATGGCAGAGTGAAATAATAGAAAGAGTTTCTATTTAGATTTTCACATTGGACTCGAATCGAATGATTACATCATATGACAGAGACTAGGGTTTGACGAGTTCACCTTAACCCTAATCTGATCGGGGCTCAAGATAGAAGAACTTAATCACACAGGTAGCTGCACCAAGAGGTTCGCATTCAGCTCTGATGGGTTGCCACCATATACTGCTAGGTGTCACTGGTGGATTTTGGGAGCAATTAGAATGATTTAGATGATCGATCATTCTAGCTGTTCGAATCAGAAGAGTTCTGATCCATCGAAAGGAGTTTCGATGATGTCGATGATAGAGATCATGACATATCCCATTACCATACAGAACTGAACCTAACTGGGTCACACAAACAAGGGTTTGAATCTGGTGATCATCAATTGAACTGATCTAGTTCAATTGATCTGAATGAGATTCAATTAGGTTCAAGGAAATCGTGCTAGCACTCGATTGAACCTAACGTTCTTCTTTTACTATCATAAATAAGTTGTCCTGTCTGAGCCAAAGGAGTTTGTGCTCAATCAGAGGCCTTCATATGGTCTGACTGGAGGTTGTCCAAGTCAGAAAAGGTTGTCTTATTTTGTAAGACATTACCTGCCATTTTTGGTCACCTGCCATTTCTTGTTCTTTGACTTTGGTCAAAAGTCTACCTTTGACTGGTCAAACGTTGACCATTGACACTTTGACTTTTGACCACATGTCATGCACCTATTGGAGAGCTGGTGGGGGCCTGTCCCCCTGCCAGAACCTGGCAAGGAGAAGGGCGCACGCCACCCTTGGCGTGTGCCCAAGTTGGAGGCGCCTAGGAGTCCTTGTTGGACAAGGACTCCATCTCCTTTTTGGATTCCAATTAGAGTTCTCCTAAGAACCAACTTTGACTGGTCTTAGGCACCCTCTAAGGAGGAATCCAGGGGACTCTATTCCCACCAATCAGATTTAGATCTGATTTCACAAAGGGTTGTGATTGGTTGGGAAGAAGAGGAGTTGGATCACAGCTAGTCTATAAATAAGACCCTGTGCCCAACTCAAAGAGCAATTGAAAAAGAATTGAAAAATTCCCCACGCCCCAAGGCTGCCTCTCCCCTCCTTCTCCATGCCATAGTCCTCTTCTCCCCTTGCTCTCCACGTCCAAAAGGAGTTTTGGACCTTGGTTGGTGCGATTCAGATCAAAGAAAGGCGATCAAAAGCAAGAAGGCTGCGCTGCTGCAAAGGACGACTGCTGATCTTCAAAAGAGTTTTGAAGATCCTCCAGATCAGATCCAGATCTGATTTTTGGAGGTGTGATAGAGAAGAAGAGGATCTCCAGAGATCCAACCCGAGTGGATACCGGTAGAGGCCAGGCGCTTGCGTGGCTAAGATCCAGAACCTTCCGCTGCAATCAGGATCATCAACAGGGTAATAGGATTACCCAAATCAAGGTAAATTAAATTTGATTTAATTTATCTAAATTTATTTTAATTATTAAAATAATAAAAATTAGATCTGAAACATCCTAGATCTGATCTTGATTAAAGAAAAAAAATTTTGAAATATATCTCTTGATCCGATCAGTTCTAAATGAACTTGGTCTGAAAAATTAGGATTTTTTCTTCACAAAATAGATAATAGAAAAGGAAAGAAGATACCTCATATGGTTTTAAGATATTTTCTATTGATTTTAAGACTTCAAAGGTTGTATATATCTACAAAGATAGCTAAAGAAATGAGATGGCATCATGAATAGTAGGTTTTGGAGGAGAACATACTTAGCCATTCGGCTGACTTTATAGTATGGAAAGACTTCGATGCAAAGCATTCGATATTTGCGAGTGACCCATGCAATATCCGGCTTGGTCTAGCAATAGATGGATTTAATCCTTTTGGTAATTTGAGTACTTCCTACAGCATGTGGCCTGTGATGCTAGTTGTATATAATGTGTCATCTTGAAAATGCATGAAAGAGCCATTTATTTTTATGTCATTGTTGATTCTGGGTCTAAAAGCACTAGGTAATAAAACTGATGTATATCTACGAACCTTAATCGATGATCTAAAGGAGCTATGGGAAAATGGAGTACAGACAGACGATTCTATCAGTCGAAGAAATTTTAAGTTGCATGCATCAATTTTATGGACCATAATTGATTTTCCTGCATATGAAAACTTATTTGGATGGAGTACTAAGGGATATCTAGTATGTCCAATATGCAATAAGGATACATCCTCCTTATATTTAAAGCATGGAAGGAAAATCTACTTTATGGGTCATCGGTGGTTTCTACCTGCTAATCACTCTTGGAGGACTCGTTATAACCAATATTTTGATGATAAGTCTGACCAACATTTGCCAGCTAAGGAGTTAAATGGACTGGAAGCTTTAGAACAACTTGAAGCCATTGAAAATATGAAATTTGAAAAAATATCGGGTACTCGCAAGTGAAAGCATACTAAAACTGAGCTGAATTAGATGAAGCGAAGCATATTTTTTGAACTACCATACTGAAAGCAGTTACTATTTCATCATAACTTGGATGTGATGCATATTGAGAAGAATATTTATGATAATATTGTTGGTACATTATTGAACATCCTAGGAAAAATAAAAGATAATTCAAAAGCTCACCCTGATTTATAGAAAATGAGAATCCGATTGGAGCTGCATTTAGTTCATCGAGGTGATAAATTTATTATGCCACCTACATTTTATTCACTTTTTGGTGAGGAGAAGAAGAGTTTCTATGGATGGTTCAAAATGGTAAAGTTTTTTGATGCTTATGCTTCAAATATATCATGATGTGTTGGCAACAATGATGGCATTATCTCTAGCATGAAAAGTCATAACTCCCATGTGATGATGCAGTGCTTGCTTCCTGTGGTGATGCATGGCTATCTGAGTGGTGATGTTCAAACTACATTGATTGAGTTGGAAGTATTTTTTTGAGAACTATGTTACCGAAAGTTGAAGATTAACTTAATCAAGAAGTTTGAGAAGGATATTGTGCTTATTTTTTGTAAGTTAGAAAAAATCTTTCCACCATCATTTTTTGATGTTGTGGTGCATCTGGTTGTTCATCTTCCAAAGGAAGCTCTTCTGACCGGCCTGATATATTATCAGTGGATGTATCCTATTGAAAGATAAAGAAATCATAATTTCTTTGACATATGAGTTGTATATTTTAAATATATTAGAACTTATGAAATTATTTTATATTTATAGATTTTTTTGTACCCTAAAAAGTATGTCTGCAATAAGGCATAGCCTGAAGGGTCCATAGCGGAAGCATACATTGCTATGGAGTGTCTCACATTCTGCTCAATGTATCTTGATGATATCGAAATAAGATTCAATCATGTAGATTGTAATGCTGATCGTGAATAGGATGACGATGAACCGACATTGTCCATATTCAAACAAATAGTTCGACCCATGAGTGGAAGAAGATATGAGTTCATGGACATGAATGAGCTATCCAAAGCATACTTCTATATTCTAAATAATTATGAAGAAGTTGAAGATTTAATTAAGTAAGTATTATCTACGCATAATTTTAGTGTTCTAACTAATTTTTTTTATGTCAATGTAAAATTAAAAATAATGACTTATTGCAGTGAGCATAAGAATATACTATCAAGGGAGAATAAAGAATATGTTGATGATCGACATAGAACGGAATTTATAAAATGGTTTGGGGACCATGTAAGTTTTACTAGAATTATTTTATATTTTTATAATTATGTAATTAATTACTTAAAATAATTAATTTTTTATGACTTATTGTAGATAAAATCTAAGTATTTTAATAAAGAAGAAGGTGCGACCAATGAGTTGTATAATTTAGCATGTGGTCTTGATCGAAGGGTTAACTACTACACATCTTGCATCATTGGAGGAATGAGATTTCATACAAGAGAGCTTGAGATGCAAAGATAGATCCAGAATAGTGGGATTGCTACAATAGGATGTGAAGGAGGAAATTGAATATATTGGTGTATTGATAGATATCATAGAATTGAAGTATGGGTCCAAAAATTTGGTATTTCTATTTTAGTGTGAATGGTGGGATATTAGCAATAAAAAGATCGGCATTCATATTGATCCATATTTTACTAGTATAAATTTTGCACGAACATGGTACCGGAATGAGCTATATATATTAGCAACCCAAGCGAAACAAGTAATATATTTAAAGAATCTAAAATATCAAGGTGATTGGTATGTCGTACAAAGAATAATACCTAGAGGCATATATGACATACCAACCCGACTGGAGATGGACAATAATTCAGATCTACATGAAGAGGATGCTTTCAAGAAGAAGAACAAATATTGATCGAGTACCTTATTGATGAAGAACTTATGACAACTTCTTTGAATAGGATTGATCTACTGTCCAATGAAATTGAAACTGATTTTGTATTTAATCTTGATGATTTGAAGGGCAACAATCATTTCATAAATGACGATGAGATAGAAGATGATACATTAATCGATTATTATGATTGAAAGGAGGATCTATAAATTGAGGAGGATACGGATATTGATACGCAGATCTACATTCTTTATTGAATCTTCTCTTGCAATAATGGTATGCAATACAAATATATTCATTAGCATTTATACATTTTTCACTATTATTGTTGATTATTACATTCATTTATATGTCAAGTTAATTATATGCATACTTTAAGCATTGCAAGTATCGGCCCAGAAGGGATACGACGATGATCGACTTCCCAACCTATCCCTGAGCCTTCCCTCATTTCCACTGCTGCACCATTGGAGTCACCGGAGGGCCCTGTACAGGAGAGTCTGACTAAGGCGGGTTTGAGTGATCAGATGGGCCCGAGTGGTATGTTAATATTTTTTACATAATAAAATTTGATTTTACTTTACCTATTAGGTTTATAGATGTCTATTATACTAATAATTTAATCATTATTTTTTAGGCCATTCTATTACACTGGTGAGGTGAGGGCGAGGTCCATCGAAGAACCTTGCCCTTAAGTATTGGAGACGCAAGCACGAGGGACAACGTTTCTACATTGAGCTTCTGCCAGTTATTTAATTAGCACTGTATTCTTATAATATTTATTTTTCATAGGCTATTTTTGATATTATTGATTTTAAGCACGATCGTGTGCAGCAAGCTGTAGATAATCATTATGCTTGCATTTCAAGGAGTACTGGCATTGCATTCATTGCCACTGGTATGCTATAGTACACGACTAGGGGGTGGAGGCAGCGCGACAGCGGCCATATGACAGCATCACTATGGAGGACTGGGCTGTCATATGCCTCCCATATAAGGATCCGACATATCAAATAACTTTTTTAAAAAAAATTAATAATTAAATATTAATTATTTTTAAATTCATCTATTTATCGATTAATTTGAATGTTAACTATGCAGGATCAATGTGCCAAAAATGTCGCAAATCGGGCAAGACAGATAGTCTCGCATTGTGGGGGTTCGAGGCCATTCATTCGCCATATAGAGTAGATGGTAAGTAATTTTTATTTATCATATATTAAATTTTTAACTATTTAAAAAAATTATTAATTATTCTTAAATTATAGAGAGATGTAGAGAGTGGCGAGCTTCTTGGTAGGATTAAGATCTACTAGTGGACACATCAGCAATGGTCAGGGAGCTGGATGACCAGGAGCCAGGAGCTTTATGTAAGTTTTTTCAACTATTTTTTCATTTGTATTTTGAATTTTACTACAAACATAGAATAGTTTTAAATTTAATTTTCAAGATCATATGATAGACATTAGATCCCAGCCTACCCCAGAGGGCTCGACTGCACCCATAAATGAGGAGATCTGTGATCGGGTGCCTGATACGAGATCTTATTATGTTAGGAGATTAGGGCATGGGATCAAAGCTCCTACATCTTCACATCCATTCAGGGCTGACATCCATGTTGCTTGTGATATCCGATTGACGAAGATACAGAGAGAGATCGCTGAGGATCGAGAGCGGGCTGCTGAGTTGATTGCATGCATCGATCAGTACCAGCTGTTCTAGACGTAGATGATGAGTGGATGGCACAGATGAAGTAGATGATGCGGATGATGAGCAGGCAGCAGCAGGTTGGTCTGAGCTTCTTTGACCGCTCTCCTCCTCCTTCGGTCCATTCTTCTTCTCTAGATATTGCTGGTGCTTGATGACTGGCTACTTATTTCTATATATTTTTATTTTTATTTTGGATATTTTGTATTTACAAAAAATTACTTTCTTTAATTATATTTTTATATAATAAAAAAAAATTATTTATGGATGAATGAAATGATGAAATTTATTTATGGATGAAATGATGAAATTTTTATGAATTTTTTATTTTATTTTTTAAAATTATAATAATTAAAATAAAAAATAAAAAAATTATATTTTTTTTAAAAAAATTAAATTATGAAGAAATTATTTATGATGAAAATATATATGTTGCAAATAATTAATTATCTATGATGAAAATAATCCATCTAGATAATAAAATTATTTGCAATGGATATATTTTCATCGTAAATAATTATCAACAATGAAAATAATCCATCATAGATAATAATTATCCATGATGAAATTTTCTATGATGAAAATTATTCATCTCAAATAATAATTATCTACGATGGATTATTTACGTCATAGATAATTAATTATTTCTGACATATTATATTCATCGGTAAAAAATGTTATTTACGATGCAATAAAAAAAATTTCATCATCAATAATTCCATCATCGATAATTTAAGAAATAAAGAAAATTTTACTAACAAAAGTTTTTCATCATAAAAAAGTATTATTAATAATAAAAATATTTTTTTTGTCGCTAATTAGTATCTGCGATCCCATTTTTTACGATGAAGAATTAGCAATGGAATTTTCATTGTTAGTAATTATTAGCAATGAAAAGTGATTTTTTGTGATGAAATTTTTGCGTTGCAAAAAATTTATTCTGTTGCAGTGTTTAATATAAGTTCCACACATGATATTTATTTTGGTTCCTATTTATAATACATTTTTTGTTTATAATGCATGTGTTTATAATGCATTAGTATATAATGTAAATTTCATGCATGATTTAATTGTAGTATTACTATTTTTAGAATGGATAAGGGATGGATGAAGTTCAGTAGGCTCTCGTCAGAATATGAGGTTGAACTTTAAAAATTTTTTGATTTTGCTATAAAAAATTTGAAGACCACGGACTTATTCAATATCCTTGTAAAATGTGTATATGTAGACTGTGACTCTCTCGTCAAGATGTAAATAATCATCTTACTATTTATGAATTTAAACTTGATTATGAAATTTATTGGGTTCAACATGATGAGGGCAGACCGTAAGGAGGTGATCAACATGATGAAAAAGTGGAATAAATGGTTCATGATATTTTTTTACTTATTGGTCATAATGATGGTGCATCTACATCTATGCCTGATCCTATGGTTGATAGAATGACAAACAATGAGGATGTAGAGAAGATCCACAAGTTGATAGAGGATGCTAATATTCCACTATATCCCAGGTGTGAAAAGATGGCAAATCTATAGTTCTTAATTTGATTGTACTATATGAAATGCTCCAATGAGTTCAGTAATAATGGAGTGAACTGTATGCTAGAGCTTTTGAAAGATATTCTTTCAGACAATGCATAAATCTCGAAGAATAATTATGAGGCATTGAAGATTATTGAATAGCTGAGCTTTATTTACATCAAGATACATGCATGTCCTAATGATTACATGCTCTACTAGGAGGGGTATGCCAACCAAAATGAGTGCATGAGGTATGCTATATTAAGATAGAAATAGAATAAAGATGGCACATCGACCTGTGTACCTCAAAAGTTGATGTGACACTTTTCTTTGATTTCGAAACTATAAAAGTTATTGATGTTGGCAAGGACATCGAAGGACATAAGATGTCATGAAGAGGATCGAATAAAAGATGATGCATTGAGGCATTCAGCCGATGAAGAGGTATGGCAGAAGTTTAATAAAATACATTCTAACTTCGCACAAGAGATACGTAATATGAGGTTGGGCTTGTCATGTGACGTTTTCAATCCATTTAAGCATATAAATATCATCCACAGTGTATGGCTAGTATTTATTCATGCTTACAACCTTCCACCATGGATGTGTATGAAAAAATTCTTTGCTTTCATGATAGTGCTCATCCTTTGATTGATGGAGGTAGATAATGATATTGATGTCTATTTGCAGCCTCTTATTGCTGAGCTAAAATAGTTATGGAGTATTCAAGGTGTTCCAACTTTTGATGCTTTAATGAATGAGTCATTCTTTATGTGCGCAGTGCTTCTATGGACAATAAATGACTTTTTAGCTTATGCCCTAATATTCGATTGGAGCACGAAAGGGGAGCTTGCATGCCCGATTTGTGAAAAAATATTCGATCTAAAGGGTTGATACATCAGAGGAGCTTTAGCTTTATGGGACATCGATGTTTTCTCCATCGAAACCATCCATATAGAAGGGATGCATGCTCCTTCGATGATACTATTGAAGAAGGTGAAGCACGTAGCCGGATGTTTGGGAGTGAGGTATTGAGGGAGTTGAATGGTCTCGGTATTAATTTTAGAAAAGATGATCCGATTGGTAGTAAGAAGAAGAAGCGTCGATCAAAAAAAGATGACACACACTTTAATTGAAGAAAAAAATATCATCTTTAACTTGCCATATCGGGAGACAAACTTATTGTGCTATGACTTAGATCTAATGCATATTGAAAAGAATATGTGCAAGATCCTATTGGCAATAATCTTGAACATCAAGGATAAAATCAAGGATAACTTGAATTTTTAATTTGACTTAAAAGAATGGGGTATTAGGAGATCACTCTACTCGAAGTCGGTAGGTAGAGAATAGTGGAGGCTCCCTCATGTATGCTATGTTATGAATATCTTTGAACGATCCATATTTCTTCATGTGTTGAAAAATGTAAAGGTCCCGATGGATACTAAAGCAACATATTAAAGTGTGTGAATAGTAAGGATGTCAAACTTGAGGATTGAAGACTCATGATTATCATGTATTGATGCAGGAGTTGATCCCAATAGCTATTCGCTGCTTGTTGCCAAACAAATATCAGAATGACTGTTATTCGTCTTTGCAACTTCTATAGAGATATTTGTGCAAAAAGGTTGCTTAAGAAAGATGTGAAAAAAATGAAGACAAGGATGATGACTATATTATATGATTTGGAGAAGATATTTTCATCATCATTTATCACAGGTATGATGCATCTCACCGTGCACCTTATGGAAGAAGTTGCACTTGAAGATTCAATATTCTATCGATGGATGTACCCTATCGAGAAGAATATTCAAACACTAAAATCTTATATAAAGAATATAAATCACCTAAAGAGATCTATAGTAGAAGGTTATTTGGATTAAGAGTATATAGATTGTTGTACCATGTACTTAAATAAACTTGAGACATATCATAACTGGCTAATGAGAAATCAGGATGATCAATGTGAGCCAATTGAGCCTATATTTGAGTCTATTTCATAGCCAAGTGGACCTTTTACTTCATACCAGTTTACTGATTTATGCTTTGAGGAAAGGGATACGGCGCACCGCTACGTACTCTTCAACTATGATGTCATTGAGCTATATATAAGGTGAGTCTCTCAGCCTTATTTATTTCATAATACTTATAAGAAAATATCTAATTACAGCTAAATTTATTCTTTGTACATGCAGTAAATACAAGGAGGTCATAAGAGTAAAATACGGTGCTCTAAGTATGCGGGAGAAAGAGAAAATGCACATCAAAAAATTTTCTGAATGGTTTAAAGATCATGTAAGCGATTACATATTTTTATCTTGTGCAACTTATTTGAATTGTTTACTAATTATGTATCATCTCCTTAATTAGGTGTGGAGATTGTCGTTCGATGATGTCAGCCCTGAAGTGCATATTTTTTTAATGAATCCTAATCGTACCATGTATGAGTACAAATAGCTCGTCATTAACGGCTACAGGTTTAATATTTACAGCCAATTCGTAAATATGGCAATACAAAATAGTAGCATGATGTTGAGCACCATCAGTGGATGTTATGCTAGCTCGAGGGATTTATAATCTCCACTACAAGAAAATAGAGTATTAGCGATGGCATTTTTGCCATCGCTAATGATAGGTATTAGCGATGGACTTAGAGATGACAAAACTATCATCGCTAATAATCCTTTTTACCAACATCTTTAATGATAGAACCTTAGTCATGTCTAATGATTATTAAAGACAGTAATGGCGATGGCTATGCCATCACTATAGTTATTAGTGACAGTATTAGCGACAAAAATTATCCATCGCTAATACTAAATAATTTTATTTTTTAAATTAAATATTATTATTAGTGATGGCAGATAATTATTAGAGATAATATTTTGCCATCACTAATAAAAAATAATTTAAATTTTATTTTAAATTTATTAGTTATAGATTTGGCCATCGCTAATGCTCAGACTGGGTCGCTAATACGTTATTAGTAATGGCAAAAATATCATCGCAAATATCATCACTAATTTTAAATTTTTTTATTTTCCTGAATATGGTATAATTTAAAAATTTAAAGGTTATCTTCATCATTTATTATCTAAATAATTATCATTAAAGTATCGTCATAAAAAATTCTTCTCAATTTGATAGACTTAGCTATGTCGATCAATAAAATTTAATTTTGATGGTCATAAATAATCGCATGATGATCTAATAGATACAGACTATCAATAGATCTGAAAACTTACAATGATGATTTGATGATATTTATAGTATACTATTAAAATTTTACTTCAATCAGACATCATTATCATGGTCAATTTAGCATGAAATGATTTGGATCGTTAAATAAAACATGAGTGATCAAAAGACCAAATGGCATCCGATTATAAGATAATTTTTTAGATAAATAATCTTTGCTACTATTTTAATCGTTTGTATGGTGGTGATCATAAAATTCAAATAATGTATATATGAATGATTCAAAATTATATGTCTCTTGATACTCATTTTTAAAGTCCTTAAGTAATTATATTTATGCTTTTATAAGATCTACTTAACATGGATGATTTATATATTTATAATTTAGATTTTATGATTATCATCATATAAATAATTAAAGTAGTAGCAAAGATTATTTATCTAAAAAATCATCTTAATTGGATGTCATTTGACCTTTTGATCACTCATTTTTTATTTAACGATCGAAATTATTTCATGCTAAATTGACCATTATAATAATATCCGATTGAAGTAAAATTTTACTAGTATGCTAAAAATATCATCAAGATCATCGTTGTAAATTTTTGAATCCATCGATGATCTCTATTTATCACATCATCATGCGATCGTTTATGGCTATCGAAATTAAATTTTATTGATCGATATAGATAGGACTATTAGATCGAGATATTTTTTTGTGATGATACTCTAATAATAATTATTTAGATAATAAATGATGAAGATGGACTTTAAATTCTAAAATTATATCATATTTAGAAAAAAATAAAAAAAATAAAATTAGTGATGGATTTTAGCGACGGCATTCTTGCCGTCGCTAATAGTCATATTACCGATGAGTTTCTGACTATTAGCGATGGAAGAAGCCATCGTTAATAAATTTAAATTTTTTTTAAAATTTTGATTATAATTATTATTAAATTAATTAATTACCGACTACTATTAGCGATGGCTCTATTTGCCATCGCTAATAATTTTGAAAAAAAAATATTTAAAAAATTTTTAAAAATATTTTTTTAAAATTATTAGTATTAGCAATGACTCTCTATTTTAAGTGATAGAGCTGCTGTCATGAATACTTATACTGATTGTATTAGCGATGGTCAATTTACTATCGTTAATAAAAATTATAAATTTTTTTTTTAATAAAGATATTAGTAATGGATTTTTGTTTTTAACGATAGAGATCAATCGCTAATAATTTTATTGACAGCATTAGCGACGGCGAGTTTGCCATTGCTAATAGTTCTTAAAACCAAAAAAAAATTTTGCTCTTGTGCTCATCCTCTCTCGTTCCTACCCCTCATCCTCCTCTTGCCATGCCAGCACCCAAACCCCCCTCATCCCCCAACCCTCTTTTCCTCCCTCCCCGTTCCATCCCTCTAGCATCCCACTGCAGCTCTAATCTTGTTGGCCCCGACGTCCTCGACTCGACCTTGTAGCTACTCTGACTTTGCCGCCCCGAGCCTGTGTCCCTCCATGCCCGCATCCACCCCGACCCCGTCGGTCCTGACATCGCCAACCCGACCCCATGACCCCTGCCCACCTCCCCCAGCCCGTGGCCCTGCCCCACCAGCCTAACCCCACAGCCCCGACCCATGCTGCCTTCCTGCACCCCGAGCTATTGCGGATGCTCACTTCTTCTGCACCTTTCTTACTGATATTCACCACCTCCGATTAGTCGGATTCTCCTCCGATCTCTCTCAGGTGCTTTCCTTCCCATAGCTATCCGAATAAGAGAAAAAAATGAAAAAAAATACCCAACACAAAACCCTCACCATCATCTAAGCTTTCCTTGGTTGCTTCAAGCTCCCACCTAGTTGGGAGGTGTTTTTTATTTTTTTATTTTAATGTGCCGTATAGGAAGCCAACCGGTCGCCCCAAGCTTCCTTAGCTCCCGCTCGAAATGTCGCTGCCATCGCCTCCCTTCGCTGCCACCACGGGCAGGAGGATGGTGGTCGCGGCCGTCGTCGCTGCTGGCTACTCCATACTCCATGCAGTGGACACCGTGCGTGCCATGGAAGCAGCAGCAGCAAGGCCAGTTGCCTGCATCATCGGTAGAGTTCCTGCCAGGCCTTTTCCAGGCCGGATTGGGGGTCGTCGCTGGCTCCCACAACCCCTGGTCCACCCTGTCGCCTCCAAATGTTGCGGCAAATGCCAAGAACCACTGCCATACAAGCGGTGGGTCGACACGGATAGCCATCATTGCCGTCGCGAGGTAGTGGTAGCCGTAGCTCTGGCCGGCTGCTGCCCCATTTGCCGAACGGCTTGGATCAGCCGATGCGGCCGGCCCCAAAAACTCCATTATTATTTTTAACTTTATTAAATCATAAAAAATTAAGAAAAATTTTATTTTAATTTTTTCTATTGATTTAAATCAAAAAACTTGATTTAATATTTCTTAAATAGATCAAAAATATTTTACATGAACATAAAGCATAGATCTTGGATTTTGATACCATATATTAGATAATTTAATTTTTTATACCTAAATTGTACTCATATATTCATGCAAAATCAAATAAAAAATATATCTTGCACCATCGTCTCACCAACATAATGATCATATAGCCCGTAGAGCGTTTGATTTTTTTTTGCACAAGTGGCTGGTCTTCGTTTTCCTCACCCTCTATCTTAATACAGATAATCGATGGAAATCGTTACACCCTTCTAATTTTGGGGGCGGGGGTGGGGCTCTTAGATAAGAAAAAAGAAAAAAAATTAATTTTTATGAGAAAAGATCTTGCATTTTAATTTTTTTCATCCTAATTTTTTTATATATTTTCTTTCCATTCTTAAGAGTCTCAATTAGATGGATCTTCTCCCAAGCAACAGCAGTGCTTTTTTCCCCCTTATTTTTTTTTGGTTTCAATTGAACAGGCTAAGGTAAAGTTAGCTGTAGTGTTTCTTTTTTTTTTATTATTTTTATTATTTTGTTAGTTTATTGGAGGATTCAAAGGATCAAAAAGGATGGTCTTCAGAGCACTCAATAGAGCAAGATAGGGTTAACAGTATTGTTTCTCATTGATTATTTTTTTAATTATTATTTTTTTATTATTTCATCGGTTTGCTCGAGAAGGAACTAAGAGAAGTGAGCTAGGAAAGGTGAGTTGTATATCTTTTTTTTTATTTATTTAATCATTCATTATTCTTTATATTTCTTCATTAGTTTAATGGAATGATGCCGATGCAAATTCAGTAATTTTTAGATTTTTTGGTCCATCATATGAGAAGCCGAATTTGGTTTCTCATAAAAAATGTATCTATGTTTAGGTAGCCTTCCACTCCATCCACCTCATCCACTTCATCTACTCCTTTTACTCCATCTATCTTTTTCTTGGTTTGTTTAATCATTCATTATATTATGTATTCTCTCATTATTTTTTTAAAAAAACTAACTTCTTTTTCTTTGTATAAAGATGAGATAGTATCATCATCGAAGAAAAAAATGCATATCAGGTAATTTAACTTTAAGCAATTTATTTTTTTACTATAATATTATTTTATTTAATTATGATATGTAGGTAAGTTTATAACATGGAAATGTAATATTTATTTTTTGATTTTTAGTATAAGTGAAGAAAAGAGTTCTAAAAAAAATTGATTAATTTATAAATTTTTAAAATAATATTGTATATCATATATCAAGACTTGCGGCTGTGTAACAAGTTGGGCTTATTGTTCCAACCACCACATCAAGTAAATCTATTATAAATTTTTTTACTTAATTTAAATTTTCATATTAAGAAGCTTCACATATTTAGGATAGGGGATCTAAGGGCTAAAAATTTAATCTAACTATCCAATTGATGGACCGGAGGTTCTATAGTTTTGTATCATGTTTGAAAATTGGAGGAGGGTATTGAAAGATACGCCTCTGTATCGAAAGATACATTTCTGTATCAAAACTTATGAATAATATTTTATTTTTCTTTCTTTCAGGATGCTGGGACATCCAGCTTTCATCCACCAGCTGCTAAAGATGAGTAGGAGGATGAGGAGGATGTTACCTAATTTTTTTTAATTTATATATAATTTTGATATGTCATTATTCTATGTGCTCTAGTGGAGCAACGTGGAGTACGTCGGTAGGCAGTAGAGGGCATGATAGAATTAGACCATCTAGTAGGATCTGATCAGGCATATGGGCGGCTTCGTCGACATAAATATTATAGCTGACAGACTGATAAAAAATATATACCAAAACTCTTCACTAAAACTATAAAAACTCTTATATATACTATAATTAATTTAATTTTATTATTTACTTATTATAGATACGGTAAATGGATCATCCACCAAGACAGCTATAGTTATGGGAGGCCACATATCAGTCTAGGAGGATTGGTGATTATTTAGATTCTAGATCATGATAGATCATGATAAGAATTTCAAACTATATTTATTAAATTATTACAGGATCTGATATGTATATTAGAACTAATGTATTTCTGAATTATGTAGGCAGATTACGTGGAGTACGTCGTTGTATGGTACGATGATGATCCATCCACTCAGCCCATCCTTGATCTTGAGGGATAGCTTAGGGTCACTGGTGGGGAAGTAGGAGTCGGGTCATAGGATTTGGCCATAGCTTCGATACTCTAGTGGCTTGATCCTCTTCGGCGTCCTCACAGGCCTCAACATCCTGGATTTGGAGCAATATTCACGTGGAGGAGGTCGTACGGGACTTTTAAGCCAACCTTAGAGTGTTCGAGATATCGTTCACGATGTGATCATGGAGGTTCTTCAGGACCCGTGATTGCACGACCAACTGGCTCATTATAGCAGCCATCATATCTGGTAATTCTATTAGCAAACTCTTTTACTTATTTTAAGTTTTCATATTTAGAAGCTTCATATATTTAAACTAGGCTTGAGTTGAAAAAGAGCATATAGGGGCTAAAAATTCAATCTAACCATCTAATTGATGGACTGGGAGTGTCTATAGTTTCGTATCATAGAATGAAACATGTAGGAATAATCTGTTCGAGAATCAGAGAAGAGTATCGAAAGATACACCTTCATATCAAAATTTATAAATAATATTTTATTTTTTTTCATTTCAAGATACTGGGATATCCGGCTCTCATCCATCAGCTGTTAAAGATAAGTAGGAGGACGAGGAGGAGGAGGATGTTACTTGATTTTTTTTATTTGTATATAATTTTAATACTTGATAAAGTAGTATCTCTAAGTAAAATTATATAATTTATATTTTTAATATAATATAATTAATTTTATATTTATGATTATGTTAAATATTTATTATTTATTTTTAATAGATTTTAAAAAATATTACTATTTGTTAGTAGGTTTTAAATTATTTAATTATATTTTTTTAAAAAATAAAAATTATTAGCGATGGTATTAGTGATGGTAGATTGCCTTTGCTAATAATTTTTTTGAATTTAAAAATATAAAAATATATTAATGATAACATTAAAGATAAAATTATTATCATTAATAGTTTTTAAATTTTTTTAAAAAATTAAAAATTATTAGCGATGGCATTAGCAATAAAAATATCATCGCTAATAGATTTTTATTGATTTAATTAATAAAAATTAAAATTTTTAGCGATAACATCTTTGTTGCTAATGCCGTCGCTAATTAGTTATTGGCGACGACAATAGTTGCCATCGCTAATAATGTTAATTAGCGATAAAAGATTTTTAGATCGAATTTTTCCACGGTATTAGCGACGGCAAGATTATTAGCGAAGGCATATAGACTATTAGCACAGCATTTAGCTGTACGTCACTAATAGTTAGAATTCTTGTAGTGCTTGTATGGAGAATCTAAACTATTATGAGGTAATGAAAAAGATAGTCATCTTAAACTACTATTCTAAAGAAAGAATTGCGTTGGTGAAGTGTGATTATTTTGATACCTTATCTCAGTCAGGGATGAAAATTGATGAGTGCAGTTTTACTCTCGTAAACATATAATGCCATCTTCGCACTGAAGAATCGTATATACTTGCCTCCCAAGTTAGTTAAGTCTTCTACGTTAGTGATTTCTTAGAGTCTCAATGGGGTATTATTGTGAGGATGATGCCTAGATATATCTTTGATGATATCGAGGTTGATAACGATGTTGGACCATACATACAAAGTGCTTCTCTAGGATAAAATTTATCTGATGCTGTCGAGGTCTCAGATATATTTGTTAGGAGCGATGGTGATGTCCATATTATAAATGCCACTAGGTGATGACTTCAACTATATTTTGGTATAAATATTAGAGTCTATTTATTGATGCTCTACTAATATTATTATTCAAAATGAACTTATAACAAAGTTACAAACCTTAACATTGATTTTCAATGCAATATTTTCTAGATACTGCTTGTTTTCCCTACTAGATACATGTTTTAGTAAGTAGCATTGCTATACAATACCAAGCTCGGTATCGCATACCCGCTTGATCTTTTCTATCAATAGAGCATGATGTAAAAATATGGTAAGATTTAAATAGACTCCAGTTAGTTAGATTCTATTTATTGATGCTCTACTAATATTATTGTTTAATATGTTATATTAATTTTCATTAATGTTGCAGGTCATGATGGCATTAAAATGCCATCTAGCTTTCATCCCTGTCCCTCGGTGGGCTACATGGAGCTCCACACTTGAGTTGCAAGCAAAGCATACTCCATCCACCTCCGCATCGACTGTCCAGGGACCACCAGCATCTACTTCTCCATTAGTATCTAAGCTTCCACTGTCAGCCACATCTTCGGTATATGCTCCATCCATCGATGAGTCTCCACTAGCATCTACGTCGCATGATCCCATAGCCAGTGAGCGTACATTTTATTATATTATTTATTTATTTATTGTACACTCTTATATATTTACATAATGTATTTTCATTGTAGGTGCATCATTCAGTAGGATATTTTGCGGTCCCATATGCATACCACATGTATGGAACCATCAGTATCAAGTGATGGCGGAGTACGATGCAGAGGGGAGGCTAGTAGGAAAGACCGTGCGGGAGATGCATTTCTTTTTCAGAGTGCTTGTGAGGTGGTTCGACATCATTCTGGTACTGCTCATAGACTGGCGATTCATGGATGCTAGTGTCAAGGATCGGATGTAGAAGGAGATATGGGTAAGTGTATCTTAATTATATTTATGCATTTGATATGTTTATACTATGCTTGATTAAAATAATTTTGTAACTAACTTCTGATAACTTTGTACAGAGGAGGTACGACTTTTCAGATTATGAGAGAGATGGAGATATCCAACTGAAGAAGATTGAAAAGTTGTACAAGAATTATAAAGTCAAGCTCCACAGAGAGTGGCTCGTGCACCAATGGGGCACTTTGGAGGAGCTTGTTCCTTGGATTCAAGAATGTCTCTTGAGTCAATGGGAGGGGATGGTTAGGCATTGGAGGAGTTAGGAGTTTCAGATTTAATTTCTAACTTTTAAATTTTTTAATATATTTAAAATTATATTTAAATATTTTTTAAATATTTTTTTATTTATTTAAATATTTTTTAGATTGCCTTCCATTAGAATTGGGAGAATCGAGTAGTTTAGGAGTATACGCACACTCTTGACCGTGAGTCTATGGCCAGTCGTGTGCATAGAGAAGTAATAAATTTTGAATCTTAGTTTATAAATTAAATTAATATTTTTTTTATATATTTTTAATAAATTGATCTATTATTATAACTAATGAGAGAGAGGGTGATGCCCACCAATAGCACTATCTTTCGATTCAGTCATATGGACAAGAAGGGCATGTCGATGAATGTCGCGATCGAAAAAATTTTTATAAGTAATAAATAAGATATTAGTATGATTAGTATTATAACGTTTTTTATAATATTTTGTTTGAATTTGGATTTATAGGAGCAGTTAGATACACTTACGAGCGAGGGCCCGGACACCTCTAGCCTCCATGATCATCTATCTTAGGTCTTGGAGCTTAAGCACTCTAGAAGGATCCGATCCAGGCCCGGACATATACCGATGAGCTACTGATCTAAGGCGAGCATCTCTTCATATGCTTTCAGTGTTGTTAGTTGGAAGCAGCTTGAGGAGGTATTGGTGCAGGCAACCAGGCTAGGGAGCAGGCTACTCAGCAACAGGACATTGTGACCGCTATGATGATGAGGCTCAGCGCGTATTTTGGAGCTGACTTCATGGGTTTTAAGAATATGTTGGCTGGCATTTCAACTCCAACCCCTTTAGCTCGTGCTCCATCTCCTCTCAGTGATGATGACTTAGATGTAGATTTAGCAGATTTTTGATATATTTTTTTAAAAAATATTATAATAAATTTTATTCAATAATAAAATTTGAGCATTTATGAAATATTTTATTTTTTATAATATTTTTTTGTATTATATATTGAACTATATTTATCAGATAAAAAAATAAAAATTAAAATATTTATTTTTTTTATTATTCAAAATCTACGATAACGGTTGCAAAATTGTTGCCATAGATTTTCTAATTTTTTAGACTATGGTAGCGATTTCGGTAACTACTACAAAAATTGTTGCCATAGACCTATGGCAACGACGATGGCGATAGTGGTAGCGATTAAGGAATCACTGCCATAGGCTATAAAAATAATTTTTTGGACTACGGTAGTGGTTGTAAATTATTGTCGTAGCTCTTTACTATAGTAGTGAAGCGGGTGATTGGAGTTTAGGGTGTGTGTGTGTGGGGGGGGGGGGTAATTGGCATCATTTTTTATGGGCCATCCATCCAAGGAGATACAGCTATTTTCTTTTGAGGACTTGTATTATAGTATATCTAATGCTGATAATTGCCTCAGATTGTTGTACAACTTTTTTACAAAGTTGTGATCTTTTTGAGTTGTTTCCATAGTTAGGGTGATTCTTATATTGTGATCCTGATATGATGATTCTTGTCATAATTGAGTATGCATAAACATAGATATTAATTGGGAACATCTAGCTCTATAGACTTCTTAACATCTTTGACATGATATAACTAGAGTGGTAGAGTCTGCAAGGTTTGCCATTTTTGGATTTTTGAAGTATTACATTTTAATTCACACTATAAGCCTTCTAAAGAGTAGAAATAATGATCACTACAAGAAAATATAGTTAAAAGCAAACGAGGTACATGTGGAGTGATATAGGTGGGGTTATTTGGAGATTGGCCTAAGGTAGAAGGAGGTGACATCGGTTGAAAATTGATCACAAATCGATTCAAACCAAATTGTGCACACTCCTACTTCTAGTGTAGGAGTTGTTGGTCCTATAATAGAAAAAGCAAAATAAGAAAATTGCACATGACATCCTCTTTCTTCTTTGTTTTTCAAAAACATACTTTTTTTATGCGTATATATTATATAGCTAAATAATATAATTAAGCAAATTAATCATCTAGCAAGCTAGTATATGCACCTAGATAAATCGATATATAGTTTTTAGAACATGATGCTCATTGGGATACATTTCATGGCCAAATGATTGCACTTAGCAACTCAATCATCTAGCAACAAAATATATATTTTTAAGCAAATTGACATAATTTTTGTAATATTATATTTATTAGTATATACTATATGATCAAATGATATATATTTATCAACTTTCTGATATATACCATAAGCTTTTTTGATATATATATATATCAATAGTGAGTCAATATATACCTCCAAGTAAATTGACATATAATTTTTGGAACATGTTTTTTATCTAGAGGTGCACAATATCATAGGGAACCTAATAAAGTCTTTAGTCACTATATAGTCATAATGAGGAAATAAGTTGATCAAAATTCATTGCTAAGGTTATTCAATATACAAGAATTTTTATTTTTGAATTGAGCACTCATAATGTAAGACTTATTAGGTTTTGATTTACCTAGAGGTATGTACTGACTTGATAATTAATTTATTGTGTATATCATCTGCTCATATAGTATGAATTAATAAAAATAATTTTATGAAAACAAGGAAGAAAGAGATGCTATGCTTGTTTTTAAAAAGAAATCATAGAACTGACGGCTCTATTAGTAAGGGAAGCTTTGACTTTTAGATTTTTTATTTAAGATCGGTACCATATCAAATGTAGTAAAATTGGAAGGCCACCCCATCCACCTTCCTCTGGTGCCCGTGCTATATGGTGTTTATTTAGGGTGTAACTTGGGTTCGTCTTCACCAAACCTTCTAACTCATTTGGTAGAGTTGGATTGTAGTTTTGTAAACATTTATTGACCTTGGGCTCAAAAATCTTAACCTGATGTTAAGTAGAGTAGGATTAGGGCTAACCTTCAACTCATCCTAAACCTAATCACAATCCAACTCAAACCCAAATTAACCTAATCCAACTTGATATATAAATAAATTAATTAGTTTATATTTTTATATAGATTACTTTTATATTTATATAATTGCATCTTCAATCTTATTAAATTATATGGGAGTGTGTCATTGAAATTTATGAATATATGAACTTCAATTCAACAGAAATTTAGTTCAATAAAAGTATCCCAAACTTTTCATTTTTAACTTAATTAATATAGCACAGTCCAACTCAATGCACTAACCTAATCCAACCCTGTTAACACAACCCAATCGAAGTTTGCTTATTTGAGTGATGAGCAGACTATGATGATAGTTGAAACTCTAACAAAAGAGCAATTGAATCAAATTTAGGATTAGTTGAGGCTTGGTACAATGAAGATATCTAAATGGTTGATCTATGTGATATTATGCATAATTTTGGACTTAGGGTGTTTGAATATATGCAGGAAGATTATCAAAACATATGATGATAAGCGAGGTACTTGAATGCTCAAAGTTAAAAATTTGCTACATCTACCAAATTTATAGTTTCATTGGCATGGCAGGATATTTGACTTTTGAAAAAAAATAATGTATGAATAACAAGTCTCCTAAATATATGTATTTTAAAATAAAACTCCATATCATGCATAATATATGGTTAGGCTTTCATATGAGGTGGAAAAGTTTTTAATCTAGATAAATATCCAGATTAAAAAGTACAGAAACAAAAGTGTCCAATTGGTAAAAGTTAGAGATACGATTCTACAAGCATAATGGAAGGAGGAGGCCAGTTCAGATCCTAGAAGAGCTGGTGAGTTTGGTCTAGCTACGTACTAACTCCAAAATGCGGCTGATTTCCCTGCTCTCTCTGCAGAAATATGATATTATCTTACTTTCTTCTTCTCTTTCCTTTTCACTATTCTCTTTCCATCCTTAATATTTTTCTGGTCAAAGGGTTAGGTGTGATGGTGTCTGGGTGGGGATTTTTGAGCAGGTGATTTTTCTATTTTCAGTAGACTTTTGTCTTCACCGTCTATTTTGTTTGGCCTCGAATTGCTTAGTTCTTTCACTATTTCCTAGTTGGATTGAGTGGAAGAAGAAAGTCAAAAGACGGAACTTCGTGCATCTGGTGGAAAATATCTGTAGCATCGTTATCATAATCAGTCTACAAAATAGTAAAATTTATAAATAATATTATGATGAACTATTTAGCATAACCAAGTGCTAAAAATAAAATAATAAAAGGATATAAATTTTGATTAAGCTTTGAGATCTATAATTTATATACTAATCTTTGTTTGGATGCTGGATACTTTTCATTATATTTTTTAAAAAATGATGATGATGAGAATGTTTGTTAGAAATGATAGAAAGTACGTGCTCAGTCAAATGCTTGGGAGAACAATCCAAAAATCAAATGTTGAACCTCATGCCAAAAATGAGAGATGAAACTATTGGAGCATAGTTAAATTTGGTAGACTACATGTGTTAGGTTTCATACATGTTATAGGATGTGGCTATTCCAGTTAGAAGTCACTTGCTAATATCTTGCCAAACAGTAACAAAGTACTATAACGTGCAGAGAATGTGACTTTAGGGCCAAAAGAACATTCTTTAGGTGCCAGTTCCAATGACAATATATGAGAAAATAATCTTTCATCTCCATTTTGCTATGCTCCATAATTAGAGGTGTTGTTGTAGAATCTGGTTGATGCCGGATCGAACTAGAGTCGAAGAAGACGAGGTCGCCGTCGGTGACCTACAAAATAAAATTTCATTCGAAGTCGATAGTGGTGGCTCTGGCAGGACCCTCCGATGATCAAGTCAGCTCTTCTGGCCAATAGAAATGGAATGCTCAGGAAAGAGTTCGGCAGATTTTCGAAAAGAAGAAGAGAGCTTAGAGAAAACGTATCTGGAGGGTCCCTTTTTATGGACGGAGCTTGTAGCGGATTGATAGTGACAGCTACAGCCATCTGATAGCGGGCTGCTCGAGGCCTGATGGAGTCTATCATGGAGGGAGCACCATCTGTAGCAGACTGATGGCGATAGTCGTAGCTGTCCGGTACTGAGTCGCTCGGAGCCATGTGGGATTCGGTACGAAGAGGGAGAGGTATCGTTAGACTGATAGTGACCGTTCGTTGAGATTTAATAATGAAAGTTTGGAGGAAGCAGGCGTTGGTCGGTGAAGGGCTTTGACATACATTAATTCCAGAGGAGTTCGGACTCCTAAGGGGGATACGGCTAGAGGAGATCATCCGGGAGAGATGCCAACTGAAGGAGGAGTTCGGAAGGAATTTGTAGCGGATTGATAGTGACAGCTATAGCCGTCTGATAGCGGGCTGCTCGAGGCCTGATGGAGTCTATCATGGAGGGAGCACCATCTGTAGCAGACTGATGGCGATAGTCGTAGCTGTCCGGTACTGAGTCGCTCGGAGCCATATGGGATTCGGTACGAAGAGGGAGAGGTATCGTTAGACTGATAGTGACCGTTCGTTGAGATTTAATAATAAAAGTTTGGAGGAAGCAGGCGTTGGTCGGTGAAGGGCTTTGACATACATTAATTTCAGAGGAGTTCGGACTCCTAAGGGGGATACGGCTAGAGGAGATCATCCGGAAGAGATGCCAACTGAAGGAGGAGTTCGGAAGGAGTTTGGATCCTATAAAAATTCGATTGAAGGAGAGATCCGGAAAGAGTTCGGCTCCAGGAGGAATCTGACTGAAGGAGAGATCCGAAAGGAGTTTGGCTCCTGTAGAAATCTGACTGAAGGAGGAGTCCGAAAGGAGTTTGGCTCCTATAGAAATCTGACTGAATGAGAGATCCGAAAGAAGTTTGGCTCCTGAAGGAGTCCGACTGAAGGAAGAGTCCGAAAGGAGTCCGGCTCCTATAGAAATCCGATAAAAGAAGAGATCTAGAAGGCATTCGACCGTTGAAGAAGTTCGGCTAGGGCTCGGCCGCTGAGGAGTTCGGCTCCTGCAGGAGCTTGACTGAAGGAGGAGTCCAAAAAGGAGGAGTTCGAAAAGAGTTTGGCTCCTGCAGAAATTTGACTGAAGGAGGACTCCGAAAGGAATTCAGCTCCTGCAGAAATCTGACTGAAAGAGGGGTCCGAAAGGAGTTTGGCTCCTGTAGAAACTTGACTGAAGGAGGAGTCCAGAAGGAGTTCGGCTCCTATAAAAATTCGACTGAAGGAGGAGTCTGGAAGGAGTTCTGCTCCTGTAGAAATCCGACTGAAGGAGGAGTCCGGAAGGAGTTCGACTCCTGCAGAAACTTGACTGAAGGAGGGATTCGGAAGAAGTTCGGCTTTTGTAGGAGTCCGACTGAGAGAGAAGTCTAGGAGGAGTTCGGCTCCTACAGAAACTTGATTGAAGGAGGGATCCGGAAGGAGTTCAACTCCTGTAGGAGTCCGACTGAGGGAGAAGTCCAGAAGGAGTTCGGCCGTTGGAAAAGTTCGACTGAGGCTCGACCGCTGAGGAGTTCGGCCAGCTGAAGAAGTTCGGCTAAGGTTTGGTCGCTGGAGGAGAATTTTCGATCGAAGTTTTTCTATGATTGCCTGTTGCATTAGGCCAAGCATCAGACTGGACTTCGATGGGAGCGGGGTTTATCTCCAACAATAGTCCCTCCACTCTCGAGTTCGAAATCGAAGGGAGTAGAAAAAAGGCGACTGTTGAAATCTTTTTTTGGGCTCTGCATCCATTGGGGTTGAAGCTTGGGGGAGACCTTATCTTCAACTGAGGTTGACATTGAAGTTGAAGCTTGGGAGAGATCTTGTCTCCAGTCAAGGTTGACGTTGAAGTTGAGACTCGGGGGAGATCTTATCTCCAGCCGAGGTTGACGTTGAAGTTGAGACTTGGGGGAGATCTTATCTCCAGCCAAGGTCTAGGAAGATCTTGTCTCCTTTTGACATTGCGGTTGAAGCTCGTGGAAGATCTTGTCTCCAGTCGAGGTTGACATTGAAATTGAAGCTTGGGGGAGATCTTGTCTCCAACTGAGATTGATGTTGAAATTGAGGCTCGAGGGAGATCTTGCCTCCCAGTCGAGGTTGACGTTGAAGTTGAAGCTCGAGGGAGATCTTGTCTCCAGTCGAGGTTGATGTTAAAGTTGGGGCTCGAGGGAGATCTTGTTTCCAGTTGAGGTCCAGGGAGATCTTATCTCCTGTTGATGTAGACGTTGAAGCTCGGAGGAGATCTTATCTCTAACCGAGGTTGAAGGAGATCTTATCTCCTATTGACGTTGCGGTTGAAGCTCGTGGGAGATCTTATCTCCAGCCGAGGTTGATGTTGAAGTTGAAGCTTGGGGGAGATCTTGTCTCCTATTGACGTTGCGGCCGAAGCTCGTGGAAGATCTTGTCTTCAGCAGAGGTTGACATTAAAGTTGAAGCTCGAGAGAAATCTTGTCTCCATCCGAGGTTGATGTTGAAGTTAAGGTCTAAGGAGATCTTGTCTCCTATTGACGTTGCGGTTGAAGCTCGTGGGAGATCTTATCTTCAGCTGAGGTCGACGTTGAAGTTGAAGCTCGGAGAAGATCTTGTCTCCAACCGAGGTTGACATTGAAGTTGAAGCTCGGGGAGATCTTATCTCCAGCCGAGGTCCAGGAAGATCTTATCTCTTATTGACGTAGACGTTAAAGCTCAGGGGAGATCTTATCTCCTATTGTTGTCGGGCATAATGGGACTATTGTCAAAGCCTCTCTTTCCATCCCGTCTAAAATGAACGAGGCCTCCGACTTTGCTCGCATTAGGATGAGGTTCTCCTCCTGTTCCTAACGGACTATGGGGGCACATAAGGGCCGTTGTCAGGGCCTCTCCCCCCATCTCATTTAAAATGAACGAGGCCTTCGACTTTGCTCACATTAGGACAAGATTCTCCTCCTATTCCTAACGGGCTATGGGGGCATATAAGGGTTATTATCAGGGCCTCTCTTTCCATTTCGTCTAAAATGAACGAGGCCTTCGACTTTGCTTATGTTAGGATGAGGTTCTCCTTCTGTTTCTAACGGATTGTGGGGGCATATAAGGGCCATTGTCAAGGCCTCTCCCTCTATCTCATCTAAAATAAATGAGACCTTCGACTTTGTTCACGTTAGGACGAGGTTCTCCTCCTATTCCTAATGGGTTATGGGGGCACATAAGGGCCGGTATCAGGGCCTTTCCCTCCATCTCGTTTAAACTGAACGAGATCTTCGACTTTGCTCATGTTAGGATGAGGTTCTCCTCCTATTTCTAATGGACTATGGGGGCACATAAGGACCGTTGTCAGGGCTTCTCCCTCCATTTCGTCTAAAATGAATGAGGCCTTCGACTTTGCTCATGTTAGGACTAGGTTCTCCTCCTATTCCTAACATGACCATTTTTAATTGCTTCTTTTCTATCATCACATAATTTTTGCACTAAGAAACAATAATGTTGAAATGGAGGAGTTTTATTGAAGAAAAATTACCGACAGTACATTCTCAGATTCTCTGACTTTCAAGATCATGGGAGCGTTGTTCCTCCGAGCTTCTTCAGATGATAAGTTTCGGACCGGATAACCTTCTCTATTTCATATGGGCCTTCTTAATTCGGAACAAGCTTTCTCTGGCTCTGAGACTGAGCGATGACGGCTCGTCGAAGTACTAAGCCCCCCTCAGAGATAGCATTGATGATGTCGGGAGACAGCCGATCTCCTTATTGTTCCTCCCTCATTTGTGGTTCTAGCTACGGTAGCGCCATTGGCTTGCTTCAGACTGGCGTCTATGGAGCATTGAGGGAGGCATAGTTGTGAAACCTTTAGGGGGGAGAACTTCTTCGCATCCTTCTATTGGGACTTTTTTGATGACGAGCTCGAGGGAGAGTTCGGCCTCGCTTGCGCTCGAGGAAAGTCCGTGAGCTCGATTGAACTTCATTCGACCCTCTATTAGCTACGGGTTTGCCAGACTCGTCCGTTTGCCGCTCTCCTATGCCTTTTTCATCCTTCAACTTGAAGGCTTCTTTCGTATGGGCATATCCCTCGATCCAAGCTAGCAAATCAGCAAAATCCCTGGGTACTTCTTCTCTAGGGAGGATAGCAAATCGTTCTTCTGAAGGTTGTCCTTGAGTACGGCCATCGCAATTGACTGGTTCAGGTTTCAGACCTCTAATGCAGTAGTATTAAATTGGATGACATAATTTTGGATGGATTCTCCCTCCTGCTTGATGTTGTTCATCAAAAAATTCAAACCTTGGTGTGGACGTCGGCTACTGATGAAGTGAGCTACAAATTGATGGCTTATCTGATCAAAGAAGAAGATCGTATCCGACTTCAATGTCGAGTATCAGTTTTTTGCTGCTCCCTTTAAGGTAGATGGAAAAGCTCAACATAATATGGCATCTGGTACGCCTTGGAGCAACATCATGGTTCGAAAGGCTTCCAGGTGATCGATTGGATCAGAGATTCCATCGTAGTTTTTAAATTGGGAGAGCTTGAAGTTTGGCGGAATAGGCTCTTGCATAATTCAAGGAGAGAAAGAAAGATCGGTGCGGATGTCGTCATGGTGAGCTGGGGCGATGTGGCCGAGCTCCTCAATCCATCGATTCATCTTCCACAGTTTTTGATCGACGACGTCAACTCGATCGCAGATCTTGGAAGAATTTCGATCATGGATGGAAAAAGGTCCCTTCCAGAGAAGAACCATGATTCAAGCAAGGATCCTCTGCTCTCTGTTTCTTCTTTCCAAGGGTGATGGGTATGCTAGACCAAATGCTCTTCTTTGAAGCCAGTTTCTGACATCCTAATGGTGGGTTTCCTAGCAGAATCGTCGCTGGAGGTTGTCGCATGATCTGCACCATTTTGGTGAGGCCCTGAACCCGCTGCATCAACAGGTTAAACTGCTTCGGATCTACCATGGCCGTTGGTAGACGTGGTGGTTGAAGCACCGACGATGGAGCAAGAATAGATGGATCTGCCTTAGACCTTGAAGAAGAAGGTCGGTAGGATCGACTAAGCACTCCTTTAAGAATAAGGGTACCTCAGAAATAGAGGATTCTTCCTCTAGCGCCAATTCTATTGTTGCAAAATCTGCTTGACGTCGGATCGAGCTGGAGTCGAAGAAGACGAGATCGCTGTCGGTGACCTACAAAATAAAATTTCGTCCAGAGTCGGTGGTGGTGGCTCCGGTAGGATCCTCCGACGATCAAGTCAGCACTTCTGATCAATAAAAATGGAGTGCTGAGGAAAGAGTTTAGCAGAGTTTCAGAAAGAAGTAGAAAGCTTATAGAAAATATATCTGGAGGGTCCCTTTTTATAAATGAAGCTTGTAGCGGATTGATAGTGACAACTGCAGCCGTCTGGTAGCGGACCACTCGAGGTCTGGTGGAGTCTATCATAAAGAGAGGCCTCGCCTGTAGCGCCGTCTATAGCAGACTGATAGCGACAATCATAGTTGTCTGATACTGAGTCGCTCGAGGCCATGTGGGGTTCGGTACGGAGAGGAAGAGGTGTCATCAGATTGATAGTAATCGTTCGTTAAGATTCAATAATGGAAGTTTGGAGGAAGCAGGCATTGATCGGTGAAGAGCTTCGACATACATCAATTCTAGAGGAGTTTGGACTCTTAAGCAGGATATGGCTAGAGGGGATCATCCAGGAGGGATGCTAGCTGAAGGAGAAGTTCGAAAGAAGTTCGGCTCCTGGAGGAATCTGACTGAAGGAGAGATTCGAAAGGAGTTCAACTCCTGAAGGAGTCCGACTGAAGGAGGAGTCTAAAAGGAGTTCGGCTCTGGTAGAAATCCGACCGAATGAGAGATCCGAAAGAAGTTTGGCTCTTGAAGGAGTTCGACTGAAGGAGGAGTCCGGAAGGAGTTTGGCTCCTATAGAAATCTGACCGAAGGAGAGATCTAGAAGGAGTTCGACCACTGGAGGAGTTCGGCTGGAGTTCGACCGCTGAGGAGTTTGGCTCCTATAGGAGCTTGATTGAAGGAGGAGTCCGAAAGAAGTTCGGCTCCTACAGAAACTTGACTGAAGGAGGAGTCTGGAAGGAGTTTGGCTCCTGTAGAAATTCGACTGAAGGAGAAGTTCGGAAGAAGTTTGGCTCCTGCAGAAACTTGACTGAAGGAGGATTTCGGAAGGAGTTCGGCTTCTATAGAAATCCGACTGAGGAAGGAGTCCGGAAGGAGTTTGGCTCCTGCAGAAATTTGACTGAAGGAGGAATTCGGAAGGAGTTCAGCTCTTATAGGAGTCCGACTGAGAGAGAAGTCTGGAAGGAGTTTGGCTTTTGTAGAAACTTGACTGAAGGAGAAATTCGGAAGAAATTTGGCTCCTATAGGAGTCCGATTAAGAGAGAAGTCTAGGAGGAGTTCGGCGGCTAGAGGAGTTCGACTGGAGCTCGACCGCTGAAGAGTTCGGTCAGCTGAAGGAGTTCGGCTAAGGTTTGGCTGCTGGAGGAGAATTTTCGATCGAAGCTCTTTCATGATTGCCAGTTGCATTAGGTCAAGCATCAGACTGGATTTCGATGGGAGCGGGGTTTATCCCCAATAAGAGGCAAGAGGATCTTAGTTGCTTTGCTCGATGATGGTTTACAAGAAGGGATAGTGAAGGCAATGTTGTTATGGGTGGTAGGAAATAACGGTAATGCATTTTATAGGAATTAGTGTCCAGAGGATCATATATCTAGTTTTTTTTTTTTTTAAAGGTTATAAATATTAAACTTTAATAGAACCTCATCAAGATAATAATTATTGTTATGACAAAGAACTTGGATGGCTTAGATAGATTGGTCTCTATGCCAGCACGTGCGGAGATATTATCCGCTTTGGCCTATGATATGGAGATATCAATCTTGGACCTTACAGTTTTGTCCTATATAAAAGGCATCTTACTTGGGTGAGAGATTGCTCCGATCCTATAATTATATAAGCCAAAATTTCCTATTGACTCGTAACCGATATGGAACTATCAATGATGTCCTTCGATCTACACCATAATAATTATTTTTTGCACCTCATAAGAGATGCAACATTCCAATCCTAGTGGTAGCTTCTCGACTGTATTTCTTAAAGAAAGAACAAAAAGTAAATTATGCATCAATCTGGAATATAAGAACATATTAAATCTAAAAGATATAGGAACGAAGCATACTAAATACAAATGCACTAAATATGATTCTTTTTTTCGGGGGTACCAACAACAATAAATATATATATGGGGAAATATTAATGCACATTTTTCTTAATATTGAGGATGACATGAATTTATGGTAATTGCACCAAATAAACTGCACAAATGCCTTCATCATTCTATTTAGCGTCCACAAAATAGTCCTTATTTCACTGTTAGATTCGAAGTGAGCTAAAACACCTAATATTGTCTTTGCATTTATCCTATTTTAGAACAAGTAACATTCTCTTGAGAATAACATTATGTACCATGAACTAGAGCATGATCTAGTGGTCAAGGCACCGTGTATCACTCAGATTTTAAATGTGATCTTTGGATAGTGAATTTAAAAAAAGTCTATACATGAGTAATTTTAGTGCAGGTACATCTGTCACCCTTTTACTCAAAAAAGAATAGGATTATGTAAATTTAATGTTACAATCTTTGACTTACACCCATCAATCTCTCTAAATCCATTCAAAATAAATGGGTTTGGAGAAGAGTTTTATATGATCATGTTACAGTTTAGCTGTTTCATACTTGAACACCATAACTTTGGTTTGGTTTTGGCTTGAGTACTGTAGTCATCATAATTAGGTTAGGGTCGACATAAACCTAGATCGAGGGGCATTGTCAAAGGTCCAAAAAAAATAAAAATAAAAATAAAAAGTGGAGCAAATATTGTGTTTGTGTTTTAGCATTTTAGCATGTCTTTTAACCCATCTTAATATCTTTTTCTCTTCTCATGTTTTGTTTAGATAGCTAATTCTGCGTTCTCTCTTCTTAACTCCATTTAATTTTTGTTTCTTGACATATAAGACACATGAGTGAAGCTCTATTTGAGTTGGCGAGTTGGATATTGATCCATATAAGGTAAATGGATTGGTTATGGTTTATTAATTCTCAACCTGAATATAAATGGTTCAAGTGTGAATTTATTTATTTTTTAGATGAATCAAATTTGATACAATCCGTACTATACTGCAGGATGAAAACAAGCAAAGTCTCAAGGACCGAATGCTAGTTATCATTTATTTCTTTGAAATCGTTAGGTCATCTCCCAATTTTAAATGTTGATTATGGCTGGATCTATGATTTATCATACATTTTATTTTTTTCGATGACAAATAAAGCTTAAAATACCATATATCAGTTAGAAGCGAAAACAAAATAAATTAATTTTTAAACACAACCACTTCTTAGAAATTTTGTGCAGAACTAATAAAGATTACCAACCATCTTCAAGTTTCATTAAAGGATCAATAATTATAAAGTGAGCGTTGGTGACCATGATTGGGAACCTTAAAGTTCAATTTTTCTGTGCCTAGTTTTCTTCGGTTGCCCTTTTAAGAAGCATCAACATGTCAAGATGGTCACCATCTTAGCCTCCCACTTGTCTGTGAGTTGCTTTCAGAGAGTAAAGTTTGCAATTTAAATGGTTGACATCAAAAGCAGACGTCGAAAGAATCCTAAAACCTCCTCTCAAATGGATAATTCTTTGAAAGTTCTCCCTTCCAAGAGGGTTTGAAAAGTAGAAAAGAAACGAAAAACTTTCCGAAGTTCAAGTGGGGATCAAATGTTGCTGTTCCTTATTTTCTTTTTCTCCAATTATATAATAAATCAGTATGCTATCACATTACTCATAATTGTTAATTTGTCATCTCTAATTACTTCATGATTCTTGCAGCCAAAGCAATCTAATCATATTGAATGCGACCGATCACCACCGAAGGTCATGTAAACAAGAATTTCAAAGAATATTGCACATGCATTTGTCCATGTCAATGAATTGGGCAATCTTTTACACTGCATTGAGGATTTGTTTGGTTGGTAATGACCACCTTTTACACATAACCACGAAACTAGCATTAATCCTGGTAATTAGTCATTTGCAGTCTTTTCACTGTATATGTAGATGATTCATGTAATCTAATTCGCAACATTAGTTGTCATTGAAGCCTCAAATCCTTTCGGCTTGTCACGACCAATTTGACCATAGGATAAGTTACTAGAACTTGAAGGGCTTTGTTAGTTTCAACGACACCACAGGTCGTATTACCATATCAAAAACACTTCAAATTAAGGACCAAGGTGCACCACAGATTATGATAAGGATTGGGGTTAGAGTAACCCAAGGTGGAATTTTGAATCCGCAATACATCACAGTAATCTTGTATGACCCAAATTAAGTCAGCTGAGACACCTTGAAGTCACCAACTTCTCGCAGGAAAAACCTAGCAAATTTCTTTGGTAAAAGAACAGCTCCAGGAAAGATGAAAGGCTGCTCACATTCAAAGTATTGCGGGACAAAAGTTTGTGGATGGGGACAATTTCTCTTGCACAAATCTGCGATATAATCAGATCCCCAAGGCACGGAAATCATCTGAAGATTGGTAATGAAAGCAGCACTTAAAGTTTGAAAGAACCAATGAGGAGAATTTACTTGTTCCTAATGAAACATCCATGGGGCAGTTTTCTAGTATTATATGTAGGCAGTTGTATCATTGACTTGGAAATGAGATGAGTATGACCGTGGTCTTCCTGTCCATGAAGCAACTCCATGAGACCACAAACTTAGGAAGTAGGTATAGAGAAGAAATGTAGCCATCAAATGTGACAAGAAATCAAATGACTTTGTCTGCTGGGAAACTTGGGACCCCCACATTGTGGTGTGGAGTGGTCTGATCATTTTGGCCTGTCTGCTGACAAATGGTGCCCTGGTTAGTGGTTCACCGACGTCGGTGGCGACATTATTTTCAACTTGCACATGAAATAAAAGCTCATGAGAGGTGTTTTCTGTTTGCATGCATTTGTTTTTAAACTCCTTCACATAGGAGGAATGGAAAGAAGCCGTTATCAAATGCAGTTTCCCTTTCAGCATAACGACCAAGTCACATGATTCGTGAAGGCCTTGGCAATGCATTAGATTCTTTAGGTTTGGCAATGGACCCATTGGCACTTTCATATGCTATCTATCCTATCATATCTATTGTTGGGAGAAAGCTCATGTGATGACATGACAAAATCTTAAAGATGTTTAGACAGGTTAGGTAATTTTACTTCCACTAGAATTAAAATATATCAAGGAGTTTTTCATGTTCTAATATTATTATTAAACATATCGAGTTGTGTTGTTACCAAAAAAAGTATTAAGTTACATTGTCCCCAAGTTATTAGGGTCCATTGCTTGATCTGATGGTAAAACCTTAGGTTGATAAGTTCGGTGGCATGGGTTCAAATGTCAAAGGTTATATATATATATATTATAATTTTGGGTTTTCTACGTGTATGCCTTCTAAACATGTACCCATACCATCTAATGCTATTAAAAAATAAATAATTTAAAATTAAAATGATGGAAATAACCTTATGGGTAGATATACTAAAAGAAAATTTTATAAGGATATACCTATAAATAGCAACTTTATAAGAATATTCATATAATTTTGCATATATAGCAAGATAAACACTTAAAAAAGTCTACTAAAAATAAGAGTATATGCTCAATGGTTGAAGTTAATTATAGTGAAGATAATTCAGAGGAGGGTGACAAAAAAATCAATATTACTCTTCTACATGATCCTATGCTCACATCAATTCTTATAGAAGAAATCACGTTATCTTTGTGAAATTCTCATCTCAACAAACAAACAACTCACTATATTTAAAAGTCATTTTGTTGATCTTAACATCTTAATTAATTTAAAAGTCAATATATTTTAATATTCTAAAAATAATGAAGAATATATAGATGTCATAAACTCAATAATGATAATTAGATCAAAATAAAATGTGAGAATATAATTACTAAAATGACCATTCAATATTCCAACAGAATAATTTTTGCCTAGTTTTTGCAGCAATATGGTGTATTTGGAAGGAAAGAAACAGCAGAGTATTCATACGGAAAGCTAAAGCACCTATCAAAATTGTTGGAGACATTATTAAACTGATGAAATTATGGATATCTATAGAAGGATCAAAAGGCAGCAAAGTAATCATAAATATCATCAATAACTTAATAAAAGAATGAGATAACAGGAAAGAACTCAGTTAAGAATATTGCAGACGACACGTTTCCTATTTTAGATTAAAAGGGATAGACAGAAGAAGGAAATGTAGCGTTCTAAATCTATAAGATATATCTAAGGAAGTTTCTGATTATCTTCTGTAAGTTTTCTAAAATGTTATAGAACAATTTACTGAAATTTTAAGGAGCTATTTCGTAGCATTTTGTCTGCTCAATGCCCGTATGCACACTGTAAACAGAGCTTGATGAGAGTTTTTAGCTGAAAACGTTGTATTGCCGAAGCCAGCTCGGCTGAAGGCACAATTGTTAAGACTTACTCATGTAATATTAATATATTAATGCAAATCTGGGTGGTCTTCCTCCCTTTTCATCAAAAAAAAAAATTCCAACATAACCAAATAATGATCTTAAATAAATAAAAATTGACAACGTTACTTGATATTTTATTTATTTATTGATTTAACCTAGTCATAGTTTCGGCAAATCTTTATCTAGTCTTAATGATTTTTCGAATAGTTTTTTTTTTTTTTTGAATGTATACGTCTTAAGTATGCAAAATTGTATGAATATCCTTACAAAATTGCTACTTGCATGTGTATCTTCGTAAACTTTTCTTCTTGCATGTTTGTCTATAAGGATATTTCAGTTATTTTAATTTTAAATTTTATTTTTTAATAATATTAGATGGTATGGGTATATATGCAAAAAAAAAAGAAAAAGAAAAGTGTATATGCAAAACAAATACTTTAAGAGGTTATGCATGCACATTGTAACTTGATGACATTCATATAATTTTCTATATGTTTCAGAAAGGTATGCATGCAAAAAAAAAACCTCTATAATTTTCAAGTACTGTTTGTATCTAGCATTAGTTAATTACAGTATTTTTCTTATCATCTATTCTTTTGTATTTTTATAAAATATTAAAATTTTATAATTTATCTATAATTTGACCGTTGGAATCTTCCAACAGTCATAACTCTTGAAACCATCTCGAAAGTTAACACTTAACATCGCTATCTTTTTCAATATGCACCGTTAGTAACTCCCAGCAGACTCCTCTTGCGACTTTAATTTCTTTTAATATTGTTTAAATCTTCTATTTATTATGGATTGGTCACTACTAAATAACAATCATTATTTTTATTATTTGGTGTTGAACACTTGAAGCTCTATTCTACAAATAGAGCTGTGTATCATGTGGGAGTAATATATGCAGAATACTCATGCTCTTTTTGAGTTCTACATTTTTAGGTTTGGGTCTTCTGTTTCAATTGGGTAGTGCAGAGTCCAAATTCTCAAAAAGCTAATTATTTTTTGGGCTTGGACCCTTAGGAGAGGGTTTCTATTAGCCCACCTACATCCACCGTGTGGGAGAAATTACACTCCTTAAGATAGTATTTTGATTAACGTGCCTTGCCCATGTTCCATTTTAATTCCTTCAGTTTTCTTTTATGTTTTTCTTTATTTTCTTTATATTTTTCCATCATTTTTCTAACAATTTAAAAATGGTAATAATCCTCCATGGATTTCACCACTCTCAAGAATTTTACCATTGATATAGAGAAATTAGAGCGGCTCGATGGCTACAACTATAAGATATCGAGGATGATCTTCTATCAACTTACCATGCTGAAATTAAGAGACCTGTTCTCACCGCATCCTGTGTACGTACTCATAGCTGTGTAGAAGAAGTGGAACAATTGTAATGCATATGCAAAAGAAGTGAATTAATGATCAAGACTCTCTCCTACCAATATACTACATGTTTTAGTGTGATGGATAACTGTTTCAATTGGGTAGTGCAGAGTCCAAATTCTCAAAAAGCTAATTCTTTTTTGGGCTTGGACCCTTAGGAAGGGTTTCTATTAGCCCACCTACATCACCGTGTGGGAGAAATTACACTCCTTAAGATAGTATTTTGATTAACGTGCCTTGCCCATGTTCCATTTTAATTCCTTCAGTTTTCTTTTATGTTTTTCTTTATTTTCTTTATATTTTTCCATCATTTTTCTAACAATTTAAAAATGGTAATAATCCTCCATGGATTTCACCACTCTCAAGAATTTTACCATTGATATAGAGAAATTAGATCGGCTCGATGGCTATAACTATAAGATATCGAGGATGATCTTCTATCAACTTACCATGCTGAAATTAAGAGACCTGTTCTCACCGCATCCTGTGTACGTACTCATACCAGAAGAAGAACAATTGCTGCACAAAAGAAGTGAATTAATGATCAAGACTTCTCCTACCAATTTACCATGTTCAGTGTGATGGATAACACCCTCTTCAACTAATACAACAATTTGTCGACCACTGCGGAGTTATGGAGAGTACTTGAATTACAATAAGTCATAGAGGATGCCAATCATTGGCCTTTTTTGATTAATAAACATGGTTGAGTTAAATAGTTCATAATTTATCCAAGATACCATTTTTAGGTTTTAATCGGAATTAGTGGAAATTTTCTTTGTTGACCATCACGGAGTAGGACTATCAAAGAAAATAGAAAAAGAAGTTCTCTAATAGTTAGTGGCTCTACTTTAAAGTTTTGAAAAAATATTACCCAGCTAGGAACAACAAAGAAAATAGAAAAAGAAATTTTGCAATATAATTCAAATGACTCTACTTTAAGTGCAAATATTAATGCAGCTAAACAACCTAGTGGCAATTTTGCAAAAATAATTCAAATGAAGTGCAATGAATGCAAAGTAAAGAAAAAGCAAGATAAAGAGAAAGAGAATTATACATACAAACATAATAACTTTTTATAGTGGTTTAGTGCACACCAAGCATCTAGACCGCTCCCTAAGTTATCTCTTAGGAATTCCACTACATTCCAATAGAATTCAGCAAATTTGTTTTATCGGGCTCACAAATAATCCAATTAATTTTATCCAAGTCAATCAATCAAAATTTTTACAAATTTTTTTTCTTAAGCTCCCAATTCAATTACTAGATTTGGACCAGACCCTTCTCTAAGTCTTAGTTCCTTTGAAACTTGTTACAGAAATCCAATAAGATGGAAATTTATAATACAAGAAGAAGCTTCTAGTTGAGTTGATGATTATCGTTGATACTTGCTTGGAGAAGACTTGAATGCTTACACTTAATGTTCAAACTTTTCTTCTTGAATGCCCTCATAAGAATCAAAGAAAATTGATTGGAAAGTGATTGAACTCTCTTGAATACAGTAAATGTTGAATATTGGGCTTCTTTTCCTTTGCAAATGTTTTCTCATTTTTTTCTTGGACTTTCACTTGTCTATTCAATTTCCATCAAGTTTGATCACTTTTGAACCTATTTCTAGCTGTTTTTGACCATTGGAGATGAAATATAGCTGTTAAAAATAAATATGGATGAAATAGGATCTCCTGCAAAATTAGCTATTTGAACTATTAGAAGCTCAAGAGTTGACTCGTAGTGACCATAAGTCGACTCGGGTAGGTCCAAGGGTAGGTCCAAGAGTCGACTCGTGCAATTTATGAGTCGACTCTTCTTCAAGTCTTCAAAATTTATCTTTTTGTTTCTTCTAAGAGAGTCGGCTCATCAGAGGAGTCGACTTGCCATAGCCATGGGTTGATTCTTGCAAGTTGTACCAAAATTTTGCTTTTTGTCCTATCGAGAGAGTTGGCTTGTGCCAACTATGAATCGACTCGCCAGCATACTAATCCTATGTCATAGTCCCAGACAGAGTCGGCTCCTCCATGTTATGAGTCGACCCATCATTCTCAATTTGGTTTTTTCCATAAAATCCATTTCCAAATTTGATTTTTCTTGGTTCAAACTTCTTTCAAGAGACCTCAAAGCTTGTTAAAAGTGTCATCATTCTATATAATCATTCTCAAAGCAAACTTGAAAGACACTAGATCATTTTTATATTTCAATATTTTGTAATCATTAAAATCATCCCTCGGGGTCAACAATCTTTCTTTTGATAATAACAAAATATTGAGCATAAAAATCAAGAAATAACATAAAATTCACTTACAGTAACATAGTGTATCACTTAAGATTTATGTGCATCATTAGTGTATCAAAAGGACGAAACATAACTTTCTTCATAGAATTTCAATGGTTTTCAACATAGAACACTACTTAACTTAAAATAATAATAATATGTAAAAGTTGGTTAGCGGCTACGGTCCTAACATTTAGTATCAAAGCACGATTGTGAAAATGAAATAAATAACATAAATTTTGAAACTCTCCCCCCTTCATAAGGAATTTAAACTTTCAATGTACTAAAGGATTACTATTTTTTGATTACTCTCCCACTATAAAAATTTAGACTATTAGCGATGGCATAGTTAATCTGTCGTCACTAATAAGCCCACCGTAGCTAATACCATTGTAAAATCCATTCTAAAAAACTCTTATCACTAATTATCATTATTAGCAATCGAAAACATAGCCGTCGCTAATAAGGCTATTAGCAACGGCTTTAGAGATGAAAAAATTTTATCTCTAATAATTTTTTAATATTTAAATTAAAATTTAAAAAAATTTAAAAAAATATTAGTGACGATAAAGTCGTGGCTAATGCCATCGTTAATAGTTATTTGCAACCAACATAGCCATCGCTAATACCCTCTCTAATTATTATAAATTTTTAAATAAAATAAAATAAAATATTTAAAAAAATATTAGCGATGATATTTTCATGGCTAATACCATTGCTAATAGTTATTAGGGACCAAAAATGCCATTGTTAATGCGGTCTCTAATATTTTATAATTTTTAAATAAAATAAAAAAATTTTAAGAAATATTAGCGATGGCATATTGGTCTCTAAAGTCATTGCTAATAGTTATTAGCGATGACACTTACCATCACTAATACTGACGCTAATAGTTAATTTTTATTTTTTAAAAAAATTAATAATCATATTTTTTAAAACTTATTTTAATTAATTATCATGAATTATGATTCATAATACCTATTATAATTAAAATTCAAAGAATAATATGACAATCAAAAATTAAAAACTAATTATATTATATTAAAAATATAAATTATACAATTTATTTGACAAGTAGTATCAAAAAAATACAATACATAAAAAAAATTAGGTTCGATCCTCGTTGTCGTCAATCTCCTCCTCCTCCTCCTACTCCTCTCTAGCAGCTGGTAAATAAAAGTCGGATGTTCCAGCATCCTATAACGAAAAAGATAAAATAATATTAGTAAGTTTTGATACGGAGGTGTATCTTTCAATATAGAGGTATATCTTTTGATACGCTTCTTTGATTTTTGAATAAATTATTCTGATACGTTCAATTTAATGATACAGAGCTATAGACAGCTTCGGTCTATCGATTGGATGGTTAGATTGAATTTTTAGCCCCTAGATTTTTTTTCTGAATTCAAACCTAAATATACGAAATTTCTAAATACGAAAATCTGAAATAAGTAAAAAGATTTAATAATATAATTACCTAAAGTGATGGCTGGGATGATGAGTCCAGCTAGTCGTGCAGCAATGGATCCTGAAGAAGCTCCATGACCGTACTGTGGATGGCATCCAGAAGATCCTGAGATCGCTGGCTTAGAAGCCTCTACACGATTTTCTTCATGTGCGCATCGCTCCAGGTCTGGAATGTTGAGACCTATGAGGATGCCAAAGGATGTTGAGATGGTAGAGGATTAAAGCTATGACCAAATCCTATGACCCAATTCTTACTCACCCCCATCGGTGGTACTGAGCCATCCCTTTAGATCAAGGGGGACTGAAAAGATGGACATCGCCATACCTCTCAGCAATGTACTCTATATAACGCTTTTACAAAGTTCAAAAATACATTAGTTCTAATATAAAAATTAGATTTTATAATAACTTAATTAGTAAATAAAATTTAAAGTTCTTACCGCGGTATGTCACAACGTAGAATCTAAATAGTCATCAGTTCTCCTAAATTGGTGTTTGGCCCACCATAATTGTAGCTGGTTTAGTGGATGACCCAGCTACCGAATCTATAATAAATAAATAATAAAATTAAATTAATTAAAATATGCATATAAGATTTTTTATAGTTCTAGTGAAGAATTTTGGTATTGATTTTTTATCAGTCTGTCGGCCACAATATGTATGCCGACCGAGCCACCCATACGCTTGATCGGATCCTACTGGGCGGTCTAGTTCTATCAGACCCTCTACCACCTACTGGAGTACTCCTCGCTGCTCCATTGATCGTAGAGGGTCTGCCATATATCCGTCCACATCAGTGATTCGTGAAGAACATCCAATTCGATGGTGACTAAAAACTATAGTACTGGATGGCGGACTGCCTAAGACTATAGAGGCCATCTGGAAGCCTCCATATGGCCATCTCTTCGAAGGTCTGATAGCCAGTCTCTTCATCCTGGAGAGTCTCAAATTGCTAGTACTTCTATAAGATAGAAGCAAGCGTGTATTAATATATAATTAAAATACCAACGTATTGGAAAGGAATAAATTAAACTACTTTTGACTTACCAGAAACATCTTCTAAACTGCATCATGAGCTCTCGATGGCCAACTCAAAAAATCATTCACTGGGCCCAGCATCAATTGGTGTATGATCTCGATAACGATATAAGATGTTGAAGGCTTTCTGAATATACTACAAAATTAATTTTAAAAAATAAATATTAACTCTAAAATTATTAAATTCTAAACATATTACTTGAGCATGTAGTACTTACAAGTGGCTCTAGATATGGATGATCTGCCTATCCTCCAACTGAGTCGACGGTGCCATGAGCCAGGCAAGTCCTCGACCATAGTGCTATCTCTAAGAGCCAGCAGTTGCTACTGCATGTGACTGTGGGATCACTAGTGACACCCTATCTTCCAAACCTAAGCATAAAAAAATCTAATATAAAAATTATTATATTAGTTAATAAATAATAAAATAATATAAATATGAATATATAAAGTATTAGAGCTTATCGTCCGATGTGAGAGGTGCAGAATCATGAGAACTAGCCATGCGATTGCTCTCCCTTGAGAGCTCTATCCTCGACTAGCATGGCTTTGGCCTCTGAAAGATATGATATATGCTCTCTAAAAATAAAAATAAATAGATTTATTAAATTAATTATATAATTATGGATTGCAATGCTAGATTTAAAATGATGCATGATAAGTAATTAAAATGATCCAAAAATTATATACTTAGCACTACTCATCGACCTTTTCAAATATTTAGATCCTTTAGAATCTTCTTTCGATTCTTCTTCTTCTTCCTCTTCTTCCATCTCTTCTTCTTCTTCTTTCTCTTCTTCCTTTTCTTGGGAAGGATCATTTTTTAAAATAATCTCAATTGGATCTACCTCCTTATGTTGGACATTTTCACGTAGAAGTATTCCTGGAGTATCAAATTCTCCATCATCGAAGGATTGATGAACTCCTACTATCTCATCCTCTTGAAAGCATTCTGATAATTGGGTCTCTTCTTCTTTAAGCATATAATGAATGGTTCAAGACTTAATTTTGCATACAATTCATCAATCTTTTCTTCCTCTTTTTCTTGATGGAAAAAGAGTATAATACACTTGAGCAGCTTATATAGCTAGTACAAATGGATCATTGACATAAGTTTTTGATCCATATTTGATCTCAATAAGACCATGTTGTAGATCAACCTTTATACCATTGTCAGTATCGATCCATTGGCACTTAAATAGAATGATACTATTACCTTCAATGTAGCTCATTTTAATCACTTCTTTAAGGATTCCATACTAGTTACTCTTCAACTTATCTTTTCACCAGCTATCTTTTATATACATACCGCTATTTATTATGCTTTTAAAATTTTTATATTACTGGATATAAAATTTGAAATTATTTACGTTACAACCACTATAGCATGTCATGTATTTCTCAAGTCCGTAACCTAATGGTCTCAGCTTTCTTGGTATGGACTCGCTGCTTTGAATGACCAATTAATGGAACTAACATGCAAAGTTCTCTGAGCACTGTGTTGATATTTTTTCATCACTTATGCTCGGATTTTCTTCTTTCAGCATCTCAATATATTGCCTAAACATGCATAAGATAAGTATACTAAAATAAGTGATTAAAGAGATGGGATTATGATGGACACTTATAGGACATATAGGTCGATCTCCATGTAATTTAGCAAAATATATGTCTCTGCCTATCAAAATTTAGTATTGAAGAAAATCTGGTAAACCTTGAGCCCAAATTCTCGAGCAAGATAGGCAAATATTGAGATCTCCCACTCTGATCTCTCAGCACCACCATCATCATTTTGACTCACTTGAGTCAGCTTGGTCTGCATACTGGGATTAAAGTAGTATCAGCTAAAATTTGAAATTTCTTCTATTATGTAAGCTCCATAATAGAATTTTTGACTCGGATCTTATTTTTTACTTTCTTCTTAAGACTGTGTATGTATCTTTCAAATAGATACATCCACATGTATTGCACTGGAACCCCTACCCTAGCTTCATATGCCAGATGAATCACGAGATGCTATATAGAGTCAAAGAAGCTGAGAAAAAATATCTTCTCTAACTTGCATATGGTCTCTACACTGCTAGCCTCAAGACTGAAGATATGGTCAGTGGATAGTTTGGTAGCATAAATATGTGGATTGTGCATGAATACATGGCAGTTATGGCTCTTTAGCTTAAAAAATCTATAATTTTTGACATTGATGCATCGAGCTACATTACTTGCATAACCATATGAGAATTTAAGACTTTTATACTATTGACAAACATCCTTTAACTACTCTCTTATTAAGGTATAAGATGCTTTTGGCTTCAAAAATTTTTCAGGTGACATCTTAACCAACTCTAATAGAGGATGCTTGCACATATTCTTCATATATGCTAAAGTCTTGGAATTATCTTTCATCTTATCCTTGACATCCATAATAGTATAAAAAATATTATTGAATAAATTTTTCTCAATATGCATGATGTCAAGATTATGACGGATCAAATTGGTGGACCAGTATGTCAATTCCCAGAAAATGCTTTGTTTCATTCAGTTATGAGTTTTACCAAACCATCGAGGCTTCTGCTTATCAAATTCAATGCCAAATGAAACTTCGTCCAATTAGGATATCCTCTGAAATACTTCCATACCATTTAGTCACTGGGGTGCATGATCCTTCTCTATCTTATTCCTCCTAAAACTATTTCATTGCTTTTTAGAAGAATGATGCTCGAAAAGAAATTGATGATGATAATCTAACCAGTAGGGCTTACAACCATGCTTAAGCTGAAATTATTTTATATTCTCCATATAATAGGGATATGCTAGCTTCCTATAAGTTCTCCATCCTGATAGCATTCCATAAGCAGAAAAATTGCTAATGGTCCACATCAAGGCAGCCTTCATTATAAAATTTTGCTTATTTGATACATTAAAAGTACAAATGCCATCAGATTATTATAATTTTAGCTCATCAACGAGAGGCTTTAGATATACATCAATGCTTCTACTAGAATATCGTGGTCTAGGAATGAGCAATGTAAGAAAGATGTTATATTCTTTCATGCACATCTCAGGTGGCAGATTGTACTGAATAATAAAGACCGGCTAATATGAATAAGAGGCTATTGCATGATCGAATGGTGTAAAGACATTAGTAGATAGATCCAGCCGGATATTACATGATTTCTAAGCAAATAAATGGTGGCAAGTATCAAATTACTTCCATACCTCACTGTCCGATGAATGACACATTATATCGCAGTGCTTACGTGGTCCTTCTTTGTACTATCTCATATGCTCGGTAGTACTCTAAGATAAGTAGAGTCTTTGAAGTCTAGGAGTGAGAGGAAGGCATCGAAAAACCTTGTACGGTATGTTCTTCTAATTTCTATCTTCTTGCCTCGGCTTAAATTAGCTTGCATTGCATACACTGCAAGAGCTCTTCGTTGGTTCCTTTTATAGAAAAGCATGCAAGCATTATGGTATGCATCTATTTTCTCATATCCCATGCCCAATCCTTTCATCATTTTTTGCAAAGCATAAAAGCTATCAACATGCTTCTCATCCTTCAGTAGTATTTTTTTTATTATTGTTACCATCCTATCATAATAATTGACTATCATATTAAACTTAGTCTTTAAGTTCAATAACTCTGACATAACCAATAGTACAGTATGTATTTCACATTCCAACCATAATGGTTCATCAGCATCTTTTAGCATACGGTAGAAATCATCACTGCCAGCTTCTGGATTATCCTCCATATTTTAGTTAAATTCAAGACTACCTGTATCCATAACCATATCCACCATTCTATCTATGTCCATGTCCTGCTCAGTTCTAACTCTTGCAACTTTCTCTCATGTTTCTTTATGCAAGTACCAATGCTTATAGTTGGACATAAATCCATTTTTATACAAATAGATAGTAATTATCTTTTTATCAAATATTTTTTTATATCTACTATAGAAAAAAGCTATGGCAGCACATACTATGGCAGCAATTTTTGAAACTGCTACAATAGCTACTACGGCAGCGGTTACAGAGAACCGCTGCCATATGTCCGATCTATGATAGCGATTAGAGTTAACCACTGTCATAGGTTAACCTATGGTAATGGTTAGAGTTAACCACTGCCATAGGTCAAATCTATGGTAGCGGTTAAAGTTAACCACTGCCATAAGTTAATCCATGATAGCGGTTCTATGTAATCGCTGCCGTAGGCTCAACCTATTGCAGTGGTTAGGCATAACCACTATGATATCTTTTTTTTCATATTTTTATTTTAAATATTATATAATTTTAAAATTTAATGTCCATCTTCACTATTCATTATCTAAATAATTATCATTAGAGTATCATCACAAAAGATTGCCTCAATCTGATAGCTCTAGCTTCATTGATTAAAAAAATTTGATTTCGATGATTACGAACAATGATGTGATGATCTGATAGATGGAGATCTCTGATTGATCCAAAAATTTGCAACAATGATCTTGATGATTTTTTTAGCATACTATCAAAGTTTTACTTCAATTGGATATCGTTATCATGGTTAATTAGCATAGAATGATTTTGACCTTTAAATGATAAATGAGTGATCAAAGGAGCAGACGACGTCCGATTATGAGATAATTTTTTAGATAAGTGATCTTGACTATTATTTTAATTATTTTTATGATGGTGATCATAAAATTTAAATTATTTATATAAGAACTATTCATGTTAAGCAGATCTTGTAAAAGCACAAGCATAATTACCGACGAAGTTTAAGAATGATTATCATGCAACGTATAGTTTTGGATCGTTCTTAGATCCATAATTTAAATTTTATAATCACCACCATAAAAATAATTAAAATAGTAGCCAAGATTATTTATCTAAAAACTTATCTCATAATCGAATGCCATCTGGTCTTTTGATCACTTATTTCTTATTTAACGGTTGAAATAATTTCACACTAAATTGATCATGATAATGATATCTGATTGAAGTAAAACTTTGATAGTATACTACAAATATCATTGAGATCATCATTGCTGATTTTTGAATCCATTGAAGATCTCCATCTATCAGATCATCGCATCATCATTCATGATCATCGAAATCAATTTTTTTTGATCGATGAAGCTAGGATCATCGGATCGAGGTGGTCTTTTATGATGATACTCTAATGATAAATATTTAGATAATAAATAATAAAGATGGATATTAAATTTTAAAATTATATAATATTTAGAGTAAAAATATGAAAAATTAATTTTTAATCTATGGTAGTGGCTGCCATAGATCTATAGCAGCGATTTTATAACCGCTGCTATAGACATATGGCAGCGATTTTCAGTAACTGCTGTCGTAGGTCTATGGTAGCAGTTTGAAAATTACTATCATAGATTTATAATAGTGGTTCGAAAATCACTACCATAGGTTAGGTTAATTTTGCCAGCCCACCTTCAAATTATTTTTTCTCCATTGATTGCTCTCTCTCTCTCCCTTCTGTTTGTTGTCGATGAGACCTTACTCCTCTCTTTTCTTTCCTGGCTGGCATTGCCTCTTTCTTTGCTTCCTATTGGCTCTTTGGCCAGTGCCGCCTCCTCTGCCTCCTATTGGCTCTCCGACCGACGCCGCCTCCACCTACACCTCCCCCTTCTTCCCCAGCCAGCTTCGCCACCTCCCCCTCCTCCCTTTCCTTCCCCTTCTTTCTTGGCCTAGACCCATGGCTCCTCCATCAGGTTGCCGCCTGCAACCCACCCCCCGCCCCTCCTTTGGCTCCACCCATAGCCCACCCCCTAGCTTTCCTATCATCGCACCACCCCCTTCCCCGACCAACTCAACTGTCGGCTCTGCCACCTCTCTTTCTCTCCTCTCTTCTCTCGGCCCGACCATCGGCCTCGACCCCTCCCTGCTATCTCTCTCTCCTCTCTTCCCTCGACCCAACCCCCCTTCCTACTATATCTCTCTCTTTCTTTTTTTTCTCTCTCCTTTTTCTCTTTCTCTCTCTTCTCTCTTTCTAACTCACTATCTCTCTCATTTTGCAGGTGATCTCTAGTGCCATTGTCTTCCTTTAGCATCGTTGCTGGCGACCCTCGGAGCTCTTTGTGTGACCCCCTCTCTGTAGCCGTAGATATAATTTTTTTATAAAATTTTATAGTATTATTTATTTATCATTTATAATATTTATAATAATATTTAATTATAATTTTTTATAATAAATATTATAAATATTTATTATAAAAATTATAATTATCCATCGATCGTGAGTCGTTCTAGCGGATAGGAGAATTCCTGCCAGCTGGTTCTGGATCGTGTCGATAGATTCTGGACTGAGCCGTGCCGTGTCGATGATCATGGATGACCCTAAGTCGTACCATGTTGGTAGCTATGGATGGCTCTTGGACCATGCCGGTCGATAAAAAAATTTTCATCGATGGATTCTGGGCCATGTCGATGGTTGTGGATCATGCCGATGGATAAGAAAACCCTTGTCGGTTGGTTATGGACCGTGCCGTTGGATTTTGGGCCGAGCCATGCCGTGTCGACGATCGTAGATAGTCTTGAGTCGTATCGTGTTGGCGACCTTGGGCCATGCCATGTCGACGGCTGTGGTGTTAGATATATATGCCCTAGAAGCCAGAATTGGCTGACACTTATAATACAGTTTTAGGAGCAAAATTATAATATTGATTATAATCAATAAAATAGATTATTTTTTTATCACATATGTGTATTTAGTGTCTGTGATACATCCTTTGAGTTAATAGTAATGATAATTCATATTTTCAAGAGTTGAAAATTTAAGATAGGAATAATCATTATTAACTCATAAAATGCTCTCGACCATAGGATCATCACGAGGATGGTGATTGATCCGAAAGGTTGGTGTACAATCGCTTCTCTTTATTAGATGAGTCTTGAGTCTACGGTGTGGAGACACGGAAGCGAGAGTATAGATACTTGTTAGAGAATGAGGGTACTGAGCGTGACCACCTTGAGTAGTCATTAGAAAGTCTACCTTCTCGTCAATGACTGACTCGATGCTGCAGTGGTGTGTCTGATTTTTTGATCTGAGGTGCATCGATAGTTCACCTTAAGGGTGTTATAGTTTGACTATACCATAACTCGATCTCCTAGCCATACGGAATCCTGAGGTGTATGTTGGCTATAGCATGTTCATTGTAGGAACTGGATTGCATCAAGATGGAATCTATCTACCTCGGTGGTAGAGGAGCAGCCCTATGATGATCATGAGAATCAAGTCCAGAAGCCCATGGCCATGGCAGAGTGAAATAATAAAAAGAGTTTCTATTTAGGACTTGAATCGAATGATTACATCATATGACAGAAACTAGGGTTTGACGAGTTCACCTTAACCCTAATCTGATCGGGGCTCAAGATAGAAGAACTTAATCACACAGGTAGCTGCACCAAGAGGTTCGCATTCAGCTCTGATGGGTTGCCACCATATACTGCTAGGTGTCACTGGTGGATTTTGGGAGCAATTAGAATGATTTAGATGATCGATCATTCTAGCTGTTCGAATCAGAAGAGTTCTGATCCATCGAAAGGAGTTTCGATGATGTCGATGATAGAGATCATGACATATCCCATTACCATACAGAACTGAACCTAACTGGGTCACACAAATAAGGGTTTGAATCTGGTGATCATCAATTGAACTGATCCAGTTCAATTGATCTGAATGAGATTCAATTAGGTTCAAGAAAATCGTGCTAGCACTCGATTGAACCTAACGTTCTTCTTTTACTATCATAAATAGTTGTCCTGACTGAGCCAAAGGAGTTTGTGCTCGATCAGAGGCCTTCACTTGGTCTGACTGGAGCCTGTCCAAGTCAGAAAAGGGTTGTCTTATTTTGTAAGATAATATCTGCCATTTTTGGTCACCTGCCATTTCTTCATCCTTTGACTTTGGTCAAAAGTTGACCTTTGACTGGTCAAATGTTGACCATTGATATTTTGACTTCTGTCCACATGTCACGCACCTATTAGAGAGCTGGTGTGGGCTTGTCCCTCTATCAGAACCTATCAAGGAGGAGGGCGCATGCCATCTTTGGCGCGTGCCCAAGTTGGAGGCGCCCAGGAGTCCCTGTTGGATAGGAACTCCATCTTCTTTTTGAATTTCGATTAGACTTCTCCTAAGAACCAAGTTTGACTGATCTTAGGCACCATCTAAGGAAGGAATCCAAGGGACTCTATTCCCACCAATCAGATTTAGATCTGATTTCACAAAGGATTCTGATTGGTTGGGAAGAAGAGGAGTTGGATCATGCATAGTCTATAAATAAGACCCTGTGCCCAACTCAAGGAGTATCTAAAATTGAATTGAAAATTCTCCATGCCCCAAGGCTGCCTCTTTCCTCCTCCTTCATTCCAAGTTCATCTTCTCCCTTTCCTCTCCATGCCCAAAGAAGTTTGGGATCTAAGTTGGTGCAATCCAGACGAGAGAAAGGCGACAGAATGCTAGAAGGCTGCACTGCTGCAAAGGACAACTGTTGATCTTCGAAAGGTGTTTTGAAGATCCTCCAAATCAGATCCAGATCTAATTTTTGGAGATGTGATAGAGAAGAAGAGGATGTCCAGATCCAGCCTGAGTGGATATCGGTAGAGGCTAGGCACTTGCATGGCTGATTCAGAATCTTTCGCTGCTTACAAGATCATCAACGGATAATAGGATTACCCTACATTAAGGTAAATTAAATTTGATTTAATTTATCTAAATTTATTTTAATTATTAAAATAATAAAGATCAAATCTAAAACATCTCGAATCTGATCTGGATCAAAGAAATTTTTTTTTAAAATATATCTCTTGATCCGATCAGATCTGAATGAACCTGGTCCGAAAAATCAGGATTTTTTCTTCAACTCGTGGATGGCTCTTGGGTCATGTCGATTGATAAGAAAATTTTTACTAGTAGGTTCTGAGTCATGTCGGCAATTGTGAGCTATGCCGATTGCTAGGAAAACCTGCACCCCCATCAGTAGGTTCTAGGCCATGCCGATAGCCTTGGGCCCTAGAATGATAGATTGTTTACTTACTGCTTGTTTACTTATCCCATGACTCTCAGCCTTGAATCATGAAAAATAAATAAATCAACTTACTACTTTCCTGAATGCTACCTTAGGATGATATCGAGAACCTGCAAAGCTTCTTGACAGTTTTCTATATCTTAATACACATATAAATATATAATATAGTAATGCAATATTTACTTCTTGGTTTCAATACAAGCTAAGAAAAAGATTCTAAAAAGAATTTTTTGGGTATTTATATCTTATTATTTTTGTTTATTGCATTGCATAATGATAGATCCATCAATTGATTAGTATACATAATCTGCAGCATCCATATATTTATATGTAATTGTATGGATGGAAGAATTATGTACAATGATCAATTGATTATCTAATTTGGATAGTTTGAAAATTGCAAATAATTCTATAGGTAATTTTAGTAATCAAACGATATGCTAAGGATTTTGAATAAAATTTTGGACAGTATTTCTTTTTTGTTCTTCCTACACGGGAGAACTAAGAAAAAATACTGTCAAAATTTTATTTGATCCCTGTTGCATATCGTTTGATTAATATAATGAACCTATAAAATTAATATAATTTTTGAATGAAATTGGATCATACATGCAAAGTGCTCCTCTAGGACAAAACTTACCTGGTATTATCGAAGTCTCAGATATATTTGTCAGGAGTGATGGTGATGTCCATATTATAGATGCCACTAGGCGATGACTTCAACATTCTGATATAAATATTAGAGTCTATTTATTGATGCTATACTAATATTATTATTCAACATATTATATTAGTTAATATTCATTAATGTTGCAGATCATGATGGCACCGAAATGTCATGTAGCTTTCACCCTCATCCCTCGATGGATTATGTGGAGCTCGACATTTGAGGAGCAGTCGGAGTATGCTCCATCTACCTCTACATCGACTGCTTAAGGACCATCAACATCTACTCCACCGACATCTAAGCCTCCACCGTCAGCTATATCTTTGACACATGCTCAGACACCAGCATTTCAATGTATGTTTTTATTGTATTATTTATTATTTATATAATATTTATATACTTATATATTTGTATAACATATTTTTATTATAGGTGCATCATTCAGTAGGATATTTTGTGATCCCACATACATGCTACATGTGTGAAACTGCCAGCATCAGGTGATGGTGCAATATGATGCGGAGGGAAGGCCAGTAGGGGAGACTGCGTAGGAGATGCATTCCTTTTTTGGAGTGCTTCTGAGGCAGTCTAACATCATTTCGATATTGCCAATAGACTAGCGATTAATGGATGCTGGTGTCAGAAACCAAGTGTGGGAGGAGATATGGGTAAGTGTATCTTAATTATATATATGCATTTGATATGTTTACACTTTATTTGATTAGAATAATTTGGTAACTGACTTTTGATAATTTTGTGCAGAGGAGGTATGACTTTTCAGATCGTGAGAGGGCTAAAGATGCTGGACTGAAGAAGATTAAAAAATTATACCAGGGCTACAAGGTCAAGCTCCATAAAGAATGGCTTGAGCATTGACGAGACACTCTAGAGGAGCTTATTCTTTGGATACAAGACTGTCCCACAAGTCAGTGGAAGGGGATGGTTAGACATTAGAGGAGCCAGGAATTCGAGATAAGATTTCTAACTTTTAAATTTTTTAATATACTTAAAATTATATTTAAATATTTTTTAAATACTTATTATTTATTTGAATATTTGTTAGACTACCTTCCATCAAAATCGAAAGAATCGGGCAGCCCAGGAGTACACGCACACTTTAGGCTGTGAGTCTATGGCCAGTCATGTGCATAGAGAGGTAATGAATTCTTAACATTACTAGATAAATTAAATTGATATTTTTTTCTTATTTCTAATAAACTGATTCATTGTTATAGCTGATGAGAGATGGAATGATGCCCAGCCATAGCGAGATCTTTCGATCCAGCCATATAGACAAGAAGGACAGGTCGATGAATATCGCGATCAGGAGAATTTTTATAAGTAATAAATATATTAGTATATATTATTAGTATTATAATATTTTTTATAAAATTTTATTTAAATTTATAATTATAGGAGTAGTTAGATGTGCTCGCGAGCGAGGGCGCGGATACCTCTGGCCCCTATGACCATCTATCTCAGATCTTGGGGCTTGAGCACTCTGGAAGGATTCGATGCATGCCCAAACATATGCCAACGAGCTACTGGTCTAAGATGAGCATCTCTTTACATGCTTCTAATGTCGTCAATCGAGAGTAGCTTAAGGAGGCATTGGTGTAGGTAGCTCAGGCTATGGCACGGACAGATTAGGCTTTGGAATGGGCTGCTCATGCTGAGGAGCGTACATCTCATCTAGAGGACATCCTGAGCGCCATGATGATGAGGCTCAGTGCATGTTTTGGAGCAAACTTCGCGGGCCTTGGGGACATGTTGACCGACGTTCTAGCTCCAGCCCCTCTAGCTCTGGCTCCTCCAACTTTGGCTCCAGCTCCTCTAGGTCGTGCTCCATCTTTCGGTGATGACGATGATATAGATTTAGAAGATTTTTGATGTATTTTCTTTAAAAAATATTATAATAAATTTTATTCTATAATAAAATTTAAGTATTTCAAAAATATTTTTATATTTATAATATTTTTTATATTTTTATTATATTATATATCTCTACATTTATCAGATAAAATATATAAAAAATTAAAAATTTTATAATTTTTTTATTATTCAAAAGCTACGGTACTAGTTATAAAACCACTACCATAGGCTTGCTAAGCGAGGCCGCACGTTACGTGCCAACCACTATCATTATCTATGACAGCGGTTATGAAATCGCTGCATTAGATCCATAGCAGTGACTAAAAAATCGCTGCCATAGCTCGACCTATGGTAGTGGTTTAGAAATCACTGCCATAGCTCAATCTATGGTAGTGGTTATAGAGCTGCTGCCATAGATGATGTATGACAGCGATTTTTATAACCGCTGTAATAATCGCTGTCATAAAGCTACAGCGATGGCCACAGTAACAGTGGTTATCATCTATGATAGTGGTTCTTATAACCGCTGCAATAATCGCTATTATAGGCCTACAGCGATTGCCACAGTGGCAGCGGTTAGCTAACCGCTGCCATAGCCTATGGCAGCAATTTTTTAGACTACGGTAGTGGTTATAAATTGCTGCCATAGTCCTGTTCTGTAGTAGTTGCCACATCATTACAAGAACAACGAGTCCATTCTTGATGTAAGAGTGCCACATTATTAAAAATAAAATCATAGAAATACTCTACACCCTTCCTATATTCAGCAAAAATCTTTTCATCGACTACTTGATGGTCCATCCAACTACGATCTAGGGCAGACCATCTAAGAATTCTGCAAATATATAAATATAAGGCAATTACTAAATACTATTTTATCATTCAAAATGGCTTATATAGTAAATTAATGCATCCTATCATTAACTAATAGGTAAAGATAGATTCTATCCTATATAGAAAATGCATTAATTCTATTAGTCCATTACAGTAATCAAACGATATACAATAGAGGCCGAAAGAAATTTTGGTAGTATTTCTCCTTAGTTCTCTCATGTAGAGAGAATAAAAGAAATATTATGTCCAAAATTTTTTTGGAACCCTCATCATACTATTTGATTACTAAATGATCTATAAAATTACTTGCATTTCCTAAATTGTTCATAGTGGACAATCAACTAATCAATGTATATAATTTTTTATCTATACAAAAATAAATAAATGTATGGATACATTTGAATATGTACATCAATCTACTAACGGGTCTATCATTCCATGCAATAAAAATTTTATTCAAATTAGCACTAATTAATGCTATCCGATATTTTTCCTGGCTTGAGCGCACGGACATGCAAGGGCTAAATGCCTTTGATGCTAGTTATGACCCGAGGCCCGAGCATGCCTCAATCCCATGTTTGCAATATTGCCTGGCATCTTTCCTCGATTCGAACACGCTGCATGCTAAGATCCAAATTCCATGCATCTAATTAATTAATTAATTAAATAAATATTTAGTGATGGCAGTAGCTGTCACTAATACTAGACAATATATCAGTCAATGCTAATGTCGTCACTATTGCTCTACTCATAGTGATAGGGAAGGGGCTACAAGATCGGGGTGGCAAACTGGAGGCGACGAGGCAGGGGCTGTGTGGTCAGATCGGTTGGGATGGAGCCACAGGGAGGCCAATGGAACAAGGGTGGCAAGATTCGGGGCTGCTGCACAGGAGGCACTGACGGGGTCAAGGTGGCCGCGAGAGAGGCAGGGTTGAGGTGGCTGGCTTGGGGCTGTGGTGTAGGAGGCTCTAGTGGGGTCAATATGGCCGTAGGAGAGGCAGGACCGGGGTGGTAGGCTCGAGGCTACGGCATAAGAGGTGCCAGTGGGGTGGAGGCAGCTATGGGAGAGGCGAGGCTAGGGTGGCTGGCTCGAGGCCATGGCATAGGAGGCATTGATGGGGTTGGGACGACCATGAGAGAAGTGGGGTCGGGGTGGCTGGCTCATGGCTGGGGTGTAGGATGCACCAGTGAGGTCAGGGTGGCCGCACATGAGGTGAGGCCGGGGCTGTGGGGTCGGGGAGGCCGCATGGGAGGCAAGGCCAAGGCGGCAGGGTTGGGGTGGTTGCATAGGAGCGCCGATGGGCTTAGACGAAGAGAGGCTGGGATAGTGGGCTCGGGGCCGCAACGTAGAAGGTGCCGATAAGGTCAAGTTGTCGGAAAGGAGGACATAAGAGGAGCGGGGAATGCCAGGAAGGAGGACGTGTGGGGAGCAAAGAAGGTGCAAAGAATTTTTTTCGCTCAAAATTTTTTTTTTTCACTAGTAGGGCCGGAAAAGGTTTTTGGGCGAACTATTACCAACGACGATATTACTATCGATAATATGGTCGGCAAAATTATAGAATCTATACCAGATTATTAGCGATGGTAACTTCTATCATTAATAATAAAATACGATCACTACTAATATTAATTTTTTTTAAAATATTAAAATTTAATATTATTTTTTTGAAAAATTTTAGTTATTACCGATGGTGCATTCTTATTGATAATATGGTTGGAAAAAATTATGACTTATTAGTGACAGCAATTGCTGTCTCTAATACAAAAATGCTATCGCTAATAATATTAGATTTTTAAAATATAAAATTTTAATTTTAAAATAATATTTTTTTTCAAAATTATTAGTGCTGGTAAAGCTTCAGTTGCTAAAACCATCGCAAACCATTGCTAATAATTATAATTTTTTACTTATATTTTAATACTAATTTTTTTTAGATCATTTTTTGGATGGTTAAAAATTAATATTTAATTTTATTAAAATTTTGAACTTAATTAATTTATGGATCAAGTTCTAATTGATTTTAAATAGATTTAATTTAATTAGGCTTGATTAATTTAAGCATAATTTAATTTTAATATTTTAAGTAGGACTTGGATTTAAAGTCTAACTAAATTAGGTTTGACAAAATTTTGAATTAGATTCGAATCGAGATCGAATTAGATTTGAATGGAATCTAAATTAAAAATATATATTTTTTAATTAATTTAAATCAAATCAAATTTAATTAGTCTTGACTTAATTTGATAGTAATTTGGTTTAAAATTTAATTAGGACTTAGATTCAAAGTCTAATTGAATTAGGTTAGATAGGATTTCAAATTGGATTCGAATCACGTTCTAATTGGATTCAAATTGAACCTAAATTTAAAATTATTTATTAAATTAATTTAAATTAGATTAAATTTAATTAGACTTGACTTAATATGAAGATGATTAGATTTTACTATCTAAGTAGGACTTGGATTCAAAGTCTAATTTAATTAGGATTGATAGGTTTTCTAATTGAATTCAAATTGGGTTTGAATTAGATTTGAATTGAACCCAAATTAAAATTTTTTTCTCTTAATTAACTTAAATTAGCTTTAATTTATTAATCTTGACTTAATTTGAGGTTAGTTAAATTTTATAATCCATGTATAATTTAGATTCGAAGCCTAATTGAATTAGGTTTAATATAATTTTGAATTAGATTTAAATGTAATCATAGATCAAGTTTTAATTAATTTAAATTAGATTTAATTTAATTAGGCTTAACTAAGTTGAGGCTAATTAAGTTTTATAATCCAAATAGGACTTAGATTCATAGTCTAATTGAATTAGATTTGACAGAATTTCGAATTAGATTCGAATCAGGTTTAAATTAGATTTGAATCAAACCCAAATTAAAAAAAATATTTTTTAATTATTTAAATTAGCTTAAATTTAATGAGGCTTAATTTAATTTGAAGATAATTAGATTTTACTATCTAAGTAGAATTTGGATTAAAAATCTAATTAAATTAGGATTGACAGAATTTCAAATTGAATTCGAATTGAACCCAAATTGAAAGTCAATTTCTTCTAATTAATTTAAATCAAATTTAATTTAATTAATCTTGACTTAATTTTAGATTAATTAAATTTTATAATCTAAGAAAAATTTAGATTCAAAGTTTAATTAAATTAGGTTTGGCAGAATTTTGAATTGGATTTGAATTGAGTCTGAATTGGATTCAAATTGGATATGGGGTGTATTCTAGATTATTAGCGATGACAAATATCTCATTGTTAATTCCATCATCAATAATATTATTTTAAAAAATTAATTTATTATTTTAAAAAAATTATTAGCGATGGCATGAGTTAATAGACAATTCATCATCGCTAATATATATTTTATATTTAAATATTATAAAAAATTTAAAAATTTTAAATAATTTTAGCAGTTGCTTATACCATCGGTAATAATTAAGAAGCCATTGCTAATAGGTTGTTATTAGCGATGGCATAAATTTTATTGCTAATAATCCAAATTCACTATCGCTAATATTTAATGTTTAAATATTTTCAAAAAAAATTATACTTTTAGAGATGGCACTCGCCATCGGTAATAACGAAATTACCATTGCTAATAGTATTAGTGATGGCATTATTTTTTGTTAGTGTTGTAGTGGCAAAAAGTTGTTATTAGCAATGAAAAAAATTTCTATCACTAATCTCATCGCTAATATACAATTTTCTTGTAGTGCCCTTTAATTTATCCTTTTAGTATTTTAAGTTTTAATTTTGAAACTCTCCTCCTTTGTTTTAAAATTCTCCTCCTTTTAGGCTATCAATGTTCTTAGGTTTGTCTAAGTCATGGCTTTAATATGCTCAATCTTATCCCTCCCCTTTTTTGTCATCAACAAAATAATAAAATAGAAATAGATAAAGTCAATGCATATGAGGCAAATATTGAAACGGATAAGTATTTCATTCTAAAATTCATGTATCATTACAAAAGTGGTATTTTGTACAAAATGTTGCTTTCAACAATACATTAAAAACACTATCCTAGATACTGGATTTGCATAAAACTAAACAAGATAAATACAAATAGCTAAAATAAAAGAAACTAAGATAGCCTACGCCTATATAATCTACTTATCATTAGAAGGAAGCTTGATGTGACTCGAGGCACCTGCTTTGGATGACAAAGAAGTAGTTTTCTTGCTTTGGATCCTCATAGAGGGCCCTGGGCAAACAGAGGAGAACCCTATGCCCAGCCTAACTACAGAACTAAATAGTGGCCAAGGAGTGGGCTGTGGCTGTGGTTGAGAAGGTATAGGCTATGGTCTTGGAGGTGAGAGATGAGTATCAATGATTTCTATCTGAGACTCATCCATCTCATAGCTGCTATTAAGATGCCAACATTGCCCTTCTTTGAAATAATGATGTTATCAATCTTCTAGGACAAATGTGCAACCTCTCAGATCAACTCAGTGATGGTGCTTGGATCCTCAGTCCTCTGGCTATGTGCTTGCTCCAGGGCTTCGATCCTCTAGGATAGCTAACTCAACTCATGCTTAAGCTCTTCATGATGCCTCTAAAAATCCTACCTGAGCTCAGCCTGGTGGTGCAGCATGTCCTGTTTGAAGTTAGAAAATAATGAGCCCAACCTCTGAAGAATGACATCCATCGATGCTGCTGAACTGTTAGGTGCTGCTTGAGGTATGCAAGGAGATGGTGGAGAAGTATGTGCTGGCACTGCTGCTGCTGCTGTTGGGAGAGGTGATGATAGACTTGGGGGCCTTCTCTCATCCTAAGACTCACTCAAGCCAACCTCATCATCATCATCTTTGATTACTTGCCCCAAACCTCTATGCACCCATCGGCCATCCAACTTGTAGTACCCTATGCAATAGAGTGACCATTTGTTGTACCAGTTGGAATGCATCGGTCCTTTAGAGTTCTCTTCCTTCATATCAACCTCAAACTTCCTAAAAATCAAAATGAAGACTATTCTATAGGGGAGACATCCTCTGGCCCTACTCGCAGCTTCCTTAATTTGCTCTATCATCATATGAGAGGTTCATCGGGGTGCCTTGAATCAAATAGTACATAACTGCTATATCTCGCTTAGTTATCCAAACTAAATTAGTTGAGTTTTGGAAAGAAGATTCAGCTCAAAATGTGGTGTAGCAGATGTATCTCGATGGAGAGCTAGTTGCCTAATAGACAGTCAATGTTGTTCACATCATCTCTCTCCAAGATGCACTTTAATCCATCAGACTAGTTCAATTTGGGAATGCAAATTCCTGCCCTAGGCATAACCAAAAGATGTCCCAATCTCCTCTCACTCAAAACAATTAAAACAACCTTGATTGTAGACCTTATGGACCCGACACCAATCCTCAAGTTCTCAAAGAACTCTCTAACAAGGTTAGGGTAAGTAGGTACCTCTAATGAGCATATTCTTATTGGGAAACGTATAAGGTTTCATGCTTGAATTTTAAAATTTTTTCAAAATAAATTACAACGAAAGATGTAGATTAAACTATTTAGTCTACAAAAGAATGTAATCTATTTACTAAACCCTACATTTAGGATTTATAACATGTCATAATGCATACATAAATTTAAAAATAAATCAAGTAAGGTTGGTATTGATCAAATCAATACCTAGATCTAGAATAGTTCTAGATCAAACCATAGATCACATCTAGGTCAAGAAGAGATCCGATCTCTTACCTTCGTATGGGTCGAGAACTCTATGGTTAATTCTATTATAGTTCTTTATTGCTCGAAGCCACACACATGTTCGGTCTCTATAGGTAATCCACACGAAGCTGCAAACATAGATTGAAGGTTCGTTGAATGAAGATTCGCTTGAAGTGCTAGCTTCTCGCGAATCTCTCCTGATGGTTAATCTAAAAGATATTTTTTAGATCTCTTGGACATTTCAAGAGATGAAGAATAAGAAAAAAATCTAATCCTTGGATCTCCCAAAAATTAAAAAATAAAATATAAGAAAAAACATCCTAAGAGAAGATAGATCTTCTCTTTCAGGACATTAATGATCGATGTCCTGAAAACATCTCTATGTTAGGACAAGAGGAGACCTTCTCCTCTAAATTTGTTTCATGCTTCCAGATCTAACATTCTTTGATTTTTCTCATAGAAAAATCTCATAAATAAATAGAGAAGAAGGGTTCTTAAAGAAATCCTAAGAGAAGACCTTTCTTCTCTCCTTCTTCTCGAGAAAAATCTCATAAATAAATAGAGAAGAAGGATTCTCAAAGAAATCCTAAGAGAAGACCTTTCTTCTCTTCTTCTTCTTCTTCTCTCATCAGGACATAATCAGATCATGTCTAAAAAGGATCACCATGCCTCAACACCTTGGAGCACTCATCCCCATGCCCTCTCCCTCTCTCTCTCAAATTTTTTATCACATAAAAATACATAAAAAAATAAGATGGAAAAACTTAAAAGAATAAACCAAGAGAAGACAATCTTCTCTTACCTTTGTCCCTTCAAGACATCAACTTTTGATGTCTAGATGAAGACCTTATCTCTAAGAAACTTGGGGCCCATAACCCCCACATCAACTCCTCCTTTTCTCTGGTTTGTGCCATGAAAATTCCCCAGGTTTTGATGCCCACACCTCTTTGAAAGATGCCATCCACTAATGATAAGGAAGACTAGGTCAAACCTAGTCTTCTATGGACTCTTAAGGAGAAGTTTTAGGAGGCATCCAACTCTTGGATGCCTCCCATGATTTGCTGCCATGAAGAAGAGATTTAAACAAAATAAAAAGGGTGGCACAAATATCTGGTTGGCATGGGGAATTTTGGTGCAAGATGGGAAGAGGTCTTTTAACAATATGGGACTCTATCAAGTTGATTTCAAATCAAAACCAACTACCATATTTGAACAAGTCAAATATTTATTTGAAATCCACTAGAAATTAGGGCATGGAATACCTTTCTTAGATAAGGAATAATTCACATAGAAATCTAGAAATAAAAATGGGGCATGGAGATCTTTGGCGCAAGGAAAAATAAGTCCTAGTCTAACTAGGACTCTTCTATTAAGACTAGGTCAAACCAAAATAAATCCTATTCTAATTAGATTTGAGTCAACCTATTTAATAGAAAATTCTAATCCAACTAAAAAACTAATTAAATTAGATTTAAATTTAAATTTAATTTAATTTTTAATTAAATTAAAAATTAGGTACACTCAAATCCTGTATGGTTTGGTGTACAGAGCGGAAGCACAGATTTCAAAATAAAATTATGAAATCATAAAATCAAACCCAAAACCTAAGACCATCTTATTAGAATTTAAATCATAAAATATATATTTATAATATAAATTAGGATATTAAAATATACCTCTGATCGCTTAATCCTAACTTGACCCTGATTATCGGCAGCAGTCCGTCAAGGGGTTCTACTAGGTGCCCACGTGTTCATCCTCCAATGTTGATCCACATGAAAACTTGATCAAGATACCAGCATCTCTGATTATTGTAATTAAAATTCTTATGATAAAAACTTTAATTATTTGGATAGAATCTTTCTTAGCCTTTGCTGTCATCCTTTTGGCCTACTCTTTCTTATCTTTCTTTTCTTCTTGTCTTCCTTTACAATCTTCCTAAGCCCTTATCCTAAAGTACATCTTTTTTTCTTAATTAGGACTTATCTTAACAAGGAAAGAGAGAAAGAAATTGGATAACTAGGATGAATGGTAAGAAAGAAAGAAGAGTTCTAAAACTCCTTGGACTTTTGGAGCGCACCTCTTTTTATAATGTACGTAGGGTTGCCTCCAAAAATTTCTCACATCCATTCCTAATTCTTATCTCACATCCATTAAAAAATATCACATCCCATTAGAAGAAAATGCTACGTGGAATTCAAAAAATTAATATAAAGAGGTGCCTTGAAACAGAAAGACTCTTCGTAAAATTCTACGTAACTTTCTTCCGAAGAGTCGCAACACTTTCTTATTGGTGCAATTAATTTCTACCATTGATCAACATCAAATGCTTATCCAAATGACTAAAAGGATGGCACTAAATCAGAAGATGGCTTGAGAAACTTGGGTGTGGAAAAGTCAAAGCTTCAAGGTGTTTGACTTGGTCCAAGAGGCGCCTACAAGGGATGGGACGGCAAGGACTACTTAGTTATCCAAATACCAGATAACCAACAAAGAGATTCATTAGCAAAAGGACTCTTCTGCACCTTCTCTTCATCTAAAATTCATGTAACAAATTTTACATGAAATAAACGAAGGTAGATGGCGTCAAAAACACTTCCATGCACCACATGTCCCAAGCGCATAAATCAAAACCTCATGTGCCAAGAGAGAGAGCCTCTGGCACATGGGTTGCTGTTAGATGATGCCTAGACCCTGGTCATCAAGCCAAAGATCAACTCAATTAGTTAGCCAAATTTGATTTGACTCAAATTGGATTTAATTAGCCCAAATTGGAATTTGATTCGAATCTAGATGCTAGGGTTTGCAATATGTGCTAGCATATTCAACCTGCAAACATGATCTAATCCAATTAGACTCTTGATCAATTTTCTTTGTGTGTAACCCATTAGATTCCTCATCTTGCCAGCAGTGGATCTGGGTGCAATTTGATCTAATTTGATTAGATCTTAGAACACTTTCTAATTAACAATCAAATTAAACTCTTTAATTCAATCAAACCCACAAGATAAGATCGACATCTAGCAACGTATCATATCTACTCGAAAGATATAAAATTTTGATAAAAATATCAAAAATATTTATTGCCCAGCTATGCAATCCAAGAGGGGGGATGAATTAGGTTTTTAAAATTTTAATGCTAATTTAAAGTTGTCAAGATTGAATGATCATATGCAAGTTGTGTGTGTGAAGCAATTTAGGTTAGATAAAAATATAAGAGATTTGAGAGAAAAAATTTAACAAACTAAGGAAAGAAAGATAGCAAGTACACCACAAACAAATAAGATTTATAGTGGTTCGGTGCTTTTCTTACATCTACATTCACTCCCCAAGCTTCTACTTGAAAATCTAAAACCACTGAACATATTCAACCAGAATACAACATTGGTACCTCCGACCTTAGCTATCCCAAGCTAGCACACTTATTTTTTAGGTACAATCCAACCCAATACACTCTGATTTAAAGCTTGGATCAACCCTCCCAAGTTTTGAAACCTCTCCAAAACTTGAATCAAAATAATAAAGCAGAGTATAAGAGTTAATGACAATCAAATACAAGTTTAGCTTCCATAATGAGCAAATAAAATCTTAAGAATGCTTTTCACAATAATGGAGGAAACTTTTTTGATTTTTTTCAAGATTATTGGAGACTTGAAAAAGCTCTTGAGAGGTTGGTGAACTTGAAACGAAAGCTTCTTTGCTTGAAGATGACTTTTGCTTAGGGCTGAATTGAATGTTTTAAAATCTCTTATGTTTTTCTCTTTTCTATAGTCTTTTAAATCTTCAATGGATAGAGGAGAGAATTCTGGACAAGATTTGTAGCCATTGGATATCTTAAAGATAGCATTAAAAGCTATCAAAATAGGATAAAACTAATCATTGCAGAAAATTTCCATCATAGGGGTAGACTCATGGGTCGAACTCTAGCACAGGGGTCGACCTTGAGGTCGACCTCTGAGATAGAATCCAGAAGATTGATTGTTCTATATTTTTAACCTTCAGAATAGCAAAGGTCAACCCTGAAATCAATCCTTGGCATAGAGACAGTATGCCAAATAGCCCGTTTCAGTAGAGATAGACCTAGGGGTCGACCCTTTTACTTCAAATTTGATTTTCTCTCAAAATATGCATCAAAAAATTATGAGACTACATCCAAAAGATCAAAAATATTCTATTCTTGCTCTTGAGGCTCTCAGATCAAAACTTAATAAAATTATGATTTTGCTCCTGAAATACAAAAAGTCTTTTTCCAAGCTAAATTTATTAGTAATCCCTTCAAATGCTTTATAATCTTCAAAATTAATTCTTGGAGCAACAATCTTTCCCTTTTTGATGATGATAAAATATTTGAGCATAAGCAAAAAATAAAGCATGTAGAACATCACTTACTAAAATATCATATTCAATTATTTGATAAATATTGCATAAAGAATAATTTGAAGATTACTTATGGTTAGACATTTAAATTATTTGCAAAAGTATTTGACTTACTTATTTCTTTTATCAATTTTACTTTAATTTTGCTTATAGCCCAATTTTATTTACTCTACTTCTCCTTTTTGACATCATCAAGTAAGATCTTTAGAAATTTTAAAATTCAAAAAGAAAAAGCCTCCCTCTTAAATTATTTCATATGTTTTTCTATTAGAACAAGAATTTATAATAAAACTTTCAATTAGCTTAGATACAACACAGTGTTTACAGCATATCATAATAAAATTTTAGCTAATTCATAGAGGTTATATTTCACATCATTCAAATGACATCATCATATTTATATACACATATTTACATTCAAATGATATCATTCCACACACAATAAATCATAACATCAAGTCATTAAAACATATAAGTACTAAAGGTATCAAAACATTCATGAGAGTTAGGCCATCAAAACATATAAAATTCATGGATACAACTATCCATGACCCAAACAGCCAATAGTACCAATGCCATAAGTTAGATCAAAAAAAAAATATAACCAACCATGACTTAATTAATAACTCATTGAAACAACTAAGAGATACTAGATCATAACCTAATACATAAGATGACTAAACTAAATCTAGTAGAGATCATGACTGGAAGCATCTGAATCAGATGAGGAATCAAAGATGTGATGGAGTGTGTCAAATGATAGATGTATTAAATTTAAAAAATTAAATTAAAAATTTAAAAATTTAAATCAAATTAAATGAATCAACTCTCCTTTAAAAGCTTATCATTTAAAATTTTTTTCTTTGCAAAGAATTAGCTTAAACTCAAATATCAAAGGCTCTCCCCCTTTTTGAATGAATATGATTCTTTGAACAGATTTTCAAGTATGTACTTTTAAGCTTTAAGAGGATTAGAGCTTTTTAAAGATTTAAATAGTAAAATCAAGCATAATATTTAATTCATTATTCATTCTTTTTTTTTTTAAATAAATTTCAACCAATTAAGCTCAAAAAAGATATATATCAGAAATATATCGAGCAAAACAAAGATAGTATCAGAGCAAAAATAATTTTACAAAGATTTTTAAAGGCATATTAAAAATTTTATATTATATTCATATTTTTAAATAAGTTTTAAAATTAAAAGTATGTATCAAAATTAATTTATTTAGAGTGAGAATATATTTTAAATTAGTTTTAACTCTAATTAGTTATCAAAAATGATTTGGCAATCAAATCAGTTGAATTTAAACTGAATAATCACATGAAGACTTAAGTTAGAAGGATCATAAAACAATCAAAGTTTATTATTCTTAACTCAAATTAATTAAAATATTCAATCAAGGCTAACTAGATAATATTTAATAAGCGAACATCTTTTTTTTATTTTTTAAGAGTAAATACTAAAAAATTCATCACATAATATTTTCTTCTATTTTTTTTCATAATTATTATTGGACAAATTTATCTTTTAGCTTTTTTTCTCCATTTTGAAAGAATACAATAAATTTAGAATGAATATTTTTTTTAAAAAAAAATTCTATTTATGATTTTCTTTTTGAAAAAAATAAATACATTAAACAAAATTATTTTAAACTTCAAAGATTCAAGAGAGATTGAACATTTCAAAGTTTAAAGATTTTAAATAGATCATTCAAATCAAATTATAAGATATATTCAATTTTTTAGGAATCATCTCTTCTTTTCTTTTATTATTATTATATATATATATTAAGATTAATAAAATATAAAATAAATGGTAAGCTATCTGATATTAATTGATTAAAAACTAAAGTCCTCTTTGAATATTTGATTTTAATAGCTTTTTAAAAATATTTTGCTTGACATCAATATCAAAAGACTTAAAAATAATATTTTTTAAATTTATTTTTTAAAATTAATCAATCTGAATAAAGCATGAATATCCATCAATAATTCTTTTTTAAGATCAAAATAATTTCTTGATACTAATTAATTTTTAAAAAGAATAATAATATGATCAAAATATGTAAAATATAAATAGTTGCTTAAAATGAATCAAATGATCAAAATCATTAGAATACTCAAATAAATCCATGAGACAAGTAAAGTATAATTATTTAGCCATGATTTTTTTTATTAAGTTCAAGAATAATTTTTCTTCTTATAGTTAAGAAAAAGATAAGAAGGATGGATAATTTTTAACTTAAAGCAATGAAATTAAGTCTCAAGGATTGATCCAAAAATATTAGTAGAGGATAAGTTAGGATCAAAAGAAGGATATTTAAGCAAAAGAATCTAGAATTTTCAATTCTCTCCTAATTTCATAAAATTTATCTTCACTCAAGGTCTTAGTAAAAATATCAGCCAATTATTTTTCAGTACAAACATAATCAAGAATTATATCATTATTTTGAATATTCTCTCTTATGAAATAATATCTTATTTCAATGTTTTTTGACTAGAGTATTGGATTGGATTCTTAGTTAGATTTATAACACTAGTATTATCACATCTTATGGAAGTTTTGTTTAGTTTAATGCTAAAGTTCTCAAGTTATTGCTTAATCCATAAGATTTATGTACAGTAACTTTCAGCTATAATGTATTCGACCTCGACCGTAGACAATGCTATCGAATTTTACTTCTTGCTAAACGAAGAGATTAAGTTAACTCCTAAAAATTGGCAAGTTTCGTTAGTGCTTTTTCTGTCTAATCTACATCCAGCAAAGTTTGCATCTGAATATCTAATTAAATCAATTGATGAATTTTTAGAGTACCATAAATCTATGATTTGAGTTTCTTTTAGATATTTAAGTATTTTTTTACAACATTTAAATATGATTCTTTTGGATTAGATTAAAATTGTGCACATAAACAAACACTAAACATGATATCTAGTCTGCTAGCAGTTAAATACAATAAAAGACCTATCATGCCTCTATAGACTTTTGTATCAACACTTTTACCTCCATCCTTGTCAAGCTCACATGATGGACATGAGGGTACCAATGGCTTTGGAGCTCTCCATCCCAAATCTTTTAAGTAGCTCTTTTGTGTACTTGCTTTGGATGATGGAGATCCCTTCCTTTATTTGTTTAATTTGAAGTTCGAGAAAGAACGTTAGTTCACCCATCATGCTCATGTCGAACTTTTCCTGCATAAGCTTAGTAAAATCTTGACATAAAGTTTCATTAGTAGACCCAAATATAATGTCATTAACATATATTTATATTACTAAGATGTCATCATAATCTCTTTTAATGAAAAAGGTTGTATCAATATTTTCTCTTGAAAACTCATTATTAAGCAAGAATTTACTTAATCTTTCATACCAAGCCCTAGGTGCTTATTTTAAACTATATAATGCTTTGTTTAATTTGAAAGCATGATTTGGAAAAGCATGATTTTCAAAATCGAAGGATTGTTTTACATAAACTTCTTTGGTAATATATCCATTTAGAAAAGCACTTTTAACATCCATTTGAAATAACTTGAAATTCATAAAGCATACATAAGCGAGTAAAAGACTAATTGCTTCTAGTCTAACAATAGGTTTAAAGGTCTCATCAAAATCAATTTTCTCTTCTTGATTATAATCCTTTACAACTAATCTTGCTTTATTTCTAATTACATATCCATTTTCATCCAATTTATTTCTATATACCCATTTTGTGCCAATTATTAGATGATTTTTAGGTCTTGATACTAAGGTCTATACATTATTTATTTCAAATTGATTAAGTTTCTCTTGCATTGCATTTATCCAATTATAATTTTTTTTGGCTTCATCTATGGTTTTAGATTCAAAATGAGAAATAAAAGCAAAATGATTGTATGCATCTCTAAGTAAAGAGCGAGTTCTTATCCCATGTGTAAGATCATCAATAATTAGTTCTTTGGGATGATGGTGAACATACTTTCATTCTTTGGGAAGATCATTTATATCTTGAGGTTGTTCATGTTGTCCTTTACTCTCATTTTCTTACTTGTCTTCATGATCATTTTCATTTTGAATTATTGAATCCTTTAAGATGATCTTCTTCATCCCTTCTATAAGAGGATCTGCATCATCAATACGCTCACTCTTTCTTGATGAAAGATCATTAGTCTCATCAAAAATAATATGTATTAACTCCTCTACTACTAAGGTTCTTTTGTTAAATACTCTAAAAGCTTTACTAGAAGAGGAGTAACCAAGAAAAATAGCTTCATCGGATTTTGCATCAAATTTTTTTAGTTTTTCTTTACCATTGTTCAAAACAAAACATCGATAACAAAAAACATGAATATATACAATGTTAGATTTTCTTTCTTTCCAAAGCTCATAAGATATTTTCTTTAAAATTGGTCTGATTAGGACATGGTTTAAGATATAACATACCGTGTTAATTGCTTCTATCCAAAAGTATCTTGGAAAGTTGCTTTCATATAGCATGGTATGACCATTTCTTCTAGAGTCCTATGTTTTCTTTCTACCATCCCATTTTATTGGGATATCCTAGGTGCTGAAAAATTATGGCTTATTTCTTTATCATCACAAAATTTTTCAAAGTCTTGGTTTTCAAATTTGGTTCCATGATCACTTCAAATGCTTTGAATTGAAATTTTTTTTTCATTTATAATTTTTTAGTAAAACTTTGAGAAAACATGAAAAGTTTCATCTTGGTATGCCAAAAAGAAAATCCATGTAAAACATGAGTAGTCATTGATAATTACAAAACTATAATATTTTCCACATAAGATTGTTGTCTTATAGGACCAAACAAATTCATGTGCAATAGTTCCAATAGCCTAGAAGTTGAAATAATATTTTTAGATTTGAATAAAACTCTAGTTTGTTTACCTAGTTGGCATGCATCACAAATTTTATCTTTTTCAAAGTTCAATTTTAGTAAATCGGTAACTAATTTTTTTTTGATAAGCTTTGAAAGTGAATGCATACTAATGTGTACAAGTTTACGGTGCCAAAGCTAATTAGTCTCATTAATTTTGGCATTCATAGCTGCTAGACATTATATGTTTATCAGAGAAAGATCATTCAAATCTATCATATAAATATTACCACATCTATGTCCAACAAACTTAATGCCATCATCATTGGGATTAGTTACAACGCATAATAAAAATTCAAAAATAACTTTATAATCCTTATCACAAAGTTGACTAATGCTTAAGAGATTATGTTTCAAACTATCTACTAATAAAATATTTTCAATATACTTAAAGGAAGTGATACCAATGTTACCTATACCGATAATCTTTTTTTTGCTATTATCTCCAAAGATGATCATTCCTCCATTTCTAGCATCAAGCATGATGAATTGAAACTCATCACCAGTTATGTGTCTTGAGCATCTGCTATCAAGATATCATCTTCGATTCTTTTTTTTGGATATAAGACACACCTACATGCAAAATCAAGTCCTTACTCTAGGTACCCAAGTTTTCTTGGATCCTTTAAGGTTAGTCACAATGGTTCCTTTTGGAATCTATATTTTTTTTATATTTAAATTATTAGAGAAATATATATAAGATTTGTATTCTAGTTTACCGTATTTAAAGCAAGTAATATTTAAAAGTTTATTGCTTTATGAATCTATAAAAATATTTTTCAAAAATTTTTATTTTCTTAGGGGGTTATAACCTAGATCGGCCTTATCATAATCCATCTTTTGATTTTCAAGAATCATATGAAGTTTATTTGAACTTAAAGTAAAATTTTCAACTATCGATTTTATTTTTTAAATTTAGATTTTCTTGAGTTAAAACTAGTTTTTCACTTAGGATAGTTTTATTTTCTTTTAGCAAGACTTGATTTTTTAATTTTAGTTTCTAACTTTTTTTAAATCATCTACTAAATCATAGAAGGCTTCTTGAAGTTCTTCAAATGTAAATTCATTTGAGATTTTAGCACTTACCTCATTTTTATGTGCCATAAGGCACAGGTTGGCTTGTTCATGAGCTTCTTCCTCTTCGGAGTTTGAGTCATCGCTATCACTCTATGTTGCCATCATAGCCTTTTTCTTGTATTTCTTAAAAATCTTTTTAAGTTGAGGACATTCAGACCTAAAGTACCCTGACTTCTTAATTACATTCATAGCAAATAAGGGGCTGCTTCCTATCCTTTTCCTTGCTATGCTCCCCTTTGGTAGGTGGCCTTTTTCTCATTCCTTATTTTTTCTTCAAAAATCTCTTGAACTTCCTTGTGATGAGGGCTATTTCTTCATCTTTCATTTCATTGGATTCTTCATCTTATTGAGTGGTAGATTTAAGGGCTATTATCTTTTTTCTTGACATCTTCTTCTTGATGTTGTTTCATGCTTAGCTCGTAAGTCATTAGTGATTTTAGAAGCTCCTCCAAGGATAAAACATTCAGATATTTGATTTCTTAGATTGCAGTCATTTTGGCCTCCTATATCCTTGGCAAAGATCTAAGAATCTTTCTCATAAGGTCACTGTTAGAATAAGACTTGCCAAGACTTTTAAGATCATTTATAATATCTATAAATCTAGTAAATATTTCAATTATTGACTCATCATGCTCTATTTTGAAAAGTTCATATCTATGCACAAGCATGTTAATTTTTGACTCCTTAACTTGATTAATGCCTTTATGAGTTCTAATCTATCCCATATTTTCTTAGCCGATATATATGTTAAAATGCGATTAAATTCATTAGCATCTAAAGCATAATATAAAACATTCATGGCTCTTGCATTGAGTTGAGCCATTTTCTTATCAACCTCATCCCATTCTCTTTTGGATTTGGTTGATTCCACATCATCAATTATCTTAGTGGATGTGTATGATCCGTTAACTATGATACTCCACATATCATAATCAAGTGTTTGTATGAATATTTTTATCCGAGCTTTCCAATAGGTATAGTTTGATCCATTAAAAAGTGAAGGTCAGTTTGTGGACTGCCCCTCGGCTAGAAAAATACTAACTTGGGTTGCCATAGATCTTTGGCTCTTTGATGGTTAAATCAAAGTAGGGCTAGAGCACCGAGCTCTGATACCACTTGTTGCCTAGCTATGCAACCCAAGAGAAGAGGTGAATTAGGTTTTTAAAATTTTAATGCTAATTTAAAGTTATCAAGATTGAATGATGATATGCAAGTAGTGTATGTGAAAAAATTTAGGTTAGATAAAAATAAAAGAGATTTAAGAGAAAGAATTTAATAAATTAAGAAAAGAAAGATAGCAAGCACACCACAAACAGGTAAGATTTATAGTGATTCGGTGCTTCTCTTGCACCTACATCCACTTTCCAAGCTCCTACTTGAGAATTCAAAACTACTAAATATATTTAACCAGAATACAACATCGGTACCTCCGATCCTAGCTATCCCAAACTAGCACACTTATTTTTTAGATACAAGCCAACTCAATACACTCCAATTTAAGGCTCAGATTAACACTTCCAAGTTTTAGAACCCTCCCAAAACTTGAATCAAAATAATAAAGCAGAGTATAGGAGTTAATGATAATCAAATACAAGTTTAGCTCTCTTAATGAGTAAATAAAATCTTAAAAATGCTTTTCATAATAATGAAGGAAGCTTTTCTGATTTTTTTAAAGATTATTAGAGACTTAAAAGAGGTCTTAAGAGATTGGTGAACTTAAAACAAAAGCTTCTTTGCTTGAAGATGACTTTTGCTTAGGGATGAATTGAATGTTATAAAATCTCTTATGTTTTTCTTCTTTTTATATATAGCCTTTTAAATCTTTAATAGGTGGAGGAGAAAATTCTTGATAAGATTTATAGCCATTGAAGACCTTAAACAAAGCATTAAAAGCTACTAAAATTGGATAAAATTAGTCATCGCAGAAGATTTCCATCATCGAGGTCGACTCATGGATTGACCTCTGGCATAGGGGTCGACCTCGAGATCGACCTCTGAGACAAAATCTAGAAAATTAATTGTTCTATATTTTTGGCCTTCAAAATAGCAGAGGTCGACCCTTGGCATAGAGATAGCATGCCAAACAGCCCATTTCAGCAGGGGTAGACCTAAGGGTCGATCCTTTTGCTTCAAACTTGATTTTCTCTCAAAATATGCATCAAAAAATTATGGGACTGCCTCTAAAAAATTAAAAATCTTCTATTCTTGCTCTTGAGATTCTCAGATCAAAACTTGATAAAATTATGATTTTACCTTTGAAATACAAAAATCTTTTTTCAAGCTAAATTTATTAGTAATCTACTCAAATGCTTTGTAATCATTAAAATCAAGTCTTAGAGCAATAATATCCTTCAGTGAAAAATTACTATACAACAAGATCCTTCGATCACCCTACATTCTGAATATGACTATGGATATGGAATTATGTCAAATCCATTTTCATATTTATTTATTTTTAATCATATGATGATGATTCGATTAATGAAATATTAGAAATCATTTCTAATTTTCATCATGCTTTGATCAAAGTCTTCCTGAATCATCATTCAATTGAAGCAAGCAAGATGCGATCTCCTCTTACTAGGAGTGATTGATTCCTTATTGACCTACTCATATCCTCCATATGCAATCCACCATATCCAGATTATCCCATACATAACTAAGTCATGAATGAGTATAAACCAAAATATGGATTCATGCATATAAGGTTTTATGGTAGTCTCAGGTCAAAGGATTACATGCATAACTCCCACTATAAGAACCATCTATTGACATGTAGATAAGACTTCATTAGATATTCTTAAGTTAGATTAATTTAGTGAACTCATTCTCTAATAAGCATCCACATCCTTATATTAGTGTCATACACAAGTGATAGTGAGATCAATCACCCTCTCTATCAAGCATACATAGGATGTGCTAGTCTTACCAAAAATATTGATTCCTAACTTAATATTTTATTAACTAAAAATATTTAAATTAAAATTTTAAGATTTTAGGTCTCACTGGTATGATCTCATCATAATTCTAAAATCATCGCCCTATTATATGAGATTCATCATAATCTTAAATAAATAACTAAGATGCAGCATATGATGAAATAAATGTCTTTATTTATTTAAAAATATTATTACATGAGTTTGGAAGATAAAAGAATAGCCCATCAAAATACAAATTTTGATTGGCTTGAGGGTATATTCTTTTCAATCTCCCACTTGCACTAAAGTAAATCATCCTTATATTTTAATCCCATACAATCAAGGTGGCGATCAAACTGCTATTGTGGTAGAGCCTTAGTGAATAGATCTGTTATATTATTCTTTATATCTACTCATTTAATGATAATATTTTATCTCTCGATTATTTCACGAATGAGATGAAAGCATCTTAGAGTGTGCTTGAATTTATGATGAGACCTTGGTTCTTTTGCTTGAGCAACTGCTCTAGTATTATCATAGTAAAATGCTACTAGGTTCTCAATTTCAGAAGTAATACCCAATTCAGTGATGAACTTTTTCATCAAAATAGCTTTCTTGGTGGCTTCACTTGCAGCTATATATTCTATCTCAGTGGTTGAGTCAGCTATAGTTGGCTGCTTGGTACTCTTCCAACTCACTGCTCTACCATTCAGAGTAAAAACATATCCTGAAATGGATTTGCTATCAGCTAGATCTGATTAAAAATTAGAGTCAGAATATCCTTTTAGTTTGAGATCAAATCCACCATATACTAGAAAAATATCCTTAGTACTTCTTAAATACTTAAGAATATTTTTCACAGCTTTTCAATGATCCTCTTCTAGATCAGCCTAAAATCTACTGGCTATGCCTAAAGCATAAGCAACATCAAGCCTGGTACATAACATGACATACATTATTGATCCTATAATCGAAGCATAAGGAATAGAACTCATTCTATTTCTCTCTTCAGGTGTCTTAGAAGACATCTTCTTAGAGAGATGTATGCCTTGACTCATGGTTAAGTAACCTCTTTTACTCCCATCCATACTAAATCTTTTCAATATTAAGTCAATGTACCTAGACTGGGACAAGCCTAGCATCCTCTTAGATCTATCTCTATAGATCTTTATTCTAAGTATACAGGATGCCTCTCCCAAGTCTTACATGGAAAACTTATTTGATAGCCATAACTTGATCGATTGTAATATTGGAATATCATTCCCAATGAGGAGTATGTCATCTACATACAGAACCAAAAAAACTATGGCACTCCCACTAGTCTTCTTGTACATAAATGGTTCATCCACATTCTTGATGAAGCCAGACTCTTTAACTGTAACATCAAAATGGATGTTTGAACTGTTAGATATATGTGCCCTAGAAGCCAGAATTGGCTGACACTTATAATACACTTCTAGGAGCAAAATTATAATTTTGACTAAAATCAATAAAATGGATTATTTTCTATCACATATGTGTATTTAGTGTCTGTGATATATTCTTTGAGTTAATGGTAATGATAATTCATATTTTCAAGAGTTGAAAATTTAAGACATGAATAATCATTATTAACTCATAAAATGCTTCCGACCATAGGATCATCATGAGGATGATGATTGATCCAAAAGGTTGGTGTACAATCGCTTCTCTTTAGTAGATGAGTCTTGAGTCTACGGTGTGGAGACACCAGAGCGAGAGTATAGGTACTCGTTAGAGAACGAGGGTACTGAGTGTGACCATCTCGAGTAGTCATTAGGGAGTCTACCTTCTCGTCAATGACTGACTCGATGCTGCAGTAGTGTGTCTGATTCTTTGACTTGAGATGCATCGGCAGTTCACCTTGAGGGTGTTATAGTTTGACTACACCATTACTCGATCTCCTAGCCATTCAGAACCCTGAGGTGTATGTTGGCTATAGCATGTTCATTGTAGGAACTGGATAGCATCAAGATGGAATCTATCTACCTCGGTGGTAGTGGAGCAGCACTATGATGATCATGAGAATCAAGTTCAAAAATCCATGGCCATGGCAGAGTGAAATAATAGAAAGAGTTTCTATTTAGATTTTCACATTGGACTTGAATCGAATGATTACATCATGTGACAGAGACTAGGGTTTGACGAGTTCACCTTAACCCTAATCTGATCGGGGCTCAAGATAGAAGAACTTAATCACACAGGTAGCTGCACCAAGAGATTCGCATTCAACTCTGATGGGTTGCCACCATATACTGCTAGGTGTCACTGGTGGATTTTGGGAGCAATTAGAATGATTTAGATGATCGATCATTTTAGCTGTTCGAATCAGAAGAGTTCTGATCCATCGAAAGGAGTTTTGATGATATCGATGATAGAGATCATGACATATCCTATTACCATACAAAACTAAACCTAACTGGGTTACACAAATAAGGGTTTGAATCTGGTGATCATCAATTGAACTGATCCAGTTCAATTGATCTGAATGAGATTCAATTAGGTTCAAGAAAATCATGCTAGCACTCGATTGAACCTAACGTTCTTCTTTTACTATCATATATAGTTGTCCTGACTGAGCCAAAGGAGTTTGTGCTTGATCAGAGGTCTTCACTTTGTCTGACTGGAGCTTGTCCAAGTCAGAAAAGGTTGTCTTATTTTGTAAGATATTACTTGCCATTTTTTTGGTCACCTACTATTTCTCATCCTTTGACTTTGGTCAAAAGTTGACCTTTGATTGGTCAAACATTGACCATTGATACTTTGACTTCTGTCCACGTATCATGCACCTATTGGAGAGCTGGTGGGGGCCTGTCCTCCTATCAGAACCTGGCAAGGAGGAGGGCACACGCCACCCTTGGTGTGTGCCCAAGTTGGAGGCACCAAGGAGTCCCTATTGGACAGGGACTCCATCTCTTTTTTGGATTCTAATTAGAGTTCTCCTAAGAACCAACTTTGACTGATCTTAGGCACCCTCTAAGGAGAAATCCAGGAGACTCTATTCCCACTAATTAGATTTAGATCTGATTTCATAAAGAATTGTGATTGATTGGGAAGAAGAGGAGTTGGATCACAGACAGTCTATAAATAAGACCCTACGCCCAACTCAAATAATATTGGAGAATTGAAATCCCACGTCCCAAGGCTGCCTCTCCCCTCTTCCTCCATGCCAAACCCACCTTCTCCCTCTCCTCTCCACATCCAAAAGTGTTTTGGATCTTTGGTTGGTGCAATCCAGATGATAGATAGGTGACTGAAAGCTAGAAGGCTGCACTGCTGCAAAGGATAACTGCTGATCTTCAAAAGAAATTTTGAAGATCCTCCAGATCAGATCCAGATCTAATTTTTGAAGACATGATAGAGAAGAAGAGGATCTCTAGATCTAGCTTGAGTGGATATCCATAGAGTCTAGGCACTTGCGTGGCTAGATCTAGAACCTTCCGCTGCTTACAGGATCATCAACGGATAATAGGATTACCAACTTCAAGGTAAATTAAATTTGATTTAATTTATCTAAATTTATTTTAATTACTAAATAATAAGAATCAAATTTAAAACATCCCAAATTTGATATAGATTAAAGAAAATTTTTTTTAAAATATATCTCTTAATCTGATCAGATCTGAACGAACCTGGTCCGAAAAATTAGGATTTTCTTCAACTGGTATCAGAGCCAAGGTTCTAAAATTATTTAGATCTATTTTTAAATTTATTTTAATTAAAAAATAAATAATTTTAGATTTTACATGAGATGTGATCATATCTAAAATTAGAAAAAATTAAAATTAAATGATTTGGATCTAAGATTAGAAAATATGCATGCTAGTTCTAAAATAGAATAGTTCTATAGAATAGTCTTGCATGTTTTTAATTTAATTTAATTAAATCATATTTTAAATTAATTTATTTACTATTTTTTGATATTATAATGGTTATAATAACATCTAAAAAATAATAAATAAAAATTATTTAATTTTAAACATCATATGAGATATGATTGATGCATGTCTAGACTAGTTGTAGAATAGTTCTACATAATTATCTAGATTAGAATTTATTTTAATTTAATTAATTTAAATCTAATCTTTTAGATTATTATGAGATAATTTAGATCTGAAAATATGCATGATTCGATACATGAGATGTATGCAAAATATGCCATTATTAGATCTAATTTGTATATGAGATATATGATATAGATCTAAAACTATTTTGTAGTATTGCATGTTCCTGATTAAGGCGTTCCTCTTGGCCGTCCGATCATAAGAATGAAGAAGGGTTTAAAGGCCCTCTCCTTCCATCCGATGGAATGTTCTTATGATGTGTAGGGGTGCTGCGCATTCGTCCTTAATCAGAAATCCAAAACTTACTTTCTGCAAAACCCTAGATCCTGAAACCCTAGGATTTATTATGCATATTTTATTTATGAACCCTACTTAATTAAAAATTAAGATTATGAAATATTAATTAGGTCTAAAATTAAGAATTTAAGATCTAAGACATATTCATAATACTGGGTTCGGGCTTGGGTAGCTCAATTAGGTCTAAGCGGTTGATCAAACCGAATCAAGAGTTGGTTAGATGGGATCAACAATGCTTAAATTGACCAGCCTAATAGGATTAAGTCTGGGTCAAGATCGAGTCACGATCAAGCAAGACCTAATTAGGCTCAGAGATTAGAGTCTGGATTGTAGGCTAACCCAATTGATTCTGACTCAACAATTTGGTGTCTAAGGTAAGTTTGGCACATACGACCGACTGATTTTTAATTGAAGCTACTCGACCTGAATGCATTCTTGTATGAGTTAATGGCATATTCCTTCCACCGATCTCACTTACCTGGCCATATCTGTTGATACAGTTCTGATCTGAGGTGGTCAATAATCCGAGCTAACCCATGCCACTAGGTTAGTCATAATTGTTATGACTATGACAAGTCTAGTTTAATGAGACCTGAATCAATTCTCCCTAAGAAAAGATTAAGTCTGAGGTCTTCCACCATTGTAAATATGCGGGCCCTTTTCAAGATTGATTGTTCTCGACTAGATACAATGGCTTAGTTGCATTGGAAAGATGCAACCATGTCTATTAGGCATTGGATGCTATGGGCTGGAGGATGAGTTGGGCTCAATATTTCGGATACGATGAGAGACTCAATTAGGAATCCAGTCTGTGCAAATGGTGGGTCTGACTTAACTAAGGAGTGGATCAATATTTTGAATACGGTGAGATTCATGAATTAGAGATCAAGTTTGGGTGCACCGTGATTAGAGAATCATTGAACAAGAGTTGTTCACTCATTGGCTAACCCATCACCAATAACTGTTAGGTGAGGTGATGAGTCAGTTGGTGAGACCGCACCACCCACTAGAAATCATTAATCATGGAGATTTTTGCATCTCTACAAAGAGAGTGTAGGGATCCGAGAAAATAATGAAAGCTAATTTATTTAAAAATAAAATTTCTAAATAAATTGGTCAAGTCATAATTACAGTATCTAACTAGAATCTTTGACTCTCTATAGGAAAATGTCTGTGTCCAACCCATTAGCACGTATCCTGGACACACATAGACTGACTGGATCCAATTATAAAGATTGGCTCAGAAACTACAAAATAGTTTTGGATTCTGAGAAGTTAACCCATATATTGGATCAGGACCCTCCCACCTTACCAGTCCGTCCATCCATTGAATAGAGAGCATCTCTGAAGATTTGGATAGACGAAGATAATAAGACCAGATATTATATATTGGGCTCAATGTCTGATGAGCTCCAGCGCCAACATGAAGATATCGAGACTGCTCATCAAATGTTGGCTCACCTGTAGGAGATGTTTGGTGAACAGAGTCGCGCAGCCAAGTATCAAGTCACGAAATGACTTTTTAAGGCTAAGATGCGTGATGGGCAATCAGTCCAAGATCACTATCTGATGATGATCAAGGACATGAAAGAGCTTGAGAAGCTCGGTGTGAAGTTAGACTTGGATCTGCAGAATGATATTATTCTGCAATCCTTGACTGATGCATATGGGCAATTCATCATGAATTACCACATGCATAAACTTCAAAATTTCTTGGCCGAATTAATGAATATGCTGGTCACCACTGAGCTTTCTATGAAAGGTTCTAAAGGCTCAGTTCTTGCTATGAAATGGACTTCTTCCAAAAAAAATCTTATGAAAAAAAAAAGAAGTCTGTGAAAAAGCAAAAGGTGGAAGGAGCAAAGAAGAAGAAGGCAGAATCGAAGAAAAAGGTCGATGTCAAAGGAAAGTATTTTCATTGCAACAGTGACGATCATTGGAAGCGGAACTGCCCTACTTACCTGGCCACCCTGAAGAACAAGAAGGAAGGTCCTTCTGGAGGTATGCTCGTTATTGAGTCTAACCTTACGGTTTCTTCTACATCCAGTTGGATGCTTGACTCTGGTTCTAGTGCTCATCTGTGCACTTTCATGCAGGGTCTTGAGGATAGCAGGAGGCTGAGGGATGGAGACATGATCCTACGCATCGATAATGGAGCAAGAGTTGCTGCAGTGACGGTGGAAATATATCCTCTTCAATTACCATCTGGTTTAGACTTAGTTTTGAAAGACTGTTATTATGTGCCTGCAGCTAGTAGAAATTTGATTTCTGTTTCATGCTTAGCACTAGAAGGCTATGTGATTACCTTCTTTAAGGACCATTGTAACATTCTTTATGAAAGAAATAAAATTGCAAATGGTTTTCTTATTAACGGTCTTTATCAGCTACATATTGATGTACCTATTCTAACTATCGAGCAAAATGTGAATGCCAAACGACCTAGGGATAGTCCAAATGACAGATATCTATGGCACCTAAGATTAGGTCATATAGCAAAAGATAGGATCAACAAATTGGAGAAAAATGGGCTATTGAGTCCATTGACTTTCGAGTCATATCCAACTTATGAATCTTGTCTTCAAGGCAAAATGACTAAACTCCCTTTTGTTGGACATGGGGAGAGGGCCACAGATCTCCTTGCCCTAGTACATACTGATGTGTGCGGCCCATTTGATGTGCCGGCTAGAGGCAATTTTGTCTACTTCATTACCTTTACCGATGATCTGTCAAGGTATGGGTATGTGTATCTTATGAGACACAAGTCTGAAGCTTTTGAAAAGTTCAAAGAATTCAGACATGAAGTAGAAAAATAAATTGAAAAACTCATTAAGGTTCTTCGATCAGATCGAGGAGGTGAATACCTTAGCCAAAAATTTTTAGACTATCTCAAGGATAATGGCATAGTCTCTCAATGGACTCCACCAGGAACACCTCAACTCAATGGGATTTCAGAATGGAGAAATCAGACTCTATTGGATATGGTCCGATCCATGATGAGCTTCACAGACCTCCTGATTTTCTTTGGGGACATTCATTGTTAACTTCAATTTATCTACTGAATAAGGTTCCCTCTAAGACCGTTCCTACCACACCGTATGAGATATGACATGGTAAGAAACCAAGTCTGAGTCATCTCAAAATTTGGGGTTGTCTGGCTCATGTCAAAAGACAACAAACGGACAAGTTAGAGTTTAGGTCCTTTAGAGCTCGATTCATAGGATATCCTAAAGAGTCATTAGGATACTATTTCTACATTCCAAAAGACCACAATGTGATTGTGAGTCGACATGCCATCTTTCTTGAAAAATAGTTTATTTAAGATAGTAGCACTAAAAAGCAGATTGAGCTTGATGAGAAAGTCTCATAAGTACAACGAGCTAAGGACCAATTGGAACCAAATCAGGTTGAGCCAATAAGAACACTACCTCCTCCACCTCGTAGATCGGAAAGAGTTTTCCGTCCCCTTGAAAGATACTTAGGTATTATTTCAGAGAAAATAGAGGAAATGTTCCTCGTAGGTAATGATGCTCATGGTGATGATCCCAAAATCTACAATGAGGTGATATCAGATATCGACTCCGAGAAATGGCTAGAGGCAATGCAGTCAGAAATTGACTCGATGCACTCTAACCAAGTTTGGATCTTGGTAGATCCACCAGAAGGTATAGTACCTATTGGGTGTAAATGGATCTTCAAGAGAAAGATTGGTGTAGATGGAAATGTGGAGACATTCAAGGCTAGACTAGTGGCAAAAGGTTATAGTCAATGCGAAAGCATTAACTATCAGGATACCTTTTTCCCAGTGGCTATGCTAAAATCCATCCGCACATTGCTTACCATTACAGCCTATTTCGATTATGAAATATGGCAAATAGATGTGAAAATGGCATTCTTGAATGGATATCTTGAGGAAGATATCTATATGGAATAGCCGCTAGGTTTCACATTCAGTGATATTGATCACAAGGTTTGCAAGCTGCAAAGGTCCATATATGGACTTAAGCAAGCATCTCGGAGTTAGAACACTCATTTTAATGATGTGATCAAAATGTTTGATTTCATCAAAAATGAAGAGGAACCGTGTGTTTTCAAAAAGATCAGTGGGAGCGCTGTTGTCTTCCTCGTATTGTACGTGGATGACATCCTCCTTATTGGGAATGATATTCCCATGATGACAACAGTCAAATTATGGTTGTCCAAGGAATTCTCCATGAAAGACCTAGGTGAAGCATCCTTTATTCTAGGAATTAAGGTCTATAGGGATAGACCGAATAGGATGCTAGGACTTTCACAGAAGATGTACATAGAAGAAGTACTAAAGAGGTTTAGTATGGAAAACTCTAAGAGGGGATTAATATCCTTCAGACATGGTATTCATCTTTCCAAGAAGATGTGCCCTAGCACACCTGAGGAAATAGAACGCATGAGCAAGATCCCTTATGCTTCTGCAATAGGGAGCCTCATGTATGCCATGCTATGTACAAGACCTGATATAGCCCATGCTGTGAGTGTCACAAGCAGATATCAGTCAAATCTAGATGAAAAATACTGGACTTCTGTGAAATATATCCTTAAGTACTTAAGAAGAACTAAGGATATGATATTGGTCTTTGGTAACGGAGAACTCCAAGTCCAGGGATACACAGACTCGGATTTCATGTTCGATGTAGATGATCGAAAGTCGACATCTGGGAGTTTGTTTGTG